>OY730483.1:42795284-43395284 GCA_963422695.1 Xylophagus ater | reverse complement strand
TTAATTAAAAAAAAAATTATATAATTACAGAAATTTTCGGTCTGTTTTTGTTTGCCTTCATAACAGTCTCATTGGCTGATTGTGATTATACACATGGTCATAATGGACGTCCAGCATGTGAAACTGATGAAGAAATGAATATAAAACTTTGGAGAAATAATTTTGATCCGACACGTTATTGGGAATGTGTAAAACGTAATGAACCAGGTGTTGAAGTTTTATGTCCATCTGAAAAAGGTTTCTTAAATGCTGACGAGAAATGTGTTGGATGGGATTGTTGGGTATGGACACCACCATGTGATCCACCAAGTATGGCAACAGTAGATGCTGATTGTTAAGTTATTAATTAATATGTACAAAATTATTTGAAAAAAAAAAATGAAAATAAATTGAAACTTATGCGCTTTATATATTAATGAATTTGTTTCAATTTGTATATTAAAAATTTAAGTTTTAAAATTAGAAATTGAAGACCTTTTTTATGCCCTACGGTAGGTACTACTAGAGAGTATATTACTTTTGCCACTAAGTGTGTAACACAGCGAAATAATCATCGTAGAAAGGTTTCAAGGGTATGGTTGCGTAGGGAATCAAAGGTTATATCGATTTATGCATGTCCGGTCGTCCGTGTACAAAATAGCTCAAAAACGCATTATCCGATTTTGCTGAAATTTAGAATGTGAGTTGGTTATTCCTTAACTAGGTTTGGTATTGCATTTCAGTAAAATCGACCCGGGGCGATTGAAGTTATTAAGCAAAAACCAGAGTCACCAGAAAGTTTTTCCGTTTCCTTTTTTTGGATTTAATTGGAAAATTTGTGAAGCAATTTTATTTAAATTAATTATATTGGTTAAATACATGAATTGACGATAGCATGTTAAATTTCAGTCAAATCGGTCTGAGGATAGTGGAGAAAATAAATCTATTTATGAAAGTTTTTTGATATACTTAAAAAATTAATACACCAATTTGAATAAAATTTGTAGATTAGATTTATGCTACCAGGGTCTGCGTTACCTGCAAATTACAGGAAATTTTGAAAAGAGAAAATAAAGTTATGAAGAAAAAACTTGCAAATTTTGTTAGTTTTGGCAGTTTTTCTATCAAACTTCTGCGATAGGACATCAAAAAATTGGCTATAGGCCGATTTTCAGTTACTAAATATACATATTTTTTTTTTTCATTCACAAACAATTGATAATAATTCCAATCGAATTTAATTAAAAATTGTTGTGTTTAAAATTTTATCTAGAAAACAAAATTACATGAAAATTAACCCAACAAATTCAGTTTTTATCAAAATTATGCATTCTTATAGAAAGGAGTATATATAAAGGCATTTAATTGTCATTATTTACTTGCAAGTGAAATTGTTAAAATCGAAGAAATCATGAAATTCTGTAAGTTTTTAAAAATCCGTAAAAAATTTTCGAATAATTTAAAAGTAATTTAGTCATTTTAGTTTCAATATTACTCGCTTGTGTTTGTACTATATTCGGAGGATATACTAATGGACATAATGGTCAACCCGGTTGTTTTACATCGGAAGAATTAGATCGTCGTGTATGGCGTAATAATTTCGATAATACACGTTATTGGGTATGCATTGAAAAGGGTCAACCGGGTATAGAAGTTCCATGCCCAAATCAACAAGGATTTCTTGATACTAAAGATATTTTCGGATGTGTTAATTGGTCGGATTGGAAATGGATACAACCATATGATCCACCTACAATGATTTAAATTATATATTTTAAGAAATAAATTAATTTAAGTATAATAACAAAATTAAAGATCTAAAGTCTATCGAACGACTATATACCATTGAAAATCTAGTTTTGGATACAAATTAGTAAATATTAAGTGTTTGATTTAGTTCTACATCAATTTATCTGGCTATGTTACTAACTATTTTAAAGCCAACAAAGCCAGTATTTGAAATTCATTGCTGTTAGGATGTTGTAAACTATATAAGACTCAGAAGATTTCTAGGTAATTCCTGGAAAATTCTCTCAGGGAAGATAATATAAAATTCAAATACAAGCGAAGTAAAAAAACTCTTCAAGAATCTTATAATCTATATACACCTAGAAAAATTGTAAAAGTTATTGGCTAGTTGTTAGAACTGAAAACTCAATTGTGTGAAAACTAAAATTCAGTTGTCACAACTAGCCAATGGCTATGTTTACACCGAGACTTAAAAAGAGGCCTAAGTGCTTACCTCGACTTAAATATAACGGTGTAAACATGTCCATAGTAACTTAGGTTAGGTCACCTAAATTGCAGACCTATCTTAAATTTATATCGACCTAAGAACTTTATGACAGATGATTAGATGGCACTGCAGTAGTTATTATTAACCTGAACACAATATCTCCGAACTGTAAAATTTCACTGAAAGTTTTGACAGATGACAGCTCATCTCTTGATGTCCAAGTTCCATAAATGCTCACATATGGCATTGTTTAAGACTTAGGTCTAGTACGGTGTAGACACGTGTGACCAAACCTAACTTTTAGTTAGGTGACCTAAAAATTTGTCGGTGTAAACGAAGCCAATAACTTTTCAGTTTGCCTATGTCCACGGTCTTTCAAGCTAGACTATGAACAGTTTTGTTTAACGCTATGTAATGGATATTCTCTAGGATGTTTGCATTTCTTATGAATGGTCTAAAACATTTTCAATTAATCTGATAACATTATAAAAATTCAACTACAATCAGTTTTAGGCATACTATCACTATCGAATTTTAGTAATTTGTTATCAATTGCCTTTTTAAGCTTATTAAAATTACAAGTAGTTACCACGCGACTGCTACTTACTAGTATATATTGCCATTTATAGTAGCAGGATCTTGGCGACAGTATACTTATATGCTTTGGAAGTTTCCATATTAATAATCACCCTGTCTTAAATTTGTTCTACAATACGTATATTTAAGAAATGATTAATTAATTTTCTGTCTTATATCAAAATTTTATCATATTCAGATAATCTTTAGTATATTCGCATTTTATGAATCATTAATGAAATTGAATTTTTGATATCAAACTTAGGTGAAAAACCTTTTTATATTTCTTTCAAGTAATTAATTTGATTTAAGTTTAAAAAATTTGTTATTTTTAGAATTCAGAATACTTGGTTTTCTTAAATTTAACTAAATTTTAAGGTGGTGGAAAATAAAGTACATTTTTTAATTGAATTTTATCTTTAGAACAGAATTTTGAACATAATTTTGAACATAAATATTCATTAAATAGATTTGATATAAGAGATAGTATGTAAATGTAACTGAAATTATGATGGATTAAAGTTGGATTTACTACAATTTATAACACTTTAGATATATGCTTAAAGCATTACATATTATTATTAATAAGGCAACGAATGTAGTATAAAGTGATATTATCATCATTAGTGTTGGGAAAGGGAAGATATTAGTATAAAGCAAGTTAGTATAAATAACCACGACATTGGCGATTACATAAAAGTTAGTTAAAAATAGATGCTAATAATTATATAAGAGCTTGTATAAAAACTCGTTTCCGCTTTGGAAATTTCGATGTTAAAGATGAGCCGCACTCTGGTGGATCAATCATTTTAAAAGTCGATGGAATTCTCCAAAAAATTGACATATTTCATTTTAGGACATTTCCGAGGACGTAAAGCTTAATCAAAAATTAGTTTTGAACCACTTGCGTAAGGCTGGATACAAAAAGACGCTCGATATTTGGGCTCCACATGAATTAACAGTGAAAAATTTAATGAACTGAATTTCCATCTCGCGAATCGCTGCTGAAACGAAACGAAATCGACCAATTTTTGGAAATATTGACAATGGGTGATGAACGACAATCATGTGTGAAAAAGATCGTGGTCCAAGAAGAATGAAGCTGCACAAACGGTGGCAAAGCTAGAACTAACGCCACGTAAAGGAATCTTTGTTTTTGATGGAATTGCAAGAGAACCATGCTTCATGAACTGTTCCAACGTGGCTGGACGATTGATTTTAGTCTGTACTATCAACAACTGATGCGATTAAAGCACGCGATTGAGGTCAAGCGGCCAAAGTTGATCAATAGGGAAGGTGTCACCTATCATCACGACCACACACATCTTTAATGACTAGACAAGAATTGAGAGAGCTTAGCTAGAAAGTTTGAATGCATTCACCGTATAGTCCGGATTTTGCTCCGTCAGACTATCATTTGTTTCGGTCTCTGCAGAATTTCTTTAATGGTGTAAAGCTGACTTCAGCTGACTAAAGAGGCCTGTGAAAATTATTTCGTTCAGTTTTTCGCCCAGAAATCCCAGAAATTCTACAGTGATGGCATAATGGTTTTACCAGAAAAACGACAATTTTGGTGAAAAGAATCCACAAACTTTTTCCTTCACCCAATATTCATTATACTATATAGTATAGTATTATTTATGTTACTAAATATGCCAGGTCCGCCGATTGAAGTGTCCGGATTTACAAATGCTGTAATTTATTTGCTTATTGGTCGGTTTTATTAAAATTCATAAAAATGATAGTTTATAATACATAGTTAATTTTAAAATTATTCGAATGGTATGTAAACTGCCTTTTACCTTAACCACCAGCTTCAATCTCTTTTTAAACGATGCAAAAAAAAACAATTAGTATTAGTTTATAGTCTATGAATAATGATCAGTAACTAATCTAACAGAATGTACGAGAAATCTGAATAATTTTTGTGGTTAAAAATACTAAAATTTCTTAATTTTATGATAAAATAATTACTATAAAATTCAAAGATAAAAAAAATATATTACAAAATTTATAATATAAAAAATTTGCATCTAGTAAAAGTACTATCATTTTCAACAAAATAACATCAATTAGGTTAAATGTTACAAAAAAAAAATAAAATAAAATATAAATTAACTTCTCTCCCGGTGCATGTTTTCGTACGCGAAATGCATTTATGTTGTAACATTTTTGTAATGTTACATATTTTAACTCTCTCAATGAAAATTCTACACCGAAGTAGATTCACTAACATTTACTATTTTTAAATTAAAATATATTACATTTAATAGGTAATGATTCTTAGCATAGTTTCCCAAACATATTTGCATCTTTACTTTTGTGGTTTTAATTTTACTATTGTTGTTTTTATACTTATTACAATTTTCATGGAATCTTTTTTTATTTTTCATTATTATTTTTGATTTTTGAAACAATTTTTTTTCGTTTTGAATTCAAAAACTTTTATCATATTGTACCAGAGTAAAAGTATATTTTATACAGTGAACACCCTTTCTTTAATGGACACTTCTTTCAAGACTTTAAGACTTTATGCCTCCTACGCGTACTCTCCCGAATCTAGAACAATTACACCTTAAACACTGACAAATACAAGAATTTCCCTGTTTGGAAAAATTTGATTTTATGATTTTCTATTCTACATATCTAACATTGGCTGCATTCAATAGTCCTAAGCGCTTAGTCAAAATTCTTAATCTATGCAGTTAGAATTTTTTGAACTCCTGGATGCGTTTGCTTGAATCAAGATAATGGTAGTTATCTATTCTAAACGTCAAATCAGTTTTATTTGAATAATTTTTAAAAATATTTTTTTTGTTAAACGAAATAAGTGTCCAGAATATAGTAAATAAAAATTGGAAATAAAATTAAATAAAAATTGGAAATAAAATGAAATAAAAATTTTATTGGAAAATGGAAAAGTTTTATCAAACTCATTTCTTTAAATTTAAATTTAAATTGGATAATTCAGAAACAATTTTCCAAAATAGCTCTCAGTTTATCCTTTACACAAATTATATTTTGGCGTGAACAACAACCTCAAATGCGCTGTTTGAGTTAGCAAAAAATTATTATGCTAGAATTTCACTAAGCGCTTAAAATTAGAATTACATCCAGCGGCATTGCTGGATCTTAGCGCTGTAAAGCGCTTAGAACTGCTGGATGCGCCCAATGATTAATTTCTATTTTGAGCGAATTTAGCCACTATAAAAAGCTTTGTTTATTGTCTTTTTTTTAATATTTATAAGACCATGGAAGGCTTTCATTGAATTACTCAGTGTCAAGTAATATAACATATATATTACTACAATAGTTTACTAAATTACTATACTATACTGCCCTTCTCCTTGTAATGGTATTTTAAATTAAACAAACAAACAATTGTTTGTGGATCCACTAAACTTTAAAGGTAACTTACTTTTTTAAGACAGAGTCTATGAAAAAGCAGGAGCACCAAGATTACTTGAGACTAGTTTTAGTAAATATTTTCGACGTTAAATTTGAACTCAGTTTTTTCATATGCTTTCATATAAATTTGGTCAAAAACCTGAACTCAAATAGCCTATAAACTAACAGGGAAGAGTGTCTTAATACATATACGTAGCATTACAAATTTCCCAATTTGCAAATTCGAAATTTAATCTATTTTAAACTCCAACAAAAATAAATTAAAAAATTATATAATTTACCGGAAGAAACTCATTCATTATTTTTATTAGAAGAAATAAGCTTTTATTTACCTTAAAATCCCACATTGTTTGCAAACTTCAAATCTAGTTTCATTAAAATGATTTTATTCAAGATATCTCCATATTGAACTGGGCCCATTGATAAGCCACCTACGCAGAGCTGTTAATGGGAACAATTGAGACAACTTTGCACTTTTCATTTGCTTATTTACAAAATAAAAATTCGTTTTAATGTATTTTCCTAATAGCATTAAATATTGAGGTACTATAGTAATCATTTATTCTTTCAACAAACTTTCAGTTCATTGGACTGTCCACTCAAGAGAGTGTTCACTGTATACTTGGTTTGGAAGTTTATAGAATACTTCTATTATGAAATAGTTCCCAATAAAAGTTTATTAAATGGAAAGTATATTCTTTGCCAAGTATTATAAAAGTTCTTAAATAGGTTTTAGTCTCTAATCGTAGCTTAAAACTAAACTAGGTTACCCAAAAAAAGAAAACGTTTTCAACTAATTAAAATTCCGTACTTAAGTACGAAATGCTACGCAAAAATTCTGAAAGTAAAATTTATTGTATACGAATTAACTCGCACTTTTGAACGCGTAAAATGGAATATAATTACATTGGATGGCATTCACTCTTCGATATGACCTTATTTATATTTTTCACTTTTCAGTTTTAATGAAATATACTTTTGAAATATTAATTATTTTTTTTCGTTTTCAACTAAATCCCAAAGTTTTTCTCATACATAAGATGGGAAACTTTTTTTGACCAAACGTACATGTCTTGTAATTTTGTGGAAATCCTTGTTTTTCATATGGACTAATTTCGTAAAATTCTAATTCTAATTTCTAAGTCCTATAAAAATATCTAGAATACATGAATTAAGCTGCAATTATATTAAAGTAGATTTTCAAAACCTGTGCATTTGTTTGATAATGGCGAAAAAGATTAATGAGTTAAAGACGTATAAGGTCTGATAAAATTAAAAGTTTGATACGTTTTTTATTTAAACAAAAACAAAATATTTTATTGCGATACGAGACATGATTGTGGAGCCGTTTATATTACAGAAACTTGGCCTATTTTCTTGTGATTTGGACTTATTCCAACAAAAATACGTAGGCTGCCATTTATATTTAGGGATTCGGCAACCCTAATGCTACCATGTGGCAACTGACGTCTCTAACGTTTAAAGTTTGACATTTTTGACGATATACGTACCCAGAACGTTTTGACGTATTTGTGTCGTTTAAAGTAACTTGAAAAATTCATCTCGGCCAAAAAATGGAATTAACACGTGAACATTTTCGTGCGGATATTTTTTACAACTTTCGACATGGATTTTCTCAACAACAGTGCAGCGATGAACTTAATTTGACTTTTGGTCCATTTCTCGAAATAACACGCACACCAAACTTACTTTTCAATAAATCGATTGTAACGTTCGCTGATTTCTTGAAGAATGAATGGGTCTCAACCTGCCCAATAACGCATATTTTGCTTGTTAACAAATCCTGTTCAGCGTTCAGCCAGAAATGAGCCTCATCGCTGAAGATGATTTTTCGATGAAAATCGGCTCTTAAAATTGCGGCAACCGACTCAGAATTTCGGTAATAAATTTTAATAATTTGTAAACGTTGTTCAAGTGTGTACTGCTCCATGATGAAATGGCAACTATTGACGAGCATTACACAGGGTCTACATTAGCTTTTATTTCTGGTATCCCAGCTGGCTTACCAGAAATAAAATACTACGACTTTTTTTTACGTGGGCCAATGCTGGTATACCAATTCAGTATCTGACATGCCGTTGAATCGAGAACAGAAAATAAAAATAGCCAAAATATTGTCTTTAAAGTGTGGAATTCAATTCTGTGGCAAATATCTTCCCATGCCCTTTTTTTAAGAATAATCCTTCTATATTTTTCTTCTTTTTCTGGAAACATATTTATCAATTTGATAATTTCACACCAGAAATGTTATACCAGAAAAATCGGTATACCAGGGTGGTCTACACTAGCTTTTTAGCAACCAATTTTGCTGGTATAACAGAACTAAAAGCTAATGTAGACCCTGTGTAAATGTCAAAAGAAAAAAAACATTGGGTGGTTCGCCGTGGCTATTGGAAAGCATTTGTAGTGTCCCATTTGAACTACCCTATACTATATTGTATTTAAAAAATACTATCTTTTTTTTGAGCTCTAGTTAAATTTTAATCAGAACAAAAACCTGGAAATATGTCCTATTTAGAAAATAAGTAATAAATTCGTATAAAAACTTAAATTTTTAATAATAACAACTAAGCTAAAAAAAAAACAAAAGAAGACATTTTTTTTCTTCATGTAAATCTGGGAAATATAAAAGTTTTCCTCTTTTTCAAAACTATAATAATATGCAATTGTTGCATCATAAATTTATGAAAATTGTGCAATAAATTTGCATTATTTTTCTTTTTTTTTTAGTCAAAACAAATGGAAAGAAAATATGAAGTCTTTTTTTTTATTTTGGTTTTTGTTATACAATTTTTGGACAATTTTTTTTTTCTTTTAATGCAATTAAATGCAATTTAATATCGTGTCTCATGGAATTTCTTATTTTATTGAATGGAAAATCCATCAATAAATATAGAAGAAGAATACATGTTTTTCTTTTAAATATTTTCACTTTCATATTTTTTCTTTAATGCTGAGAGATATTAATGTTCATTCATCATCTTGAATATGCAAAAAGAATAGCATCAAAAATATAATAGCAATGACAAACTATACTTTGAGAAAATTGGAAATAGCTGAATAGCTAGAAATTGATTAACACACAATCTTAGGCTTTACGAAACAATTTCAAAAGGTTTTAACACCAGGTTATATGAAAAAAAGTCCTAATAAATGATGATCCTTAATTTCTTCTTTACTGTCTTTACTGACTATTGACTTGAAATTAATTGTTCTCAAATTCAAGTTAATTATTCACATTTTAAAGTTGATAAAGATTTGATATAGACCAAAGGCCAATCTCCACACAGCTGACATCCTATTCTGACGCGAAAAATCAGAAAACTAGAAAGAGATGGACTTTTGCAATTTTTGCTAGGATTGATCGAATAAAAACATTAGAGTCTCGCCACGCAATTTGGAAAAATTGGTAGTGTGCGACGGTATCGTGTGTGATTATTGTGAGAGTATGCACCACCTAATGAAGTGCCATATAAACCAGATAAACATGTTCATCTGTTTTTGAGGGGAATCACCAGCAGACCGAAAACCAATTGGGGAAATCAGAAATGCAGAAGCCGACAAAATTTGTCTCCCTTTCTGTTTAACCAATCTTTGTATAGTGCTATCCCATACTTGCATCAGAAGTAGGATGTCGGCTGTGTGGAGATTGGCCTTAAGCTGTTTGAACTACTAGGGTACTCAATAATTGCTCAGCCTTGACAAGAGAACGCGTTGCTAACCAGTAAATTTTTTTGCCCTATGTTAGTATTTGCACAACCTTCATATGAACACGTGTCAAGTTTCACGACGATAAGTCAACTCAGTCTTTGTTTAGAAGCTATTTGAAGTTGACGTGTCATTGAATTTTTTTAACATGGAAAAAATTGAATATCGTGCGGTGATTAAATTCGTTGTTTTGGATGGTTGTTAGAAGTATATAAGGATGCATCACCTTCACTTTCCACTGTGAAATGGGCTGCCCTATTTAAATCTGGTCGTACAAGAAGCCTCGAAGATGATCCAGTCGAAGGTCGTCCAAAAAATGTATCAACAACAGAAAACATACAGAAAATACAGGATATTGTTTTGGAAGATCGTCGAGTGAGTGTAGATGAAATAGCTGACATCATAGGTATCTTTACTGACATTTACATTTAAAGTAGTTCTTCTAGAAGTGATAATAATTCTACAAATAAGTCTTTTAGATATATTTTTGCCTAGTCATAATAACTAAAACCATCTTTATTAACAAATACTAAATTTATGTTGAATGTAATATCAATAATAAGGCTATAAAAACTAGTAATTTTTATGCCCTATGTTTTTTTTTATAGCTTTTCGATTTTAATTGGAAAGTTTATGAACCAATTTTATTGAAATTATTTCTATACATTGACTACATATATATAGACTTTGTTGTGCTAAATTTGAATAAAATCGGTACACGGATAATGGGGAAGGAAATAGTTGTAGGAGAAAATGAGCCTGTTTTGGATTGTATTTTAAAAACTAATAAACCGATTTGAATAAAATTTTCAGAATATACAAAAGCTAATACGTCTTTGGCTACCTGCGAATTAGAGCAAATTCGAAACAGGAAAACCAAAGTTATGCAGACAAACCTTTGGCAGTTTTTCTATCCCATTTCTGTCATTTCAGTTACTATATGTTTTTTTTCTTCTTTTAAATTTAACCTCGTTTAACTAGTCTGTTAAGTCTATAAGTCAATTCTTTCAAAACATAATCATCATCAATAAGAAGATGAAAAAAAACGAATATGTTTTATATTTAATAATAATAATAATATTTGTCGAGCATCATTTGGCCTAGAGTTAATTGCTTTTGGTGTCGACAATTAGATAATTATTTTATGTTATTGTTATTGTTGTGAATAACTTCTGTTTAATTCATTATAAATATCGAATCTAATAAACATAAATTGAAGAAGATCTTCTTCTAATATTAATGGATATTGAAAATGCTCTCTTCTCTTTATATAGACAAGAAAAAAAAAAGTGGGTTTTAAGTGATCTTACTTTACTACCTTAGTTGTTTGCATTTTTCCGACACAACATCCTCATATCTTATGCAAAAAATAGTAAATTTATTATAGTATACTCTATCTATGGTATATATTGGGGTAGTAAATACATGTTCTGATAGTGTATAGTATTCCTTGATATTCAATAAGTGTGTATAGTATATAGCCATCACCTCAACACTGTACTATGTATATTGTTTCTTTCTTTTTTTTCAATGAAATATAGTTTTTATAGGTGATTTTTTTCTACTTCTTCTGTTACCTAAATTTTCCATGAATATACACAATAGTGTAAAACAATGTGCTAAAGGTAAGATATACAATATTTATCGAAACGAATATATAAGAAAAGTTTCTTACAAAAGAAAAATAATAATAATATTACTAAAAAAAAAGAGCTTAGTTTTTTTGTGTAATGAAAAGAAGAAGACTGTATATTAACAAATAGTATTTGGCGAGGAAAATCTGTTTTAGGTATAAAAGTCATGAATTTTGGTGGTAAATCATTCAGTATCATTCCGACATTCATTTAGTTTATAACTAAAAAAAATATATAAATAGTATATATTCTAAAATTATTCTTTTATTCCGGAATTAAAGACGCTTTTCAGTTGATATTGTGATACTGTTTTTTTTTTTTTTGGTTAGTGAAATTTATCATCATCTTCTAATATAGTTAATTTGTGGTTTGGATATTTACTAATTAAAAAAAAACGATTTTTATAACGATTTTTATAACGATTTTTGTGCGGTTTTTAAAAAATTCATAATAAAACATAAAAAAAATACTATATCTCGTGTTGGATTAAACTATATTTAATTATAGATTTATTAATAAAAACGAAACAAAAAAAAACAAAAGAAAATAATTTATTGTCAATTAAGGAAAAACGAAAAACTATTAAAATACAATTTGTTATTTTTCTGATAATAAAAATCAATATTATCAGAAAAAAACTAACTAACTTTAGATTGTTGACCTTTTAAGCCATATATAATGAAGTGACTCTAAGGACACGAAATGTATTATTAATTATTTATTTAAATATTTGAATGTGGTCACTCAAAATCCGTTTTTATTTACAAATGGTCAATAGGGATATTCATGTGTCGTTGACTGTGGTCTTGTATCGTAGCGAAATTGTAGCATAATACAAAATTTTCACAATATAATAGTTTTAACACGATACAAGAGCACAAACAACAAAATTGTGAAGACCCATATTAGGTTTTCTTGATATCTAATCAAACAATGGTATCGTCTTTAATTCCCGAGAACGTGTAAAATGAGAAATTAGGATATTTCTTTTTTTGCACGTACTTATACGGAATGACAGAATGACGGATCCATGACTGTTTTCAGATTGTATGTTAAAAATAGTCTGTTGTGGATCTCTCACGTTCTCTGTAGTGAAAACGTATGTATTTAAAATTGTATTGAATCCGTAGTGGATCCATCATTCTGTTTGGACCTTTAGATTTAAGATGTTACTATGTCGTCTATACAGTAGGCCTAATAAGATATTAAGAAGATATTGAAATGTTCTTCATGTCATACAAGTTCTTGTTGTTTAGATTTTAGGCAAAAATTTAAGAAAAAACAAAATAGTTTTAACAAAAATAAGTGTTTGAAAGGACCTTTTGTAACATAACTGATTAAGTTTTTCAGTCAAAACATTCTTTATCGTTTTCCAACACATAATATTTAATATATTAAAATTAAATATGAAATATATTTTATTTTAATTTAAAAAGTCTAAGAAAATTGATATCAATTCGGTGATTTCTTTGTGACCAAAAAGCTTACTCACTAAATATAGGGAAAACTGTTTAAAGACACTCTTCTATTAGGTTCGTCTGCTCTGGATCCTAATATTTAAAATCCCTACAAATAATTTCAGAGGTTTGAAGATATCCGAATTAAAAACAAAATTTTGAATAATTTCCTTTAGAAAAAAAAGGGATGTGGGAACCCTCTAGAGGACCAACTAATAAACTACTGTTAGGTCTGTTGGCTACTAAATTATTAAAATAACGATGAAGCATTTGTGTCTAACTAATATTTAGTTCATATTTAATTGATTAAGAATAAATTGCTTGCTTTTTACCTTATCTTGAATAGTTTCCTCCAATCTAGATTTATCATCTCAGAAGATATTAACTTTAAAATCTAAAATAAAAATAAAATAAATAAAAATATGATTAGTTATTTTAGTAATTAAATAAAATACGGTTCAATAAAAGTTCTTATCGATTTGTTTCTTAATTAGAATAAAATTTTAAATTACCCTCGAACTAAACAAAACTAATATGTTTAATTACTCGTGTTTAATAACGCAATATCATATTATTAAAATTTTGTTTAAATATCTTAAAATTTCATGATAAATAAATAATTAACAAATATCGTTTATAATAGGTCTATTTTATTTGCCATACCCTACCCTGGACTAGGGTAAGTAGCAAATAAAATGAACAGGAGCTTTAATTCAAATGTTTGTCCCGCTGCTTAGCAACCATATTATAATGAAATGAGAAACTTTTAGCTAATACACTTTTTATGATAGAAAACTGAACTAATTCGGGTGTAAAAGTTACACCTGGTCTGAAAGTAGTGTAGGTTTTGCTCTTTTGTTGTTTTTGTTTTCAATGTAAAAATTTGCTCTATCCCAGAGCAAGTGGCAAATAAAACAGACCTAATATTAAAAACTTATATTCTAAAAACAAAAATTTCAATAAAAAATTGATTTATTTAATATTGAAAATCCAAAGAAAACCCATGCACTTTTTTTATATTACAATTCAAATCACGCGGTTTAAAATGAGGTACACTTTCACTTTCGATTAAGTATCAATTAAAAAATCATACGTATTTGATGATCAAGAGACCTACAAAAACACAACAAATGTATACTAAACATAAACGATGAATAACTTATTCAAATGGACTTACAATAATTAATAACGAAAGAAAAAGAGTACTTATTATGTCAAATAAAAGAGTAATTGCGGTCAAGTGTAAAAAAAATTTATATAAGGAAATCGCGATATTTTATTTTGTTTGTTTATTTATCAAAATGAATAATGAAAATAATTTAAAAAATTTTATAATTACAGAAAATTTACTTAAAATCAGCTTAAAAATGAGATCTAATCCTTTATTGGTAAGAATTATGTCCGAAACAAGCAAATAACAATAATAACTAATTGATTTTTAGGGGATATTTATTGGAATTTGCATAATGGGTTCATCGATTGGTATACAAATCGTTAAACGTGAAGGTAATTTTAATAATCACAAATTATGAAAAAAGAATTTTAATATTTAAAATTGTATGCAATTTTCGAAAGCACCTTTACCACCATCTGGAAGTTACTTGCCACCATCATCAAGTTACGGTGCACCAACTAATTCATATATTCCACCAGCATCTGGACCAAGTCAACAACCGTCATCAAATTATGGAGCACCACGTCCACCATCCACTAGCTATGGTGTGCCAGCTGGTCCATCACCATCATTTAACGGTAATGGAGGATCCAGACCATCCTCATCATATGGGGCGCCTTCAAAACCATCACCATCATATGGAGCACCTTCGAAACCATCTCCATCATATGGAGCACCTTCAAAACCATCCTCATCATATGGGGCACCTTCTAAACCATCCCCATCATATGGAGCACCTTCGAAACCATCCCCATCATATGGAGCACCTTCAAAACCATCCCCATCATATGGAGCACCTTCAAAACCATCCCCATCATATGGAGCACCTTCAAAACCATCCCCATCATATGGAGCACCATCGAGACCATCATCTAGCTATGGGGCACCACCATCTGCACCATCTTCAAGTTATGGAGCGCCTTCAAATGGAAATGGTGGCGGTAATGGTGGCGGTTATCCAAGTTCAGTGCCGTCTAGCAGTTATGGTGCCCCTTCAGGACCTTCTGCACCATCTTCAAGCTATGGAGCACCTTCAAATGGAAATGGCGGAGGTAATGGTGGTGGTTATCCAAGTTCAGTCCCGTCTAGCAGTTATGGTGCCCCTTCAGGACCTTCTGCACCATCTTCAAGCTATGGAGCGCCTTCAAATGGAAACGGCGGCGGTAATGGCGGTGGTTATCCTAGCTCAGTGCCGTCTAGCAGTTATGGTGCTCCTTCAAGACCTTCGCCACCATCTTCAAGTTATGGAGCGCCTTCTAATGGAAACGGTGGCGGCAATGGTGGTGGTTATCCAAGTTCAGTGCCGTCTAGCAGTTATGGTGCTCCTTCAGGGCCTTCGGCACCATCTTCAAGCTATGGAGCGCCTTCAAATGGAAACGGCGGCGGTAATGGCGGTGGTTATCCAAGTTCAGTGCCGTCTAGCAGTTATGGTGCCCCTTCAGCACCATCTTCAAGCTATGGAGCACCTTCAAATGGAAACGGCGGCGGCAATGGCGGTGGTTATCCAAGTTCAGTGCCGTCCAGCAGTTATGGTGCTCCTTCGGGACCTTCTGCACCATCTTCCAGCTACGGAGCGCCTTCTAATGGAAACGGCGGCGGTAATGGGGGTTATCCCAGTGTTCCTGATACTTTACCGCAAAGTTATTCATCAAACGGAGGTTACAGTTATTAATGTATTTTCTCAGATCAAATGGAAAAGTGCCTTATTTTTTTTTTTCTAAAAAAAAAAAAAGAAAATTCTCAAAACTTGAACAAATTAATTGTAAATTATTATTTTATAAAAAAATTCCATAAAATAGTTATTATATGTATTATTTTTTTTAGTTATTAAGTAATTTGCTCTAAATTTTTAATTTTGAAAAAATAAGAAAAAATTAATTAATTTAAGAAAAATACAAGAAAATTTCATTATGAAAATTTCACTGCCAAGAAAAAAACAAAAATATTCTCATTGGGCTTCCCTCATCTTCAAAAATACATTTTGTAATAATAAATAATATGTAATCTTATTAAAAGTGATTTAATAAAACTTTTTCTTATAAAATATTTTAAAAATTTCTTCATTTTTTATATTATTTGTACTTCAATGAAGGCCGATGGATAGTAAATAAGCGTTTTTTTTGTTCGCTTTGATGAAGACGCTCCTATGTTTAGCTAAAAATTAATTGATATATAGCTTCTCATCTTAAGATACTAGTGCCAAAAATATTAGATGAATATTTTTGGAAAAACAAATAAAACTGATTACCTTATATTTGTTTGAATATTATCGCTGGAAATTTATTCATAGGTAATAAGCGAAAGTGTTAAAATAGACATTATCAAAGAAAACTATGAAAATTCTCATGCATTTTTCTTCGTTTTTTTTTTTTCTAAATTACAATATTATGTGATTTTTGTGTTTTACTGTTGAACATACTATATAATGCGTATAACTACCGCGAAATTATCGCATAACTAATCAACAATACTAAAAGAAATGACGGAAGTACATTTATAATAAAAATTTATGGAATCACATACGATTTGTGTTTTGTTTTTTTATCATTTTTTCATTTTTTCATTTCATAAGTAAATAGAAAAAAAATTTTTAAACTCAAGAAACTCAAAACAATCTGATCTAACCAATAAACTTAAAAAAAAAAAAAAAGAAAAGACAATACGAATAAATTCTCACATGTAATACTATCTATGCATTTCTACATACATGGTATAATAATTGTTTAAAAATACGAGTTTTAGAAAGGCCTCCTAACTCCTAAATACAAAAATTTGAATATAAGTAAATTTAAATAACATTAAAGAAGCATCTAACTCTAACACGTTAATGATGACATACAAGTATATATAATTCTTATTGGAATGTTGTGTAATATTGATGCTACTTAGAGAGATGATTGGAAATACATATGTCTACCGGGTTCCCCTATTGAAGCGTCCGGATTTAAAAATGCTGTAATTTTATCACGCTTTTACCACGTTTTTATTAACTTGTTTTCTTGTTTGTTTGTTTGTTTATTTGTTTGTCCAGTACAAATCTTGCAATCGATTTTTAACTAACTTACCGATTAGCTAGACATTTGAAACTTTTAGAATCTCAGAACACGATGACAATGCATTCATTTAATACTTTAAGCCATCTTTAAGTAAAATTGAATTCATTTTCACTAAAATTTGTTTTGTATGGAAAATTAGTTCGGAAAAAAAAATGTCTAAAAAGAATTTATTAATACATAGAATTGTCAAGTTTATATGTTTTAATAGAAAATTTAAAAACGTGGTGTATAAAAAATTCTTTTCATCTTGTAATTATATTTGTTTATTAGTTCGTTTTATTAAAATGTATGGAAATGATAGTTTATAATATACTAGCTGGTACCCGGCGCGTTGCTACCGCAGAAGGAATTGTGGAAATTTCGTTTGAAATTTGGAAGAATTATCTTATTTAAATCTTTAAATATTTTGCCGAATTTTACCGAAGTGTGCCAAAATTTACCGAAATTTGTCGAACTTTACCGACATTTACCGAAGTTTAAAAATCTTATTTTACAATTTTTCTTTAAGACCGTTAATTTTCGGGAGATTTCGGTAAATTTCCGCACACTTCGGTAAACTTCGGTAAACTTCGGCCATACTTCGGTAAACTTCGGCCAAATATTTAAAAAATGTATCGATAATCGAAATATATCAATAATTTTTCTTAAGGACCGATTTCGTTAAATTTCGAAATATTTCGGCACACTTCGGTAAACTTCAGAAATTATACTATGCCTATAACCTTCCCGCAAGTGCAAGCACTAAGTTGGCAAAGTTTTATCCCAATCAGACAAACGCTGTGGCAGCGCATAAAATACGAACAAACAAACAAACATTGATTTTTATATATTAGCTAGATTTTCTTTCAATACATTTTTTAAATTTCGGCACACTTCGGTAAACTTCGGCAAATTATATTCGTTGGTTTTTTATATAAATTGTATTTTATTTCAATACATTTTTTTAAATTTCGGCACACTTCGGTAAACTTCGGAAAACTTCGGCAAATTATATTCGTTGGTTTTTTATATAAATTGTATTTTATTTTAATACATTTTTTAAATATTTTGCCGAATTTTACGGAAGTGTGCCCAATTTCACCTTCAGTAAATTTCGGCACACTTCGGTAAACTTCGGTAAAGTTCGGCAAATTATATTCGTTGGTTTTTTATATAAATTGTACTTTATTTCAATACATTTTTGAAATTTCGGTAAATTTCGGCACACTTCGGTAAACTTCGGAAAAATAGTATGCCTATAACCTTCCCGCAAGTGCTAGCAATAAGTTGCCAAAGTTTTATCCCAATCAGACGAACGGTGTGGCTGCGCATAAAATACAAACAAACAAACATTGATTTTTATATATGTAATAGATAGTTAATTTTACAATTATTCAAATAGTATGTAACCGCTTTTTAGCTTAACCACCAGTTACAATCACTTTTTAAACGATCCACACGATCCTCGCACGATGTATTGGCTTAAAAACGGTTCCATTCACGAGCCAAATCTTTTTCTAAACCGGCTAAATTTGTGTGTGTTTTTTTTGCAAGCCGCTACTTGTAAAATTCCCCAAATGGAATAATCCAAACGGATTCAGATCTGGTGAATACGATGAATTTCGATGTTTGACATTCCAATCAAATGAAGCAAAACAATTGAATTTCGTTTAAGGTCCATTGTACAACAAATAAGACCGCGTCTTTTAACCAACAAATAATTTTTACTACTAACCAACAATATGTTAAGCAATATTCGTGTCAAATTTTAGTATTGCAAGATGTGCGGTTTACATTTGACAGCGATCTGAACTCGACGGATACTTCAATTGCCGGACATGGTATAATATTATGTAGGGTTAAGAAAAAGTCTGAAATTACACCTATCCCCCGATTTACACGGTACTTGCTTTACACGTTTTCGCTTTTACACGGTTTTCCAAATAAGTTTTTTTTTTGTTTTTATCGCACTCTACTAAATGCTACTGTGTTTGAACAAAAAAATGCCTGAAAGGACTTATGTCTCAAAATTTTATAAATCGGCTAGTGGTCATAAAGCAGCAAAAGATCGCATAACAATTCTTTTCTGTAGCAATGCTTCAGGAGATTATATTATGAAACCATTAGTGATTAACAAATCAAAAATGCCCCGTCCCTTTAAAGGAGTAAACATCAATAATCTTCCCGTTTATTGGAGAGCTAATAAGAAAGCGTGGGTTACTGCTGCAATGTTTACTGAATGGTTTCATGAATGTTTTATCCCAGATGCCAAAAAATATTTAAGTTCAAAGGGATTGCCTTTTAAAGTGCTTTTGTTAATTGACAATGCGCCGGGTCACCCACAAGATCTAGAATATGAGAACGTTGAAGTAAAATTTTTACCAAAAAATACAACTTCATTATTACAACCATTGGACCAAGGCATAATTTCTACTTTTAAAGCTTTGTACATAAAACGAGCCTTTACATATATTTTGGAACAAATGGAGAACAATGAATCTTTAACAGTTATTAGTGCTTGGAAAAATTTTACAATATTAGACTGTGTGAAGCATATCGCCTTATCATACACTGCGATTAAGCAAACAACGCTCAATAGCTGTTGGAAAAAATTGTGGCCAAATGTAGTCAAAAATGAACATTCCATTTCAACGTTAAATGATGAATATTCGCAGATAGTACAGATGGCGCATTCATTGGGCGGAGAAGGTTTTGATGATTTTACTGATGATGATATCGCAGAGTTAATGGCTGATAAAGAACTAAGTGAGGATTATTTAGTTAACTTAGTTTGCGAAAGTGAGTCTGACAAATCTGATGAAGAGGAATTAGTACCAGTAACATTCACTGCTAAAGTCATCCGCGAAGGACTCGCATTGGGAAGAAAGCTGGGTAATCATTTTATACAAAATGACACAAACGTTGAAAGGGCTTTACGATTCCAACGTGACATAAATCGCTGCTTGGCTCAATATGAAGAAGTTTACAAAGATCTTACAAAAAATTCGAAGCAATTGTTAATAACCGATTTTATTACCACCTCTCAGAATGTAAATATTTCTGCTTCAAACATCGAATCGGCACAAATAACTTCGAGTGATGAAAGTGAATTCCAACCTTCGATTCCGAAAAAAAGAATGAGAGTAATTTCTGATAGTGATGAAGGATAATAAAACACCTTTGGTTTTATTTTTTGTTCTTCTGTTTAATGTATTGTAATTAAATAAAAAAACAGTGTTTCCGTTATATATTACATATTTTAACCTGTCAATGCATTTTATTTTTATTTCTGTGTACACCTAAAAATATTGAAAAAAATCACAACTGTTAAATAGCAAAATTATGCATTTTCTGCAAGCTTTTCGATTCACACGGTTTTGACTTGAAAATTTTTAATTTTCGATTTACACGTTTTTCTCAGGAACGTATCTACCGTGTAAATCGGGGGATAGGTGTATTGTATCAAGAGTACTGAGTTGTCGTGCGCTTTAGATTTTCTCCAACTCGAAAACAGATATAGAAATGAGATTTCATGGAAAAAATTTAGTGAAGAAGTCATAATCGAAAGTTAAATTGATTTTTAGCTAAAATTCATATAAAATACTAGTAACGTATAGCATAAAAATTGTATACCGTGTTGTATCGAAATCATATTAGAAAAAAATCTTATTCAAATTTTATGTTGTACGAGAGTTCCTATTACTCTCAAATTTCAAAGTAATGTGTTATACAGGTGCTCACACGATTTTCAAATGGTGCTGTATCAAATCGGGAATTTTCCTTAAAAATACGACACAAAAGAAATTGTAATGGTTTCGTTTTTATCATTTTGTATTATTACGAAAGAAAACACTACACAAATAATCACTGATATTTTGTTTTGGCATTTCTAGGCAATTCTATGAATAAGTTTCCAGTTGAATTCTAGACGCACGTTTCCATATAAAGATGGATGAATATTCTAGAGTTTCCACACGATAAGTATACATATAAGGTGGAAACGCCACTGGAACACTGATACAGTTGAAGTCAAACTTTGAAAGTGATTGTATCAAAGAGATAGTTTATTATTTGTGGTTGGTTTATACAGTGAAACATTAAAGAGGTTTGATAGAAATAAGTAAAAATTGTTATAATTATTAGCAATAGTGATTGTTGTATCGTAAATAAACTAATTTAGTAGAAATTATTTATTGATAGACAAATATTTTTAGGACTAATTGTTAACGCAGAAATAATTGTAAATAAAGTTTATACACCGAATTCACATAAATAAAAAGTGTTATTATTTTATAACATTCGAACCTGAGAGAGAAAGGTAGCACGTAACAATATAAACGAACGTCTTCTTATATTTAAATGCATTCTCAAAAATTTAGTCCTATATTTCTTATTATTGGAAACCTTTTTTTATTAGCCACTTTTTTTGTGAAAATTGTTTCAGGTTGGGTCACTTATAATGAACATTTGTTTGTATTGTATATAAAAAATAATATCTAACCCGTTCATCTTTTATGAAATTAAATATGCGAATTTCAACTCCAACCTACAATGGAAACTCTTCTAATCCATTCTTTTCTTTTTCAAGAGTGATTACCCTTTTAAATTCTATTAAGAACTATGCTACCAATGGCTAGTTCTGTGGGTATAAGTACGGTCTACTGGCCTTTGTAACTCTTAACAGTCAAATTTGAAAAAAGAACATTTAGGACTCAATTTTAATCTCCCATCCTATCGAAATATTGTAATCCATCAAATATTTTCCATTATACAAAGTGAAATTTTTCATATTATAAAATTTAAACACAATAAGATGATAGAAAATTTCTAGTCAATTACTAATCATAAAATATTATATATCGTTATTGTCGTCTCGGCATGTGTGATAATATCTTAATTGCAAAGAAACAAAAACTGAAGATCTCTAATACGAAAATCAACCAAGAGAAAAATGTCGTAAGTCATGAGAAAATTATCAAATTATAACCAAAAATTAATACAATATGAACAAAAAGAACAATTTCAAATTACGATATACTATAAGCATGGTAATTCGAAAATCCTCTCTCTCTCTTTCTTAAGTAACAATAATCATAAAAGATCTTACTGATCATTACTATATCTTGAATTCCTATCGTTGTTTATTGTTTTTGTTTTTGTTTTTTGTTTTTTATCTTTTACGATTATCTAATGAAAATTTATTTGCTTCCTTCTTGCATAATTCATGATCAACGGAAACACTCTCTAAGGTGTATGATGTACCACATATGTTTTTCTTTTTTTCTTTTACTTTAACGATCACTAAACTGTGATCTTATGATATGAAGAAAAAACATTTTCTTTTCTATAAAATGAGAATATAGTATAATACATAATAAGAGTGATCTATATGCGATCTACCGAGTCCGACAATTGAAATGTCAAATGTAAACCGAACATATAATAATAAACTTTGACATGAATGTTACTTGACATATTTTTTGTCAGTAGTAAAAATTATTTGTTGGTTAAAAGACGCGTTTATGGCGTCAAGATCCACTATGTTTAATGTTTCACTTTGTATTTTTATTTCTAAACCTAGTTTGTTTGTTAATTCTAATATTTCTAAATAAGCCTTGTTCTACAAATTAAATGAATAAATAGCAGATAATTTGTGGACATAATTCAGTCGTTTCAGGATTGTTCAAGCTAGAACATTAGGCCCCACATAAATGGTAAGTTCGGTCCTGATAATTAAATACAATTAAAAAACAAACTAGGTTTAGAAGTAAAAATACAAATTGAAACATTAAACATAGTGGATATTGACGCCACAGTACTCCTAGTGGAACGTTAACTCTTAAATCTGACTGGAATTCTAACTTCTCTTCCGTATCTCATTGTTTTTGTTGGTAGACAAGCTAAGTTTATTTCTTCTTGACAAGGTTCGTCTGGTTTAACAATTAGAGCTTCATCTTCTTTGACAATAAAAATTGGTTTCAATCTGTCGATAGAGATAACCTTTTCTTTACTCTTAATTTTGACCACGAAATATTTTTCATGTCTTGAGACAACTGGGAATGGACCATCATATGGAACTTGCAGCGGAATCTTAAAATCCTTTCTTATAAAAACGTGTGTACAAGAATTTAGTTCTCGATGAATGAAGAATTTTCCTTGCGTATGACTTGATGCTGGAGCTGGTTTAAGTTGTTCCATAACTTCCTTGAGATGTTGAATGAATCCGGTTTAACTATGTATTATAAAGTATTATTTCCGTAAATGTTAATAAAACTGACCGAGAAACAAAAAAATTACAGCGTTTTTAGAATGGGACACTTCAATTGCCGAACCCGATATATACGATCTTATTGTGATCTTCATGATCTTTATAACCAAAACATTTTTTCTTTTTATGGATTTGAATTAAATATATTAAATAATAATATTTTTGAAATATCAATTATGTTGTTTCTATATGTAAAAATCTATTTAAAAACCGCGAAAAATTAATTTTCAATAAAAAAAAGTAAAAATTAAGAAATCAAAAACTATCATAATTTCGTGATCTTTTCAAAATTATTGTGGTTTTTTTTCTCATGAGAAATTTTTAAATATTAATTTTCAAAAAAAAAAACGGTTTTGAAATAAATTTTTGCAAAATTTCAATTTCTGATTTTATCTTTACCTAGAATTAATTTGAAACTTTTTTTTGGAGAGTCATTCGATCGCAGAATTTAAAATGCTTTTATAAAATTTTTCCCCCAAGTACAAATTAGGAAGGAAAAAGAAACGATCGTCTTCTTGATTAAAATATTGAAATGTAAAGACTGTGATTTCTTCATATTTACAAAATGATTAAAACAACCATATAAAGGTATAGTGTACTTGTACAGTACGACCTTAACAACAGCAAAAAGAAAAGAAAACTGAACAGAAAAGAAACACCATCAACAACATACAAAAAAGAAGCCAATCCGATGATTATCTTTCGCAATCAAATATGATTTCGCATATATAATAAAAAAAAACCGTAAAGAAAACCGCATTATTATAGTTTTTATATGGAAGACGAACCAACACTAAACAGGTATACTAATTAAAAATGAACTAAAATCAATTGGAAGATATGAAAAAAAAGAAGCTTATGGCAATGACATATAAATTATAAATTTTTGTTTCGTTTACGAATAATTACAATGAAAATATTATTGGAAAATCTTGTTTATAGGAAGTTTTCATATATCGGGTGTCTCAAGAATAGCACCAGATTTAAATTTCGTTCTATTTTTGTTTCATTAGATTAGATTAGATTGTACTGGGACCTTAAGATCTATTGTACCCCCTTTTCTTTGGTGCAGTCGGTTGGTTAGGCTCCTATTCTATAGCAACTCTTCCAGACCTATTTCTTTTAGGAATTTTATTATCCGGAGTGGATCAAGAAATTGTATCTCATTTTGGGGGGAGGTCGTATGCCCCCAAGTATTTCCTTCTTCTGCGGAATAATGCTTCGCATTCAGTGAGGATGTGCGTTGTAGTCTCTTTCTTACCCTGCAGCTGTTGTCTATTGCAAGTCCTAGTTTTCTTAGGTGTCCTTTCAGTCTGCAGTGTCCTGTTAGTTCGTTTCATTAAGTAGACAGTACTAAAAATTTGACATCTGCCATCTGCTATTGCTGCTATGGAACTATGCACGAAACAACAACATTATTATTGACAGTTTATGTCAAGTTTCGAGCGGCTACTATGGTCAAAAAGATTATTCCACAAAATTCAAATCATGCGTTTCTTTCGGAGCATTCCTTATTTACTTAATTATTAAATTCCCCGTCGAATGAGATATGGATTATACCTGTGGGACACAGAATACCTGAGATATACGTATAACTTCATACTAGAAAGTTTTTCAATTTCCTATCCTAAAAAGGAATATTTTTGAAAACGTCGAATTGAATTCGTTATTAAATTGATCGTCGAATGAGGTATGGGTTGTATCTAGAGGATGCGGAATACCCGAAATATAAAGATAATTAAATCTTGCGCTAATTTTGGGACACCCTATATATGCATTTTGAAATTGTGTTATTAAGAATTTTGTTTGTTGTTTTAGAACACATGAATAACATTTGTAAGAAGCTATATGACCTTACTTAAATATTGTACTATCTGCATACTGAGTTATTGATTTGATCACGCATTTTAAAAAGGTTTCTGTTTTAAGGTTAAAACAACGATATTAAGAATAATCAGATCGGAAGTTCAACTATCGTATAAGGTTTTCCTGATGTAACTTTTTAAAGTAATTTATAACATATTTACATGTTCTACATGCTAATAATAAGAATATGGCTGTTGTTTACAGGAAAATACTATATACATAAGTAGAGTTCATGTCAAGGAAATTAATTACATCGATTTGAACAAAACGATATATTTGTATTTTATAAATTTACAAGATTTACCAACGATACCTATCTAAAAACTTGTGAAACGTTTTTCTTAACAACTAATTTTTCTAGTTAGTGGCACTCTTTTAGTCTATTTTGTGGACATCACTGATCCTAGACAAAAACAATGTTCATATAATTTGCAGAAATTATATCGATTTACTAAAAGTTTTTCTAAATCTTGACATGAAATAATTACAAGATAATATACCACGTTTCTAAATTTTCTGTTGAATCCCATAAACTTGACAATTCTATGTTATTCTATATTAAGAGAATGCATTGTCATCGTGTTCTGAGCTATTACTATATAATAAAAGTTTCAAATGTCTAGCTAGTCAGGAAGTTAGGTAAAAATTGATTGCCAGATTTGTACTGAACAAGCAAACAAACAAGAAAGCGAGTTAATAAAAATGTAGTAAAATGAAACCTAATTCCGAAGAAGGTTTTTAAAATTGAAAACAAAATAGCGTAGTCAAAAGTTTACTTAAGATACTTAAATACAAATTGTAATTACCAGGCCATAGGCTTTAGTTGTTCTTCTATCATAGAGTCCGCAGTATCTCCAGCAGTGCTTTTCTATTTGTAAATTTGAAAAACCACCTTTGTGTAACGGATATTGGTGACGGTTGAGTTCTCTGTTCTCTGTTCTGTGTTTCTAAATGAGAGACAAAAAACAAAAAAATAATTAGTATTTAAAAGACTTAAATGATGCTTAAAATGCTAAAATTGCCATCGTTTTTTGATAAAATTGTCGCTTAGATCCTTCAGCCATATTTGTTCCTTAATTTATTTACATCTTAAAAATATTTCACTATAAAAACTCGTACAAATATTTAAATAACATTATATTGGATTCATTACTAAATAAAAAAAATGTTATTTGCTATTTTTTTTCATCGGGATCAGGGTCTATTTTGAAAAAAACGATGTGAGTCTCGAAAAGAAAAAAAAATTTCTTTGAAAAAATTCAACTTTTCGATAATTTTTGAAATAAATTATGCGTAAATAAAATAAATACTAGCAAATTCTCAAATATCTTTATTGAATGATATTTAAAAATCATTTTTTTCACGAATTTATGAAATTAATTATAATTACAATATCCACATTTATATGGAAAGCGGTGGCGGCGCCATCTCTTGCAATTTTACGTAACTAAAATCTATCGGGGTCTCAGGCCCTGACATAATTATTTGATAATTATTTGGGTTATGTTGTTGTTGCTTTTACATGTTATGAAGCAGACCCTGACCCTAACCACGATGAAAAAAACGCAGCTATTATTTAGTATTAGCACATTATTTAGTACATTTTTTTAAATTCAAATTAAACGTATTGGGAAATTTATAGAAGAAAAATATAAAAAAAAAGGAAAATTGTTTTTAAATTAAAGCAAAAAAAAATGAAAGGAATTAAATAGGAAGCAAATAGAAAAACTATTAATTATTTTATATTTTCAACAAACAAATCAATATATTTTATATATTTTCTTTTTTCTTCTTCTTCTTCTCATATAATAAACGCTTTTCCAAATTTATATATTTTTGCAAAATATTTAATTTTTCAAATTAATTACAGCTCAGCAAATATAATTTTCTATTTTTCTTTTTTCTCTCTTATTTTCAATTACACAAAACATTTTTTTTCTTTTAAATAATTCTTTTAAAAATAAAAATACATATTTCATAAATTTTAGTGCCGAAAAACTTTTCTTTTAATATTTACTTTTACATGGAAAAAAATTGGAAATGTATTTGCAAATCAATATTTATCTTTTGTACCAAATGTTATAAGTGATTAAAGTCATGTAATTTATGCAGTATAATACTAGATACCGACATATGTTTATTGATTTCAGAATACCAATGTAGTATACCACATATCTGTCAATTTATACCATTTTAATGAATGAAATATAAACATGATATTGATATGGTATCAGCTATAGACTATAGTATCGATACCATAGTATGAATATAAACCTCTGATTATAAACTCGCAAATAATTGGAATATATCAAATTAATCCTTCGATAATTGAAGAATGTACTTTTTTTTCTTCGAATTGATTCAGCTTAAAACAATTGGCGAATGTGTTAGGCTTTTGTAGACGTTAAACTCATATAATCCTTCTCATAGACTCATCCTTGGATCAGAGCAAATCATTGAAGAAAAGAACAAATAAATTGCAATAATATTTAAGTTTAAAAAGTAGTTTTTATAAAGAAGTTGCTTCTAATAAAGTAAAACAATTCGGAAAATTCTATTCAAATCGATCAAAGAATGAAATACTAAAAAACGAAACTTAATAATGATCAAGCCATTTTTATTGTATAACTATTTCTTTCGGCAACTATCCTTAGAACGAAAAAAAAAACGAAATCGTGTAATTCGATTTAGACCAAAATCGAATCGAGAAAACATTTTCAATTGGTTTTTCGATACGATTTGTGTCAAATCAAATTACAAGATTTCAATATTCCTAGGCCCCGTATTCATTTTCTCGACTACGAGTGATCGGATCGACAAAACGCCCTTTAAAGTCTTTGTCGATAGAATAGAAATTTGGTATTTCACAATAGAAATCGAGATCGAGTCGAAAAATCAAATACAGGCACTGGTTTTTCTTTATACTACTCTGGACAAAAAGTAATGAGACTGTATTTTTAAAAATGCAAGCGGAATGAATATCATTGTGTATATTTATTTAATAGATTGGTATAACTGTTGTGAACAGCTATTAGAAATCCCATGATGTTTGCTTTGTTAGTATAAAATTTTCAACGTCTTTTGTAATTGTGAAAAATTTGTTGCGGTTATTTTTTAATATGGATAAATCTATTGCACAAAGAATTAACATTAAATTTAAACGAAATTTCTTTGCAGAAAAATGTTACAGTGATCAGGGTTTATCATTTTGCTCAAATACAATATCAGTTCAAAATAAGGAATGACGAAACTATTAAATTTAAATTTCATTCAAATCAGGCAATTTATTTTTAAGTTATCGGACGGACAAGAGGACATGTAATTAAACCGAATTATTTGTTTTTAATAAAAAATTCTAGTAATCTTAAAAATTACATGACTTTTTTTTGGAGGTATAATTTTTTCAGATTTAAAATATTTAATTTTTCTTAACAATCAAATACAATTTTTAATAGTTTTCATCAACATTTATAAGTTTTTTTTTTATACATCAAGATTTAATTTTTATTTAAACTCTTTTGTTTTGTTTTTTAATCTTTTAATAATAAGAAATATTGCAAATCCAAAGAAAATCATAAATTTTTAATAATTCTTTTCTTTTTAACTCTTAAACCAACAACTAAAATATATATTTTTTTTGTTTTTTTGTTTTTATTTTAAACTTTACAATAATTTTGTATATTTTGTTTTCTTTTTTAAACATTTTTAAAACACTTTTCTTTTTAATATTTAATAATTTTTATTTTTATATTTCTAAAGTCTAGTGTCTTTAATATGATATGTATTTTTTAGTTTTGTGATATTTGTTTTAATATTTATAGTTTGATATGTTTTTTAATGTTTTTGTTTTTATTCTTTTTTCTTTTTTGTATACATTTCAATTTTATATGGAAGGACACCATTGATATGTTTCAATTTACGTTTAATATAATATCTTTTCTTCTTCTTATTTTTTGTTTTTACATTTAAAATATTATTTTATTATATTATATTTTAAATTCACTACATTTTTATTTCGTCTAAAGTTTTTCTTTCTTCAGTTCTAGTTTTAAGCACAAAGTGTTTATTATATTTAATTGATCAGTTTAGTGTGTGTTGCCTCAATTTACAAAAATTATTTCGGGAACATAATTAATTAATTAATAATTATTATTTTTTATTAAATAAATTATTTAGAATTCTGGTTTCTTTTTTGTTTCATAAAAAAATATATTATTTTAATAATTTACTATTTAGTTTAGTTTAAATATATTTTAATTAAAATAAACGAAAAGCAAAAAAATCATGTTTAAAAAACTTCTTTCATTTATTTCACTGTACCACGCCTAATTTCATTTAATTACATAAAAGTTTCTTTTAACAAAATATATTTAAAAACATATAGTACCTAAAAATCGGCCTATAGCCATTTTTTACCCTATGATAGATATGGGACTTTTAGTTTAGAGTTTAGAGTTCAATGAAAAAAAAACCCAAACTACTAATATTTTAAGGTTTTTCATCCATAACTTTGTTTCGTCTTTTTCAAATTCACTCTAATTCATAGAAAAGCCGGGGCCTAATAGCATAAATGTCTTCTGCAAGTTATTCAAAATTATTCAAATCGTTATAATAGTTTTTAAAATAAATAGAAAAAACTTTCAGAACAGGCTTGTTTTTTCCTATAATTATTTCTTTCTCCACTATCCTTGGACCGATTTTACTGAAATTTAACATAGTATCGTCTATTTTTGTAGTCAATGCATATAAATAATTTAAACAAAATAGCTCCACAAATTTTCTGGTTGTACCTGCCATAGGGCATAAAAATATATATAATCTGTTACTACATTTTCAATACATAATAAAATATGAAACTAGCTTTGCATATTTCAAGTACAAACTTCTAAATAGAAAGGTAAAAATATTTGCTAATAATAGCAACTTGTACCTACTTAAACAAATTCTCAAAAGTATTATAGTTACCAAAAAGGTTTGTGTAATTTCACAACTAAAAATTGTATATTATATTATATTATATTATATTAATACGATATATTAGTTTAATAATAATAGGTAATGCAAATAATTGGCATTGACATTGAAAGGTTATAGAATAATTGTTATATTTCGAAGAACAGTGGTATTGTTTGAATAATGTTTAGGCATAATGTAAGGCAAATTGAACAGATTGATAAATACAGTGTTGAATGGTCAAGTTGGTTGAGACTTCGTTTCTAGAAGCTAATGAGTCTCTGGTTCAAATCCAGAGCTCGATTCTTCATAATTTATTTTTCTTTGCCTACAAAATCTAGTTCTTTAAATATCGGGTTCTGACTCTGTCCGCGAGATTTTTCTTTGAGTGCACTATGGATTCATTTTTTTAGAATATATGTTATTTTTAAAGTTTTTTAAGTTCTTGCCAATACTTGCAAATACTTCAAGTGTACACATGAAAGACAACGAAAGGTAATGGAAAGGTAAGAATACCAAGAAAACTATGTGTTTCTATCTTTTTCCCTTCTAGAAATGGTCGATAGCATCTATGGTCTACATCGAGCAGAGACATCGTCTTTCATACAAATTAATTATATACATATTTTTATAATATTGAAATAATTAATTTTTTTTTCTCCATATTACTGATAAAATATACCTTTCCAATAGTTTTAAATATAAATAATTTAAAAAAAAATTAATATAATTCCTTTTTTGTTGTCCCAAAATTGTTTTTGCAAAAAGCTGCAACATATATGAAACCTCACTAAGCTCACCGAAATAAAATATTCTTAATACATTTTGATGGCATTAGTAAAGCTTTCTTTTATACTACAACAGATCTAATATTGAATATTATCATTTTAGTTCATATTTTACATTTTATATATATATTTATATATATCTCTTCATATATGTGCATACATGCATTGATAACGTTAATTAATATATAGTTCTTTCAGATATTAGAAATATCTTTGATATGTTTCAGTTGCAATTATAGTCCAAAATTTTAGTTTCTTTTTTAATTTAAAATAATAACAAAAATACTATTTCTTCACTTAATAGTATATCCTTACAAGTGAGTGTATATATATATATATATATATACTTAAATTACTATATAATTACTACATATTTGAACTCATAAATATAATATAATATATATATATATATTTCTTTTATCTGTTTAATACTTAAGGATAAATCATTTTTCTTTTAGAAACTAGATAAGGTGGCATGCATTTTTTTTTTATAATTTTATTTAACATAATATTCGGATGACTAGTTCAAACCCAATCCCAGACCTGAGGTAAAAGAATTTCAAAAAGAAAAATCAAATAAATTCGAAAATTAAAAAATTAAAAACAAAAAAAATATTTATATATAAAGCTTTCATTATTATAAAACATTGTATGTCACCTAAATTATTTTATTAATTTAATAAATTTTGTTTTCTGTTTTCTTTAATTTAATTTAATTTAATTTAATTAGAATGCAGTATGACCTGGATCTGTACTGGGTACAGCAACTCCTTGTCCACCGCCACCACTACTGTGTAAAAGTTTTTGTGCTTCAACAATTGGTAAATCATCGTCTGGTTCTAATGCTGGATTTATTCGTCCATTACGTTCATCTTTACCGACCATTGTTGCAGCACCATACATTCGTCCCATTGAACCAGCCATTACAGACATCTGAAAAGATTTTTTTTGGGAAAAATAAAAAAAAATCATATATGACTTTTATATTTAGAAGAAGCGATACTGACTATAAGGCCCGCCGCACAATTGAGCTAAGCTATCATCTCGTTGTAGTTACATAGTTTAGCTGGGCTCACTAACCCCGTTGTACACTTGAACTAAGCTATGCGGGGATATTTTTGGTAAATTCATGACATCAGTTCTATTTGAGCTGTCAGAGAGATATAATGTGCGAGTACAGTATCGATGAATTATTACTGTACCTTTTCCACTTGACACTTACACATTTGTGTCGACGAGATACTACCACAAAATAAAGAAGACTAAACTTTTGCAAGCATCGATTCCACACTGTATAATACAGAAAGTACGTATAAATTATTGTCAGCGATACCAGCGAAGCTCTTTCGCGTAGTTGAGGTCTGAACTACGTGAAGGAGCTTAGTTCGTGTCGGTCATGACCAAGCGACGTAGTTTCAAAGCTTCGCTGTAGTGTGCGATGACCAATGCAAATGTTGAATTTTTTATTTTCAGCGAGAAACTTAGCTTACGCAGTTTAGCTCGCTTAGCTCAAGTGTGCGGCGGGCGTAAACATCACAAAATTCAAAATGATATATGTTTTTAGCATAAAATCGCTATCATCAGTTATAAAATGGTATAAAATTGTATCCATAATTTGGATTAATAGTCTCTAAGACAATGTGCTTAAAGATATGAACTTTAACTTTTCAGAAGTAAGATTTTTCTGATACAAGTTCAATTTTCGTACATATTTAAAACATAAAATAAAAATATTTCTAGATAAGATAGAATGGTGCGTCTTATTTCGGAACCTGCAGAAAGAACTTTATTTTTTTAAGCTAAAAAAAAATCCAATTTTCTGGTGTCAAATCCGGGTAAAAACTTAACAAAAACACGGTGCATTTTCTAGTGATTAAAAATAAACTATTTCACGTGAAATTTTGCAAAATTATATTTAACATTTATGTGAAATATTAAATTTACCATTTGTTTTTTTTTTGTTTGCTTTTTAAATTAATTTTTGTTTTTAAAATGAAAGCTCAATTTTTAAGAGAAAATCATCATAGTTCTTTCAATTCTATAATATTTTGTCAGAGCGCAGACTAATATTAGCGAAAAATAAAATAAAAACGTATTTTATATAGAAATTTAAAAGAAAAACATAATATGTAATAAATTATAATCTTACTTGTTCACCAACTTCTGATGGTTCACCGACACGTTGAACATCTTCTGGAATATTAACAACACATCGGAAATAATCATATCCGGGTGCTAAACGACCCGATTCAAACATCATCCTAAAATTTTGAAAAGAATATTTTTAATCAATTCTAAATAAATTTCATTCATTCATACTTTGTCCACCATGAAACTCCAATCAATGTTACTAAACTAAGTAACATAGCCAATGTTCTAAATGGAAACAATTGCCTTTTAGCTTCTTCATCATAACCAGGGAAATGTATTAATGCCGGTAAATCCATTAATGGTTCACCACCAGATAAACGAACCAAAAATGCAACCATATAAGCTGCTAAACTTCCATAAGTATTACAATATTTCTTAAAATGAACCACCATTAAAAGCTGTGGAAATAATATTACATAAACTAAATCCGAGCACATTGACCTGAAATTATATTAATTTAAAGATTGTATTATTAATTAGAGAAGAATTTGAATTAAGTATTACCATAAACCATAAATTGATGGAATTGTTAATGCCATTATTGTTGATAATACACCAACAACTAATATCGAGACACGCATTACCCATATTATTTCCATTTCGGATGCATTTTGTCGAAATATTAATTTATAAACATTTCTTGCGAACATCGATGATGCCGATAATACTGATGAATCTGCTGATGACATAACAGCAGCTGATACAGCACCCAAACCGAAGAATGATACAAAATCTGGTGTTAAATATTGCAGAACCATTGGAAGTATCATACTAGTTTCTTTTTCGGTTAATGGATAAGTACCCTTGTAATCAGTTTCGTTCCATGCTAATTTTATAAAGAAGAAAATATTTAATTCTTATTAAATTTACAATCTTAGTGAATTAACGAATTTATGGATATTATAAAATACATGGTGTTACCAAAGAAAATGATATATCGCAAGACAAAAAATAGAATCTATTCAAATAAATTAAACTACACTATCAGTGAATTTTAATTATAGTACGATACTACACATGTCAGAGGACTAAACTTACTACATGCTGAGTTCTAAAGAATGATACACCATGGTTTATTTTATGGTTTAAATCAAATCGTATAGTATTAGGCGCTTCGCATTTATACCCTTCAAGAACTTGAAAGTTTTTGAACACATAGTATTCAAGTCCTTGAAGTCTACAAATGGAATGGTCACTAATAGGGGCTACACTTCAAGTACATGTAGGTACAGGAATAACTATTATTAAAGTACGTTCACGTAATTGAAGGGTTGTAATTTTAATGCTATAGTCTTCTGCCTTCGGAACATTTTCGGCAAGAATTTGAAGACTTTTTCCAGATTGTTTTTATTTTCTAGTATTTCATATTCTTAAAGTGACGATTGAAAAACCCTGTACTGTACGTAATAAATATGAAATATCCATAATGGATAACACATAATGTAGGAACTAATGTGGTTAAAGTTTTTAATATGATTTTAATTTCTTGGTTATTACTTTTTTTTTACTTCTTTTATTGTGACAATCAAATGCGAGAGCCTAATTTATGCAACTTTCTCAAGAAATTATTAACTATACAGTTAAACCTCTCATTAAATCGATTGTCTTCCTATTTAGGTTAAGTATTATAAAAATTCTAATAAAATATAAAATATTTAGTAAACTGCAAAAAAAGCAATATGTTTCTAAGAAGTTCGCTGTTGAAGAATCTGCAACTTTAATCAATTAATCGACATAACACTTTATCTCCTAATTAATAGGTGTTTCTATATTTCTTTATAATACTTGTATACAATAAAATACTTACGAGTCGCTTTTGCTATAGCTCCAATAAGAACCGGTGGGATAGCCATCAGAATGCAACCAAATGCTGCTACATATGATAAAATTTGTGCACGACCAGCAGTCTTACTTGATAGTACTCGTTGAAAATATACCTAGTTTATTTTTTTTTTTTAATAATAAAGAAAAAATCTCAGATAATAAATCAAAACAAGAAAAAAAATAGTCATAAAATCTTCAAGACTTTTATTAATATAAAAAAATATGTATTCCGGAAATAATTGCAATTATTTAGAGAAAATGCAATTTTATGTCTTGTAAGATTATTTTTAAAAATTTCTTTCTCAATAAAAAGAAATTGTTTGTGTATTTCAATTAATTTTAGAAATTAAATTCAATTAATTATAAATGTATAAAAATAAAAATATATATAAAAAAACATATAGTAACTGAAATTCGGTCTATAACCGATTTTTGATGCCTTATGGCAGAAATGGGACAGAAAAACTGTTAAAACTAACAATATTTCATAAGTTTGTTTCGTCATCACAAAATTTGCTCCAATTTACAGGTAATCTAGACCCTAATAGCATAAGTCTAATCTGCAAATTTTATTCAAATCGGAATATTAGTTTTTAAAGCGCATCAAAAAAAACTTTCTGAACAGGCTTATTTTCACTTATTTCTTTCTCCACTATCCCTGGACCGATTTTACTAAAATTTACCATACTATCGTTTATTTTACCACGTTTTTATTAACTCGCTTTCTTGTTTGTTTGTTTGTTTGTTTGTCCAGTACAAATCTTACAATCGATTTTTAACTAACTTCCCGACTAGCTAGACATTTGAAACTTTTAGAATAGCTCAGAACACGATGACAATGCATTGTTTTATTACTTTTAGCCATCTTTAAGCAAAATTGAATTTATTTTCAGTAAATTTTGCTTGCACTTTTACAGAAAATTTTAAAAAGTGGTATATAAAAAGTTCTTTCTAGCTTGTAATTATACAATATTTAGTTAACTTATATAATTAATTTAAACGAAATTGCTTTAGAAATTTCGTAATTAAATCCGAAAAACTATATAAAAAACGTCAATCTGGGTTTTACTTAATAACTTCGTTTTCCCTCGATCGATTTTGTTGAAATGCAATACCAAATCCAGACACATTCTAAATTTCAACAAAATCGGATAACCCATTTTTGAGTTATCTTGTATAAGGCGGACGGACGAACGAACGGACATGCATATGGTAAATCAAAGTAACTTTTGATTCCCTACACAACCATACTCTTGAAACCTTTCTACCATGTTTATTTCGATGTGTTACAAATGGAGTGGCATAACTAATATACCCTCTGGTAGTACCTACCATAGGGCATAAAAAGAATTAAGGTTATCGTTCTTTAAAATATAAATTAACAAATATATACTATTGGTAATATAAATTATTATAGTTTATAATACAAGGGTAATCTTTAAAGTGTTAAGTAACTTATGCTAAAAAAAAATATAGGTTAATCATTATTCTTACTTAATGGTCAAGTTTTTTCTTCTTTTTTTCTTCTTTTCCAAACTACGAAAATAGCAATAAGTATTTTGAACAGAAAATTGTTTAATCGATAAAACTATACCAATTTTATTCAAACACGAATTTCTTGCAAGAATTTATTTAGTTTTGTTTTATATACAAAAAAATATGATTTTTTACAAGATTAAAAATCTTAAATATGATGAAAAAAAAAACAAATGATTGATTTGAAGATTTTATAAAAGATTTAAATTTAAAAAAAAATTGATTACCAAAAAAAAGAGAAGATGTAAAAAATTCAAAAACACCTTTTTTAACCTAAATAATTTACATTAGGTCTTATGTAAAGAGCTTAAAACTCCTAAAAGTTATTTCGATAAGATCTAATGTAATTTACTCATGTTAAATGAAAGCTGTTTAGAATTTTACATATCTTTTCTCATTTATATCTTTGTGATTAGAATAACGTTTCTTTTTTGTACTCACCTGCCAAGGTATACCGCCAAAAATAAGTAATAAACCATTATCTAAATAATACCAATATTCTTTTGGATCAACTGAACCAATCCAATCAACATCCATTGATGATAAACTTTGGACATGATCATTTGTCCATGCAAATGGAATGCACATCCATAAACCGATAAATATACAAAATAATTGTATAACATCAGTATATGCGACTGAATATAAACCACCAAATAATGTATAAAATACAGCAATACATGATGATAATATAACAGAAGTTCTATGATCCATATCAATAATAACTGATAAAGTAGCACCTATATATTGTAGGAAGTATTAAATAAATAACGAACTACAATTATGATGATTTTAAAATATTTTTACCAAGAGCTGCTAATATTCCTGCTGCCCAAAATACTTCACCACATAATGCCGGTAAAAATAATAAACCACCCATTCTTTCACCAAATGAATCTTGTAACGGATCCAACATTGTGATGTAACCTTGTTTTCTCATAGGATTCGCAAAAAATATACCACCTTAAATGAAAATTTATATATATTTCTATAATTTATATTCTATATAATGTAATGTGTTGTTTTTTTTTTAGTACCAAATACTAAACTAAGTGCATATCCGAATGGAGCTTGACACCATACCAAACCGCTTGTATAGATTGCTTCAGCTGTACCATTTATATAACCACCGCCAACCCAAGTAGCTATAAGAGAATATTATATGTGGAAAAATTTTGTATATAATTTATTATAATTTACATTTTTTTTCATTTTTATTTTTGTACCTGTCATTGTAAATATACCAACAAACAATCCAATCGATCTTCCAGCCAGCATAACCTCTTCTTCAGAATCATTTCCTTCTTCTTTTTTTCGTCCAGCCCATATTCCAACACCCAAAATAAGTAAATAAAATAATACAATACTGACTATTCCAGCGATGTTAATCATTTTTCAAGGATATTTTTATGGATGATTTTCTTTTAGTGAAGATCTGCGGAAAAATAAAAGAAAATCTGATATCAATAAGATGTTTTTTTTTTTTTTGTTTTTTTGGTTTTGCTTCTTTTCAAGGAAAATTGAATTTTATAAGAAGTTATTTTTGGGAATTTATACATTAGAGAGTTTTTCAGATTTCACGGTTTTTACTGGGAGCTTAGAAAATCGAACGAAAAAGTTATAATACTATATAAATAAATAAATTTAGAACTAAATCTGATTTCATAAACATCAATTTTAATAGATATAATAATTTTATTATTGATTTACTGTTTTATTGAGCTTTTAGAATAAGATATTAGTTTTAGATAAACAATACTTAATAAAGTTTTGAGTCAAATATTTAGTGGTCAACTATTCCCATTGGATTCGAAAGCTATAAAAATATAAATTAAAAATAGTTTCTTCTAACATTTGTATGCTTTAAGAAGGAAAAGTCGAAAAACGCTAATACTCAAATTTTGAAAATGAGATTTTTAAGTAAAATCACAAAAGTTTATCGATTTCATTGCATATAAAATTCATTTTTATGTCCTATGGTAGCAGGTACTACCAGAGGGTACCGCATAGAAATAATCATCAGAGAAGGATTTCAAGACTATACATGTGTAGAAAATCAAAAGTTATATCGATCTATGCATGTATGTCCGCCCGTCAGTGTACAAAATATCTCAAAAACACGTAATCCAATTTTGATGAAATTTACAATGTGAGTTGATTATTCCTCAACTCGATTTGGTGTTGTATTTCACCAAAATCGGCTGAGGGGAAGCGAAATTATAAAGTATAAACCAGAGTGACCGGAAAATTTTGTCGTTTTCTTTTTATAGTTTTTCCGTTTTAATTGCAAAGTTTGTGAACCAATTTTATTGACATTATTTCCATACATTGACTACATATATAGGCGATATTGTGCTAAATTTCAATTAAATCGGTGCAAGGATAATGGGGAAAAAATAGTCGTAGGAGAAAATATACCTGTTCATAAAGTATTTTGGATGTACTTTAAGAATATGGTATATCGATTTGAATAAAATTTGCAGAATAGATTTAAGCTATTAGGACATCTGCGAATTAGAGTAAATTTGAAAAAGCAAAACCAAAGTTAAACAGAAAAACCCTTGAAATAGTATTAGTTTTGGCTGTTTTTTTGATCAATTTCTGTCATAGGGCATCTATATGGTACTATTCTACAATTATTACAATTGGCAGCAAATTCTGTACAGTATTTCTTACCTAGTTTGATTATTGTTAAGATATTATTTGAATTGAATTTTATTAAATTTATGAAAAAGAGCAGTAAATGGCAAAAGAAAAACAATTTTACTTATAGACTACATGAAAGGAAAATCTATAATTCTATTTAAAGCAATATATAATTACTTATCGAAACTAAAATCAATAGAAAAATTACTTTCATAGAATATTTAATATAAAATACTAAAATATTTACGAACTAGGAAGAATAGAGCAAATTTCTTGATAATTATAGAATTATTTGATTGATTTTGTAATAAAAAAAAAATTATTGTACAAACTAAAAATAAACTAATTTTATATAGAAGACATGAAAAACTATTAATTTTTAATATATGTATAAACAAGATTCAAATGATTACGTAGAAACTATATAATGAACTTTCGATACTTTAAATAAATAATTAATATGGTTATTTGCAAGGAAAATTGTTTCGAACTTTGGTTTTACGCATGTAGCCATTACCTAAGAACCGGACTTCAATTATTATAAATATATTTTCGCTTCCTGGAAATTGTAATTTCCGTATCAGAAAATCATTCTAAAATCCTTTAAACAAAATCCAAACTTTGAACGACAACCATTTGTATAAAATCTAATATTGATAAAGGATATTACAAAATATAATTAGTATTTTCTATTTTGATAGTACTTTGAAATTTCAAGAAATATAATTTTATTCATTTTGTATTCATTAATATTTTATTACTACGTGAAAACTCGTCAATATAATAAGGCTTTAGGCAAAAAATTTGGAGAAAAATATAAATTCTCATCAAAAAATCGCATAAACGGCATACTCATAGGCGGTTGAAAAATTGAATTTAAACTAAAGAAATTATGTATTGTTTAATTTAATAAAAATTATAAAATAAATCAATTCATTTTACACGCATTTTATTTGTTCACATAATAAATTAATTTAGGCGTTAACAAATTGTAAACAAAACGATAATATCCGTAATTTTTTTTCATGTTTGAATGTATAAAGGTGTTTTTTTAATTAATATATAAAAAATATAGTTTGTATACAAACAACTACAGTGAAACATCTTTAATTTATCCACCATATGAATAAGAAATAAATGTTCCTATAGTAAAGCCTTTTATTGGGGTATCTGAAATTCGAATGGGATTAACCATAGGTTGTTATCTAAGTAGTGAATTGCAATTATTATATTGTATATCGTGACTTAGACACAGTCGATAATAGTAACCTTACTCAGGAGGTTTCATTTTATTTTCAATATAGTTTTTTGTGAACTCATTGCCTGGTGGTGGTGGTGGTGGTGGTTAACTTGTATATAGTCGAAAATATTGTTAGCTTAATTTAGGACAAGGTTCTTATGAATATCCTTAAAAATTATTAAAGTTTTTTTTTTCTTATTTCAATTTTATTGTATTAATTTTATAGGATAACTTATATACGATAGTAATATCATACGTGACACGAATGTTGTTACAATGGGAACAATATTCCCATGTACACATTGTAGCACAATTTTTGCCTTATCCTATATTTTATATAAAAAATCATATCATATTCGTTTTTTTCTTGTAATTTGAGGTTGGTCGAAAAGACCCTGTGCTTAGAACTTACAACCCCTAAGAAAAAGGTCAACACAATGTGTCCTGAAATTATACACGTGGAGTTTGATAAATACTGTCCGAAATTATTACCTCAAAATTAAATTTGCCCAACTAAGGTTAAGTGTCAGTGTTCCCATCAGAAGGATATATCGATCTAAACTTGTAGTATAGGGAATAGGAAATCTTTTCTGCAGTTGTTACAAGAATGTTATTATGTAATTTGCAAACTATTGTACATGTACACCATAGAGATGTTAGTAAAACTGATCTTATGCTTTCTCACTATGGAACTGTTTGCCTAATTGTAATGTAAATGCCTTACACGTTACACTAGGGCGCATATAGGATAATGTATTTTCAATATCTATATTTTTAACTGAGTCAACTATTAAATCATAAAAATTAAAACAAAATTCAGACTAAGCTTCCTTTATTATCCTCTTTTCTGATATTCTTTATTAATCTTTCTAATCCATATAGAATAAAAATGTGAATAAAAAAATTGATATTAAAGAAGACTTCAGAGTGTATTCACGTTAAAATTTTGTTCTTCAATCGATATTCAAATAAACAAAAAAGGATTATTTAAAATAAAATATCCTAAATGAAAAAAATCTCCTTTAAAGTTGCAACAATATTTTCTATGAAAATTCTAATTTTCTTTTCGTCATTATTTTTATTATCATAAAAATTTGGCAACTGTTGAAAATGAACATTCACGCACGTGTATTTAATTATTTAACATTTACACAGGTTTAGTTACCTGTAATTTTCCTTAAACACAAACACAAAAAAGTGGAAATTTTCCTCAATGAAATTGTTGTTATGCATGGTGAAAAAGGAAATTATATAAGATATATGTGTGGTGAAAAACACATTTTCACGATGTAGGGAAAAGTTTTTTTTTTTGGTGGGGATAGATAAGGATTATATTGTTTCCCAAACTTTTTTTTTATCTTTAAAAAGGACACTTGAAAAAGAAAATCCTCTTCGAAAAGAACTTACCGTAAAAAAAAGCACAAAAGCTTCTTTTTTTTCTTGTAAAAATTCTGTTTTAATTAATTGCTATTTATTATAATTAGAAGAACCAAATTATTTAATTATATTTCTGTTCATTTTTAGTATTTTATTATTTTTTAAGTATTATTTTATGACGACTTTGTTTTCTTTTTAAGAATTGCTAATTAAACACATCACAGACATTTTATATATATATTTTTCTTTAAATTAAATAAGATTTATTAAAACCACATTTAATTAGATTTTATAACACACTTATTATTAATTATTTTAAGAAAACCATGGGGTTTTTTTTCTCTTTTGTTTGTTTGTAATTATTGCTAAATTAATTAACTTATTTAATTATTATTAATTGTTATTGTTTGAGTCACTAAATTTTTGTTTCACTTCTTTTTACTTTTTTACTTTTTACTTCTTACTTTTTATTTCTTACTTTTTACTTCTTACTTTTTACTTCTTCCTTTTTTCTTTTTACTTCTTACTTTTTATTTCTTACTTTTTACTTCTTACTTTTTACTTTAAACCTTTTTTACTTTTTTGTTTTTCTTTCTTTTCTTATTGTTTTATTTACAAAATTTTATTTGAATTTATTTAATTTATTATCCTCTCCTCTTTTTTCTCGTGATATATAATTAATCTTGCTGATTGATTATATTATAAACGTTTTGTGGCCCGAAACAACTATCGCCCCAACGTAAGGACGTCTTTTGTGACGGACTGTTTCTTGTTCTAAAACGTAACCCGCACATGTGCTCTTGTTCCAAAATATATGAAATTTATATTTAAACAATTTGTTAAATATAAATTTAAATTCATTCAAGGACCTTTTTTTTGGTAGTTGATGTTATATTAAAATTGAAAAATCGAGAAAATTGAAATTTTTTTTAACTATTTTAATAATAGTAAAAGTAAAAATAAACACTTTTCCTTTTTTCTTTTAAATATATTGAATATTTTTTGGCGGTTTTTTGAAAAAAAGGATTAATAAATATTTTGAAAAAAAAATTATGAATTATTTTGTTGTATTTTTCGAATAAACGAATATAATCATTAAAAACGTTCTAAAATGATGAAAAGTGTATAAACGACTGAAAATGATGGAAATTTTTTCGTTGGAAAATTCATTGTTAAAAAAAAAAGAAAAAGAAAATAATACATTTACAAAATTTTGTCCGTCCTTCGAGTTAACCTTTTTTCTTTTTTTTTGGGGGGGGAAGAAAATACAATATAAATATTTTCATATGTGTTTATACAAATTAGGTGGGAAAAGCTTACTCTTATGATTGTGTTGTTTGAGGTAGTTTTTCTTTCCTCGTCACAAATATTTATATTGAAAAGAAAATTCTAAATTTTCTCCTTATAGACACGTGTGTGTGCGTGTGTTCGTATAAGTATTGATAATATCCTAATATAAGAAAGGGGTATTATATTGATCGATATTCATGACGTCAGATCATTCTGATTGGTTCCCTTATTAGAAAATTATATATATATATATATATATATGTTTTTTTATAGAAAATAATATTGTATGTATTTTCTTTTATTACGTATGAAAAGCCTCAATAATTATATACACTAATACATTTTAAATTTCAAAAAAAAGCATATAAAAAGAAAAAAAATTATATTACATATTTGAATTAATAATGAATATGATGAAGTATGTATATCTCACAACCACCTCGCATATCCCATCCGCACCAGATAAAAAAAGGACGAGAAAAAACCTAAGTCCTTTAACTTTTCATTCTATTTGAAAAGTCATACTATACTTGATATACGGTGACAAACTTTAAATAAAACTATTTTTAATGTCAATAACGTAATTTTTAATTTCAAAATAAAATATATGTATTTTTGTGAATAAAAATATAGCAAAAAAAGCTTTCAACAAAACTATATATTTTTTTTCCACTATTTTTACGTACTGTAGTAATCGTGATATTTAAAAAGCTTTTGTTGTAAAGAAAAGAAAAAAAAACGTTATATAATTTTCACTGATGCGTAGTTATTTGGTATAGCTTAAAAAGGAAAATAGTTTTTCCTAGTACCTTCTCTCCTAAAACAACTATTTCTTTTCTTTTTGCATTTAGAAAACACAAAATATATAAAAGTAAACCTCATATCCTCATCTACTGATCTATGTTACAGGGTGTCAACTATACATATACCTAGTGACGATTTTAAGGTAAGTTATATCCAGTCACAAACGTGAAAAGGTAGATCCTACATTCGAGAAGTTTTTACGTCTTAACTACCTAATAGATTTTTGCCATTTTTGAACTATTATTACATAATATTAAGGAGAAACATAATAAAAAATTTGAGTACAAAAAAAATGTGCCTTAGAAAAGTTATTGCCATTTGTCTGAGGTGGATTTTTTTTTGTGGTTTATGAACGTCTCCTACAGCTTTTGAATGTTAATTTTTATCTTGTTATATTAATATGTAGGATTTTAAAAATATTGGTAAATGTTGATAAATGTTTAAATAGGAACGTGTCTAACCAATAATTTGATTTTCCACGGATTTTTATTGAAAAACTATTGATCATATCCAAAACAAAAAACCGGTGCCAATGCATATGAAATCTTATTAGAAGACAAACGTTCAAATGGTGTTGCAACTAGATAGAATGCTCGCTGACTTTGGAAATACAATTTCGATTAAAACGTGTTTAAAATTTCGACTAAAGTTAGATAATGGCAGCGTGGACTGTTCCACTTTTGCATCTAGTTTGGGTTAAAGAATTTTTAAAAGATTGATCTTTCTATTGCCAAAAATAACTGGGTATAACCACAGAGTATACCAAACAGAGTTCTCAGTGAGTATTAATTTTTTGTTTAGAAATTTTTGACACTATTGCAACGCTGCAAAGCATACTTCCTCTTTAATAGTATATGTAAAAAAGTCTGTAAATATACGTGCATTTTTATATTACACAGAGTCTTTTTAACAAATCAGAATCCAAGTTGAGAAATTTCTTTATTGTAAATGCTTTTCTTTCTGGTCATGTCACCAGTCTACAAAGCATGCCTTCTCGTTAATAGTGTTTGTAAAAAAAAAACTATAAATACATGCAAATTCATGTTTTGCAGACTGCAAATGTGACCAAATCTGAATACAAGTTGAGAACTCGATTCATTATATACTTTTTGGTATAACTCCTTAAGATTTTTTGTATACAGAGTATTACTTGATACTATGATAAACTAATGATCTGAATGATTGATTCAACAGTTAATAAGTGTTCCTAAGTACCCCAACTAATATTTTTGGTTGCTGGTTGCGACTAGTGACAATATGTAAATAAGTAGCAAACACGTAGCGGATACTGAAAATGTTATTTGGGACAGTAAACTCGTTTTACTATTAGCAAAAAGTATACCATAATGAGAGTTTCCAATTTGGGTACGTTTGCAAGCGTCTCATTATTAATAGTATTTGTTAAAATGACTCTGTGTGATATAAAATTTCATATATTTACAGTTTTTTTTACAAATACTATTAAAAATGAGGAAAGATTTGCAGTGCTGCAAACGTCTCATCAATTTATATATAAATGATTACATGTGCTATTAGTTTTCGATTTCTATACAATCCAATTCTAGTCAAGTAATAAAAGGATTTTTATTACTAACAACAAACTATAAAGGGAAAATAAATTGTTCTAGATTTTAGTAAAAGAAAATCGTGAAAAATGTACCAAACCACAAAATTTTATCTCAAAATTATTGTAGTACTATTTTTCAATTTTATATTGTGAAAACTCTAAAAATACTTGTAGAACAAGTCAAAAGGTTTTACTTAATCAATTCTTATCAATAAATTTTATTTCAACAAATATGTTTTTTTTTGTCTTATATGACTTTTTTCATAGCTTTTCCTTGTTGGCTTTTCTTTTTTTCTAATATTATATTTTATTCCGAAAAATTTCCAATAATAAAAAAGGACATTAAAATAAATGACACCTCTATTTGAATGAAGGTCGAATAAAAGTCTTGTGATGGAAAAGAAAATATTAACTAATATACTATATATACATGTAGACAGAAAAAAAGGAAGTAATAATAGAAATAAATAAATAAATCGTTCGTAACCAAAGAGAAAAGCTTATTTTCTTTTTCGCCTAAAGAATAAAGAATATGTATCTTAAAAGAAGAAAAATCATTTATAAAATCGAATTTTCTTTTATGAAAAAAAAAGAAAACTTTGTAAACTTTTCGTATTTCAAGTTTTATATAATATTACTTGTTATTATAAAATAAATATATTTCGAAATATGATATTTTTTGGTTTTTTGTTTTGCTTTTTTTTGGATATTTAATTGAATTACAAAAGTTTCAGATAAAGTTTTCTATCTTTAGTGAATACATTTTCAACTTTTAATGTCCATTTATTTGTTAATATTTGTGTTAATTGTCTAACTAAATTAATTAATCAAAAGAAAAAAAATAAACAAAAATAAACAAAAATTCTGTGTTATGTCTTCTTAAATAAAATATTCTATCAAAATAAATAATTTATATTGCACGCACTACTAAACCGGATGGTAGGTATACGGGGATGTTATCCTTAGGATTCTAATAAAAACAAGGAAAAAAAAACTTACCAAAAATCGTCATAAAATTAACCTACATATTCGTATATGGAAATCATATTTTCATAGCGTTACACGTTGACACTGATTCAATAATATTAAAAATATTAATATGGTTTATATGCCTTTCGTCTGAAGGCTGTGATCTAAAAAAAAAAAGAATCTTGTTTATCTAGTATAAATTTGTCAAATTTACAACCAAATTGAATGGAAATTGTTTGATAATCCATTTGTAATTTCTTCATTCAATGTAATCTGAGTCCACATAATTTGGATTTAGTTTTTCTTAACATTGTTATACTCCCAGGATGAAATCTAGAGCTTCACTATAGGGTATTATAGTTGGTACTACCATAGAGTATATTAGTTTTTTCACTCCATTTATAACACATAAAAATATTCGTCGTAGAAAGGTTTTAAGGGTTGCAATACCTTAAGGTTAATGGTTGTGTTGGAAATTAAAAGTTATATGGATTTATGAATGTCCGTCCGTCTGTCCGTATACAAAATAACTCAAAAACGCGTTATCCGATTTTAATGAAATTTACAATGTGAGTTGCTAATTCCTTAACTTGGTTTGCTATTGCATTTGAGCAAAATCGATCTAGGAGAGCAAAAGTTATAAGGGAAAAACCAGTGTGACCAGAAAGATTTGTCGTTTATGGTTTTTCGGATTTAATTGGAAAATTTGTGAATGAATTATAAAATAATTGTATTGATTAACTACATAAATAGACGGTAGCATGGTAAATTTCAGTCAAATCGGTCTAAGGATAGTGGAGAGAGAAATATTCCTAGGAGAAAAAAACCCTTTTTATAAAGTTCTTTTGATGTACTTTAAAAACTAATACACCGATTTGAATAAAACTTGGAAATTAGACTTATGATATCAGGGTCTAGGTTACCTGCAAATTAGAAGAAATTTTGAGAAGAAGAAACAAAGTTACGAAGATAAAACCTAGAAATAATGTTAGTTTTGACAGTTTTTCTGTCCCATTCCTACTATAGGGCATCAAAAAATCGGTTATAGGCCGATTTTAAATTACCGTATGTTTTTCTTTGAACAATATTTCAAATTTATACTCGCAAGATGAGATCTAGAGTTTTATTTTGTTAAAAGAAAGTTTATCTCATAATGCTAGAAACAAGAAATTGTTCAAGTTCTTAGAGCTTCTAACCATATTAGGAAGACAATTTTAATCATATCAATGGTAGGTGCTGGGAAAATGGACTTGTTCTAAGTCTTCCATCTCAGACGACCAACAAAGATTATTATGAAATTCCCACATCTACTGAATCTTATGTATTTGTTTAAATATCATTAATAATATTACTTCCGAGTTAAAAATATAAAATCAGAGGAAGAAAATCAAAAATGCCAAACCTAAATTTTACCGACAATATCCTTTTTTAGAATGCCAATAATAAGTCAGATAATGAAGTGAGTCTGTTTCAAAATAAATCTGTTATTATGTCAATCATTTTCTAAAATAAAATTATAAAATGGAATTTTGAATTTTCTGAAATTTAAATTAATTATTTAAGTATATTAATATATGTATTTATTCAAGAATAATGTATAATTAGATTCAGAGATGGTATGCTGCTGTCTACCTTAAATATTTAGAATATATAAAAAGATTTGATGATAATTTAAAATCATCTTTATTTAATCAGCACTGATTTAAATTCTTTTCGGTTAAAATTTCAAAATGAAACACTTCATCCTACTCAATATAACGCCACCTATACGTGAAATATAAAACAAAACTCGATGTTTCTATTAACTCTCAAAAGAAATGTCAAAATATAAATAAATCTAACCTAAATGTGTAATGTTTACAATTTTATTGAGTTTGAATTTATTAAAAACGTATTCCTTTAATAATGGATGAATTTAAAGTACCAAGTACAACGATCAAAGTGATATCGAATACGAAAAGTCCTAAAGAAAATCCGGTTACCAATCAATCGATAGAGGTGAATAAAACAACAAGTGAAATTCAAAAATCAAAACAAACTTCTCCATACATTGAGCCAAAATGGTCAGATCAACCGAATCCGGAAAATGAATATAAATTTGAAGTTCTTAAATCTGGAGCTATTGTTGAAGAAATAACAAATCTTCAAACAAAATCATATTGGATATTTGGACGATTACCAGAAAATGATATATCAATGGCACATCCTACAATTTCACGTTATCATGCCGTTTTACAGCATCGTTCGAAACAAATACCAGAATTAGATGATGAACAAGATCATATAAATATCGATTCAGCACATAATACAGAGAAAAATTTCGATGAAGGATGGTATATATATGATTTGGAAAGTACTCATGGAACTTTTCTTAATAAACAAAGAATCCCACCGAAAACGTATATTCGAGTACGTGTCGGACATATGCTTAGATTGGGAGGAAGTACAAGAACATATATTTTACAAGGTCCTGAATTTGATGAAGAACCTGAATCGGAACTTTCTGTAACACAATTGAAAGAAATCCGGCATAAAAATGAAGAAAATAAACGTGAACAAAATGAAATGCAAGAACAAATGAGAGAAAAAGAAGGAATCAGTTGGGGAATGTCAGAGGATGCTGATGAGGATACAGATTTAACAGTTAATCCATATGCATCAACAAATAATGAGGAAATATTTTTGGATGATCCAAAGAAAACGTTAAGAGGTTTCTTTGAAAGAGAAGGACTTGAATTGGATTATAAAGTTGATGAAATGTCGGCAGGAACTTTTGTGTGCAGGTAATTTTCGAAATACAAAATGATTTTAATTTTTTTATATGATTTATTGAATTTCTTATTTAATAGGGTCGAACTTCCAATTGACGATGCAAATGGGAAACCAATTGTTGCAGAAATTTGTCACAAAGGCAAAAAGAAAGAATGTGTTTTACAATGCGCTTTAGAATCTTGTCGGATATTGGATAGACATGGAGTTTTACGTCAAGCTATTCATGGTAACTAAACTGTACCTAAAAATTCTAAATAAATTTTTATCTATTCGAATATTTTTAGAGCCAAGAAAAAGAGCCGCTCCGCTCCAAGATTCAGATGATGATGATGATTTTCTGGATAGAACCGGTGACGTTGAAAGAAAGAAATTAAAACGTGCTGCTGCTGCTAGCCATAATACAGCTTTAACTTATGAAGATTTGGTAAATTCAATTCGTTATATTTTATTCAAGAAATATTAAAAATTTCTTTTTAGAAAAAACAAGAATCCGATTATTTAGAAAAAATATCTGCTGTTGAAGAAAGCATATTAAGATATCGAACGATAATGAAACGATCTAAAGAAACTTCAAATCAAACTGAAGAAGATTTGGATGATTACATGAAAAACCTTTCACAAGATGATAAAGTCGATAAAACTGAAATCCGTAAACTAAGAGTAACTATTTCTAAAATAATATTTTTATAATGAAATTTCCTAATAAATGAAACAATTAATAATTATAGGTTGAACAACAACGATTAAAAACAGAATATGAAAAAGTACAACGTTTAATAAAAATCGCAATGCCAATACAATTGCCATCAATTAAAATACAAACTGATGAAAATTCTGGTGATAAGAAAAAAAGTGTACTTCCACTCTTTGGAAAAAGAAATAAACTTAAAGTTAATATTCCACGTCCTGCTAGTAGTACAGCCAATAAAATTATAGAAAAAGATTTAAAATCTGATGAAGAAGAAATCGAAGATGATGAACCAATTGAAAAAGTCACCATTCCAAAAGATGACGATAAGCTGGAAAATATTCCGACTGAATTGCTCGAAACAAAATTAGAAATTGAATCGAAAAAAGAAGATGAACCAAACACAAAAGATGAATCACCAAAACCAAAAACTATTGGTCCAGCTTTTATACCACCAGAAATCGCACAAATGCATGATATCGAAATAATTTCCGACGAGAATAAAACCGATGATATTACAATTGAGAAAAATGATGATGAAACTGAAAATAATGATGGAAATTCATCAATAAAGAAACGTCGTAATCGAAATCGATATCGTACTAAAGGACGAGAAAATGTTGATATTGATGATACCGAAGAATCGAAAGATATTGAGAAATATTCTGGTTGGGTTCCTCCGGATAATCAAAAAGGTGACGGTATTACTTCGTTAAACCAAAAATTTGGTTATTAAAATGTTTTATATTTGTAAAATTTTTTCTTAAATGTTTTGTGGATAATAAAAATAAGAATCAAAGTTATTTATTTAGGAATATCTTTTTTTGGTTTATACCTTTTTCAAGTGGAATGGAATGCTCTTTAAATATGGAATTTCAACCAGAGCCCGTATTTGGTTTTACAACACAATCTCGATTTCTGTTTTGGAACACCAAATTTCTATTATATCGAACAAAGAATTTAAAGGCCGTGTGTTGATCCGATCAATAGAGTCGAGAAGCCAAATACGGGTCCAGATTTTTTAATTTTATCTTTTTTGTGAAATACAAAATGATTTTCTTAAACAAATATTTTCAATAAAAGTCGATAAAGAAAATTGTATATAAATAGAAAATCACAAAGGAATTAGAATTTTCATTCCGCTGACATAAAAATGTTGAGGAAAAAGTATTAGTTTTTTCAATTTTTATTGGAAATACTTGTATGTTTAAAGATGAATACAGCCTTCATATAAAATCGAACACCAAAAAATCCCTAAATAGAAAAGAACTAGTTTTAACGATATTTCCAATTCTTAACCAATTCTGTGATAACGAACATGTCCGTCTAGATTTCTTTCAAACTTATGATTTTCCACTTTCAACTAGAATTGTTCAAAGCCAGCCCAAAAAAAAACGATAACAAATGAATGATTTTGATTATTATACAATTTTCAAATAATATTTTGTATAATATGTTCAATACTATAAGAATTTATTAGTATTACTCTTTTGTTTTTCCATTTTAAATCAAAACACAAGAAATTTTCTATTACATTATAAAATACTTGAAATTCTTAAAATGGATATTTCGGTTTAGTATTATAAATGGCATCAAGAGCTTGTAGGAAATCTCTATAATTGAATTCAACACGACATCCTATATTTTAAAGGTTTTTTAATTAAATGTTTTATAATAGCAAAAATAATAATAATAATGTTCATACCTCTTTCAATTCCAAAACATTTACAAACGATCTCGAATTCACGACTTGATAATATATTATGCATATCTCTTGTTGCCAATGAACGTAAAAATTGATTCGATGTAACGCTACCACATTTCTGACGATCAAAATCTTCAAATAATTCACTTAAATTTGATATTTGATCAGGTTTTCGTGATAATTTTTGTAATGCTTTTGTTACAATTGTTCTTTCATCGTAATTCAAGAAATTCACAACACCATCTAATGATGGATAATGTTGTAATGGTACAATTAATGGAGCTCTTTCTAATGACGGCTGATAATACACTTCTTCGATAACATCACAAAATCTTTTATATTGTATATAACCATCAAGTAATGGTTGTTTAAATCTGAAATAATTAAAAATTAATGTTAAAAAAATCAAGAAAATTAAGTAATAAATAAATAAAAAAAAATTGCACATACATTTGGCACACCAAAATTAAATCATTCTCCGTAAGACTAGTAATCGAAGCATTATATAAACCACGACGAAAATTATCTTCCAAAATATAATGATGATTACATTTATCATAATCTTTAAGGAATTCAATAATTCGTACACGTTTTAAAACAGCTTCTTTCTTAATTTTCGCAATAACACTGATAATATCATTTTCATGAAATGTTGATGTTGTAGGTTTTTTAGATGTATCCGATTTATCTTTTATACTTTTACATATTTCAAACTATAATTATTAAATTTTTTAGTTTGTTTGAAAATAAATTTCGGAAAAAAAAACTACAGAAGAAATTACCTTCGGAATAGCATATCCGTCTGGATCAACTTCTTTTAAGAAAAAACCATAATTAAAACCACTATCATTTGAATATCGTTTTTCTAGAGCTCGATTTTCTTGATTTGATAAAATTATACCATTCGAAAAGAATACACGTCTTGCTGCACTTTTACTAACATGTCCACTATTCAATCTTTTTCAAATGAAAATTATTATATTTATTAACAATCAACAAAAAATGATTAATAATAATAATAATATTTTTTTTACTTATCAAAATCTTTAAAAAATTGCAATAAATATATTCTTCGTTTTCGAATGATTGCAGCAATTTTAAAAATTGCATTTTCACATAAATCTTTTATTGTATCTTTCTCTTCATTCCAATCAGTTTGTCCAGATTTATCGAAATTATTTACCTTTAATGGACACGATTCAATAATAAATGGTTTCTTTTCTAAATGTTGAGTAAAAACTAAGAGAAAGCATAAAAAAAAAACATTTAATATTTCAATATTAATTTTCATCGATTTACCCGACGACACTATTGGACTTATTTCAAGACTTATTTTCAGTCTGACTGAAAAATGTGTCAAATTTTTAGAGTCTCTACAAGACTCCTTTTTTAAAGTCCGACTGAAAATAAGTCTTGAAATAAGTCTTATGGAGTCGTGTGGTTAAAGCTTCATCACCTTGATTTAAATCATTTCCAAATTCTCGCCATTTAACACGATCAGAATGTACATAATCTTGATATTTATCACAGACTTTCTCAATTTCATTTTCAGTTAAGTAAAGACGATGCAAACCCGATATACCGATTTGATCTAAAACTCTTTTAAATTGATCTCTTAATATCGTACCAGATCGAAGTGTATCGAAGATTTTAAAGAATTCATGAAAATGTATACGATTTTCATAAATATGCTGTCTTATACGTAATAATATTTCAATAATATCACGTGTTGGTTTTCGAGTTTTTAAAACAGAATGAAATGATGATTCAATATTAAGTGCATCACCAATATGAATTGTACCAATTTCGGGTCGTGGTAATTTTGGTAAATCCGCTTCTAAAATTTGTCCAGGGAAATTTTCAATTATATCCTACAAGTGTATATAAATATTTTTATTCGATCAAATTTTATAAGAAAATACATACTTGTGCTGGATCTACTAAACGATGTTTATCAAAATGACAAACAATTTCTTCAATATCTTTAACAAATGCAATATAATTTACGGTATATGAATCTTTCATGTACTTTTTCAATAGTAACATAAAACCATCAGTTGTTGGTGAAACTTTCATAAAATGTAATACTCTTGCAAAATGTGAAATCGTAACAGTTCCTTCGTTTTTTGCAACCTAAATAATAAGTTATATTAATTTTTAAATATCTTTTTAATAAAAACAAATCTGATAATACTAATTCATAATCTTGAAAATATGGCCTTAAAACGATATCTCGTAATCGAACTGTTTGTGCAATTTTTGTTAAAAGCAAACACAAACGACGTTCTTCAGTTTGAGAGATTACATTAACATGCATTGGATCATTCCATTCCAGATTTGTGGTAGCAAGTTCTTCTGGCATTCCTTTTTTTTATATAAAAATAAAATAAAATTTTAACCATTAAACTATAACTAATAAAATCTCATCAGTTACTTACCATCATCAGAAATAACATTACAAAATTGTTGATATGCAATTCGTCCATCGGCAACTTTAAAATAATCGGTAATTTCTTGAATTTCAAAATCCGATAAACCAATTATACATCGTAATTGTGCCAAAATATTAATGAATTTTGATTCTAAAAATATAAAAACAAATTTTATAATAATAAAAATATAAAAATTTTGTTGAATATCAAACCTGATATTAAATTATTCTTATTCGGATCTAATGATTTCAATTGATATTTTATATTAATACCATATCGAAAAATAGCTGATTGAATTTTTCGACATGCTCTCCAAATTTCATTTAAATTTAAATTTAAATTTTCCTAATATTATAAAAAAATAAATAAGAAAACAATTTGTGAATTTAATGAAAAAAGAAAATTTGAAACATACTTTTTCAGTAACCATTTTCAAAATCTTAAAATTAATTCTCCAATTATAAAAATAGAACAATAAATTTCAATTAATGTTGATAGAAAAAAAATTAATTTATGAAATTAAATTGAAAAAGTCCAAGCATTCTATGCGAAATTTAAAAAAACAAGTATAATCGATAATTTCGTTTGAAATTAAGATATATCGTAAGTTCATTGAATTCACGTAAAACTTACGATATTGTTAGTGATAATTGATCTCCTATTTAGGCCATTAATATGTTCAAAGCACCTTTTTGGTTCGTCTAAGTTTTCTGCAGAGCTTAGAAACGGAACCGAAACGAAAACTAGGAAAAACCGCCTTTTTAAGCAAAACCAAAACCAGAATAGAATCGAAATAAGGAAAAAAAATCGAAATAACCGCAACCGAAACCGGAACTCTATGTTTTATATCGTTTATAACCGTTTTTTTACGATTCACAAGGTTATCTTTTATGGATTCAAATTTTAGACAAATTCCCGTATAACAATTCTACTGCAAATTAAATTTATATAAAACGAAAATAGATATATTTTTGTAGGAGATATGCTGTCTCCCGGCCGCCCAAAAAACAGTTTTCAAATATGAGAGTCTAATAATTCGCGCAAAAACCCTAACAAAAAATAGTTGGAAGCATAACCGTAAACCGGAAAGAGGCTCTCTTTATGCTTCAACTAGGCTTTTAAACAGGCTAAAAATACCGATTAACCCGTAGGAAATTTATACATCAAACTATACCAGTATCAGTTATTAGGCTTGCATTAAACTAAAGCCCGGTACTTTAATTCATGAAGGGATCTAGTGTACATTCCTGGACCCAACAACAACTATCAACATTTGTTATTTATTTATGTTTTTTATTTATTTATTTTTATTTTTACGTTATTACTAGTAACTTATTAAATGATCGCTGCGCCACGCTGATGTTGCAAATATATGACAATAATTTTGTTGTTGAGTGTACACCAGACTCCCTTTTTGTCCTAGGGTTGCGAGATAAAAGTAATATTTAAATATTTTTCTATAAATAAAGAAAAGAATTTATAAAAAAACGATTACATATTTAATGAGAAAAATACAAAGAAATTCATTACATTTTCAATTAAAAAAAACTAAAAAATCAATTCAAAATGTTCACAATATTTAGAACATGATTTTAAAAACGTTTAGTTGAAATAATTCTTATTAAATTCTCCAAATTTTCAAGACAAAATTCTTTTTCGACAGCGCGAAATTTTTCATGCTTTTCTAAATATTTTTGGCACTCTTTAATTTTGGCTTGAAGAAGTTCATCTTCCAATGTTAGTAAATAATTGAAATCATCAAGAGGATATTCCGGAATATTTGATCTTATCTTTTTGTCATGTAAACAAGAGCCACATTTACAATTCCATTGGAAAAAAGCATTCCAATCGGCTTGCCTTATTATTTTCGAATCTCGCATGTTTATACTTAAAAAAAATAGATGATAAAAAATTTGTATTATAAAAACAAAAATTAATTTTAATTAATCACAAATATTTTGTATACCAAAAATTTGATGTTAAGAACTCATTTACTAGAATTGTTCGATTTGCAATAATTATGATGTTTTTACCATTCACTACTTGCAAAGTGTTCGGTTCACATGATGGATGTAAAATACCATTTAAAGGAAATATTCCACAAGTAAATCGACCAAAATTTGTTGTTCTTGGAAAAGTTAACATATGATACAATAAAACATCAATAAAACAGTTTTCAATATCATCATCAATTAATATTTTACTTTTAATGTCAGTTTTAGTAAATAAAATCCATTTCATAACTCCAATTACTATTGAACTTTTTAAAATATCGTTATGAGTAGAAGAATAAATTTGTAGTGTGCTATAAAAATCCTTTTTATCAAAGTTTTTAATTGTAAAAACCGTTGAATCGTTTTTCTTTTTATAAAATTTTACAAAATCTTTTGGATTCTCGAACATATTCATTGCTGTAGAAGCACACCGAAAAACTAATAAAAACATAATTGAAAATTCCAATAAGAACTCAATTATTGGACATTCAAATCGATGGAAGTTTTTATATGCTTCATTCATGCATTCCAAATTACAAAACATTATTTTAGTACATTTTGGGCATGGGATTAATGTAAGACAATCTTTTCGTCCACAATTTCCACAATAATCATATGCGACAGATGGATCCTGTGCTGCACAAAACGCATTTTCGATTGCAATTATATCTCCTGGTATTAATTTTTTCTTTGCATATATAGCAGACCCCCAACCAGGTACATCTTTGACTTCAATCCCTTCAATTATATAAGGAACTTTCGGATTTGGATCATAACTTAGTTTGATTTCATATTTCTTGGAATCATATTTATCTTTCATCTTTTTAAGTTCTTCGAAACAAGCCTTCTCACGATTGTTTAGTTTAAATAAATTCTTCTTCGGGTAATTTGCATTTCTGGCTAATTTTATGTTCTCCAGACAATCTTCATATTTCTTTTTTCGAAATAAAACTGCAGATCGATTTCCATATCCTATACCCAAATTTTCTGATTCCGATGTAGCAAAACAAATACTTTTGTTGTACAATTCGTACGCCTTCCAGTATTCTTCTTTTGTATAAAATTGATTACCTTCTTTACGATGTTCTAAAGAAATTTCGTCATTTTTCTTGCAATACAAATGCTGATCAATTTCTATTTCAAATTGTGGAAATATATCAAATTTGGTGAAAATTTCTTCAATATACAATATTTTACGATGATTTTCCTTTATCGAAGATAACCTATTTTTGCATTCTGTCAAATTGCCCGATAAAATTAATTTCCACAGCAATTTATCCTTAAAAGTTTCTAAATTATTTTTCTCCATGATCCCTAAAGTTTAAAGCAACTGGAACTTTATATTTCACAAAGAAAATTAAATAAAACAATATTCACAAGGTAAATTAACAAAACCACGAGGACTTCTAAAATTCACATGGAGATTCAAGTACGGAGTAAGGAAACAGTAATTAATGATACAATCGGGCGGGGGAATACCCGGCAAGTCAAAAACAAATGTAAACAAAACAATAAACAATTCAAGCAGTTCTACCAACCTTCAAGCTCCAGTTAAAAGCATTTACTTCGTTTACATGACCCGGTTTGAAGTCGATCGTGCATGGAAACTCGGATGGACTTGAATTAAACCAAAAAATGCTTGCATTGGTGTAGAAGAAAAAAGAAACAGCCCAGCTATTACGTTTCACTATTATTAAATCACTACTTTCATAAAATTTTATCAATATAGAACCTTTTAAAAGTTAATAGATTTATAAGCAGCATTAGCAGAACAAATCTGGTTTTGAAATGTTTCACGGACGATTAATTGACGGAATGCAACGCTAAAACTTCTTGCAGGTGCATCTTTGAATATCCAGTCAACAAAATCCACAAATCATGAAAACAACTATAAATCCTTCAAATTTATCTTAAATATGAATAATTCAAGTTCAAAATATGTATTTAAATTCTTTGCAGTTACAATTGTAGGTCATTTATTTATTTCAGTGGTTCCCAAACTTACTATTCTTATGGACCTTTTCTTATAGCAAAAAGCTGACAATGAACACCCAATTGAAGAAAATTAGAATTTTAATTGAAAAAAATTTAGAATAATATTGAAATAAAATCAATAATCAATAAACTGTGTTTCATTTAATTATTTTAATAGGTCTGTGAATCAGTTTTTCAATTTTTTTAGTAAAAATACACGTTTATTTTACAACTATACAATACTTTGATTTCAGTCAAAGCATGCTCTGAAGCAGATAATTTACGGATTCCCTATCTGAAGAAATCCGGGTCTTTGGAGGCGATGCAATTATCCAGCCATATTTTAATATTTTCAGGAGAAATGAAGCGCTCTCCAGTGAGGCCTGACTGTATCGACTGGAATAAGTGATAATCTGAGGAAGCTATGTCTGGTGAATACGGCGAGTGGGGTAACAGTTCCCAGTCCTGTCCTTCTAAGTAGTTTTTAACCAGTCGACCAGCATGTGGTCTGGTATTATCATCTTGAACAATTAATTGTTTGTGTCTATTCACCCATTTTGGTAATTTCTCCTTTACATCTCGATTCAAACGTATTAGTTGTCATCGGTAGATAACGTCAGTTATAGTTTCAGGCGATTTCAACCACTAATAATAGATCACACTTTTCTAATTCCACCAAATACAACCTTATCTGAATGCATGTTTCGTTTTAATGCTGCCGGGACTGATTGACCAAGCTTTACTTTTACTTTTCTACGTTTAAGATTTTCGAATCTAATAATTCGCACAAAAACCGTAACAGAAAAAAAGTTGGAAGCATAAACGTAAACCGGAACGAAATACATTTCCGTTCGAAGCTCTCTTTATGCTTCAACTAGGCTTTTAAACAGACTAAAAATACTGTGTCCCGGAATATACGCCAGACCCGTGAATAGATCGCGACTCTAAAATAGAACGGTTCTATGTGAACTACGGTGTTTGGAATATGTTGAGTTTAAAGATTTTAGAATGACCATTTTTCTATGTTATATTATATTTGATTTCAAAGAAGATCGACATTTAGATTGCGGAAATTAATAGATCATACCCGTATTAACAACATCCAATTCTATTTCGACAAATTTAGAACCTTTTTGTCTCAGGGCTGCGAGATAAAAGCAATATTTAAATATGTTTCTATAAATAACAAAAAGAATTTATAAAAGATTATTATGTATTTAATGAGAAAAATACAAAGAAATTCATTAAATGTTAAATTTAAAAAAACTGAAAACTCAATTCAAAATGCTCACAATATTTAGATCATCATTTTAAAAATGTTTAGTTGAAATAATACTTATTAAATTCTCCAAATTTTCAAGACAACGCATTTTTTCGACAGCACGAAATTTTTCATGCTTTTCTAAATATTTTTGGCACTCTTTAATTTTGGCTTGAAGAAGTTCATCTTCCAATGTTAGTAAATAATTGCGACCATCAAGAGGAAACTCCGGAATATTCGATCTTATCTTTTTGTCATGTAAACAAGTGTCACATTTGCAATTCCATTGGAAAAAAGCATTCCAATCGGCTTGCCTTTTTATTTTCGAATCTTGCATGTTTATACTTAAAAAAATAAATGATTAAAAATCTGTATTATAAAACTAAAATTAGATCTAATTAATCACAAATAATTTGCATACCAAAAATTTGATGTTAAGAACTCATTTACTAGAATTGTTCGATTTGCAATAATTATGATGTTTTTACCATTCACTACTTGCCAAGTGTTCGGTTCACATGATGGATGTAAAATACCATTTAAAGGAAATATTCCAGAAGTGCATGGACCACAATTTCTTATTCTTGGATAAGTTAACATATGATACAATAAAACATCAATGAAACAGTTTTCAATATCATCATCAATTAACATTTTACTTTTAATGTCCGTTTTAGTAAATAAAATCCATTTCATAACTCCAATCATTATTGAACTTGCTAGAATATTGCCATGAGTAGAATAAATTTGAAAGGTCTTAGAAAGTTCCTTTTTATCAAAGCTTTTAACTGTAAAAACCGTTGAATTACTTTTCTCTTTATAAAACTTTACAAAATCTTTTGGATTCTCGAACATATTCATTGCTGTAGAAGCACATCGAAAATTCAACAAAAAAAAATCATAGAAATCCAATAAAAACTCAATTATTGGACATTCAAATCGATGGAAGTTTTTATATGCTTCATTCATGCATTACAAATTACAGAACATTATTTTAATACAATTTGGGCACGGAATTAATGTACGACAATCTTTTTGTCCACAATTTCCACAATAATCATGCGTGAGAGATGGAGGTTGTGCTGTACAAAAAGCATTCTCAATTGCAATTATATCTCCTGGTAGTAATTTTTTCTTTGTATACATGGCAGGTCCCCATCCAGGTACATCTTTGACATCAATCCCTTCAATTACATAAGGAACTTTCGGATTTGGATCGTAACGTAATTTGATTTCATATTTCTTGGAATCATGGTTTTCTTTCATCTTTTTAAGCTCTTCGAAACAAGCCCTCTCACGATTGTTTAGTTTAAATAAATTCTTCTTCGGGTAATTTGCATTTCTGGCTAATTTAATGTTCTCCAGACAATCTTCATATTTCTCTTTTCGAAATAAAACTGCAGATCGATTTCCATATCCTAAACTCAAATTTTCTGATTCGGATGTAGCAGAACAAATACTTTTGTTGTACAATTCGTACGCCTTCCAGTATTCCTCCTTGACATAGGATTGATTACCTTCCTTACGATGTTTTACAGAAATTTCGTCATTTTTCTTGAAATACAAATGCTGATCAAATTCAATTTCAAATTGTGGGCACATATCCAATTTGGTAAAAATTTCTTCAATATACAATATTTTTCGATGATTTTCTTTTATCGAAGATATCCTATTTTTACATTCAGCCATATTGCCTGATAAAATTAATTTCTGCAACAATTTTTTAACAAAAATTTCTAAATTCCTGTTTTCCATGATGCCTAAAGTTTAAAGCAACTGGAACTTTATATTTCACAACAAAAATTAATATGAACCGATATTCACAAGGCAAATTTATAAAACCACGAGGTCTTGTAAAATTCACATGCAGATTCAAGTACGGAGTAAGGAAACAAAAATTACTGATACAATCGGGCGAAGGAATACCCGACGAATCAAAAACAAATGTAAACACAACAAAAATAAACAAGTCAAGCAGTTCTACCAACCTTCAAGCTCCAGTTAAAAGCATTTACTTCGTTTACATGACCCAGTTTGAAGTCGCTCGTGCATGCAAACTCGGATGGACTTGATTTAAACCAATAAATTCTTGCATTGGTGCGGAAGAAAAAAGAGAGTCACTACGTTTCACAATTATTAATACGTTACAAATTTATATCACAAATTTCATACATTTGTATCAATACAGAATTTTAATACAACCTTTTAAAACTTAATTTATCAGCACAATTAATTGACGAAATGAGACGCTAAAACTTCTTAAATATTTAATTCAAACTAATTATATTCTTGCAAATATAAGCTAAAGTCTATTCCATCGTATTTAAAAAAGAATTGTACATATTCTCGCCTACTTAGGATCACAAGACACCCAAGAAAAGGTTTTAATGGCTAAAAAGAACTCCATAATGATTAGAATGCACCTGTTTGAACTGGTTATCAAAAAAAAAAAGTATAAAATCAAAATGAATTGATTTTTACAGTTGTAGGACATTTCTCTCGATAGCTTTTCCCGAAAATAAAGAAGGTTGGGCTATTCCTAGTTTATTATTTTCAAAAGATAATTTCATGCACCGTGAGTGTTAAAACGAGCCTATTCTTCGAATTTAAAGGACAGAATTAGGTTGTAAAGAAATAAATGGTGGATTTGGCTACTTTAACTTTCAATGATGAATTTTTAAATAAGTTTTTAGTGCATCGCTGTGAAGTTATATATCATTTTAATGGGTATTTTTCGCTATTATAACTGCTTATAAAAATAATTTTATTCAAGATTAGTTTTTGAAAATTTCCAGACAGTTAAAAAGAACATGGAAAATAAGCAAATTCATATGATTTTCAAGATTGATCGTAACACGGCAACAACTGCTCAACAGACCTTTCGCCAATCGACAATCACTTTTACAAGAACCTGGACACAACTTCTTGCACGATAAAAACTTCAACAATCGAAATACCTTCGAATAATTTGTTGTCTCCAATACCCAGGATAAATAAACTTGCTTCTTGATGCAAAAATATGTTGTGATTCTAATGCTTTTTAGTTCGATTAATAGAATTTTGTTTGAACTGAGATATGTGCATTTGATGTAAGATTAAAAACTTCCAATAATGTCTTTACAACCAAATAATTTCATGGAACTTCTCAAGCTTGATATTTCGTGGTTCTAGTCTCTTCTCAATTACCATGATTGATTTGCATTATCTCTGAACAACAATTCCTAGGAACCGAATAGACTCGTTTTGGTATCTAACACGTATAAAAAAATTACCTTCAAGACAAATTTCAAAATTTCTTCATTGTTCTTCGAAGTCACTTTTTACGAGTATCAATTTCAGATTTTCTTTGTTGCCTTTTGAAATCCCAATCATTTCTTTCCCTGCTAAAACAAATTCTGTTCTTAATGAATTATATTTCTTATTTTCCAGGATATGTGTTTTTCTCAATTTTCTTCAAATCAACTGCAACAACTGATTTCAAACTTGTTCTTCATTTTTGCTTATAAGTAAACCTCTTACAAAATATCTGAAAAATAATTAAAAAAAACAAATTTCGACATTTTTAAATTCATTTTTATTTCAGAAAAAAAAAAATTTAGAAATATTTTTAATTTTCTTAATGTTTTTTCTTTTTTTTTTTTGTTTAATTCCTAAAATTAATATTAATAATATTTACAAAATATTTAAATTGTTTCATATTTTTTTTTTGTATGTTTTTTTGTTTTTGTGAAAAAAGAACCTACACGTAGGAGGTAGGAGCTAAAAAAAAAAAAAAATTACCATTCACACATTTTTGTATTAAAAATTTCTGAAAAATTAAGAGAGAAAATTTTCTTAAGAAAAACACGCTGCAAAAACTAAGAAAATCTAAAATATTTTCTATTTAGTTTGTTTTCCTTTCGTTTTTTTTTTATGCCAAAAAAATATATATTTTTTTTTAAATATTTTTCTTAAAATCTATTTTATTTATGCTTTTTTTAATAATTAAATCATTTTTATGAATTTTAAATGCTATTTTTTTGTTTTTTATTAAATAAAATGGTTGTGTTTTTCCTTCATTAAAAATGTTTTTCTTTTTTAATTTTAATTTTTTATTTATATTTTTCATCAACAAATGAATTTAAATATATTACAGTGAAATATATATTTTCATATTTTTAGCAATACTTTAGAAAAATAAAACCAAACTATTTTGTTTTAAACGTTTTTGCTTTCTTTGTTTTTATTTAATAAATTTCTAAAATTAGAACCAAAAAAAGAATTATTTTAAGAAAAAAAAAGAGATCATTTTGTTCGAACAGAAAAATTAAAAACCAAAGAAATTGAATATTATTTTTATAAAAAATAAGAAAAGAAAAAACATTGTTTTATTACTTTCTAAAAAAAAAAAGATAATTAATTACTTTATGTATAAATTTGCCTGCTAAAAAACATTCCAAATACTATATTTTTTATTTTGTTGTCTTTAAATTTAAGTTATTGATGATTTTTATGATAAAGCCGGAAGATTCAATTGAATATATCTATCTTCAATCTTATTTTATAGAAATACAAACGTTTAAAGGCGTTGTTGAGATTCCTTAATAAATTTGTGTGTAAAAAACGAAATAATATAAGGCAAATATGATTGACAGAAAGACTTAGAGTCTCTCCCATTGATCAGTTGTGTTTGATAGAAAGCTGATTACCGAGCTCACGAAAATTTTGAATATTTATTGAGTTTAACTGACACAAAAATCATCAGTTTTTATACATTCACACTGATCAGTTTTCTCTGTTGTGCTTAAAAAGCTAATGGGAAAACTGATGAATAAGAGTCCTATTGTTCTATGCAAACACATCCCCCATTATAAAGGTATCTAGAGGTCATCAAAAATGTGGTCCCAAATGTCGTAACATTTACAAAAACTTAAATTACATAGAAAAAAAGGAAAACATTAAAAATCATGAAATTACTCCTTAAAAAGAATAAGAAATAGTAAAGCTGCAACAGTAATTAAAATGGGATTTTTCTTATACTATAAAATATGGGGGAAAAGATATAATTGGAAAATTACACGTTTTCTACAATAATCAAAAAAAAAAGGAAATCTATAGCCCAAACGTATGCATATAATATACCATAAATCCAACAAAAAAAAAAGACCTGGGCTCGTATTTGGTTTCTCGACTAGATTGATCGGGGCGACAAAAGTCTTTGTCTAGCTCTAGATAGAGAATAAATCAATCGAATCGAGTAACCAAATATCGGGGAGGGGCTGAATTATTTTCTATTCTATTGAAACATCCGGTTTCTTTTTAATGTTATACTTAAAAATTAGTTTAACTTAAAATGCAATTATTAAACGGTCAATATTTTTTGTTAAGTTTTATATATTTCATGGCAGACACAACATATATTTCCACTAAATGAAACATTTGTAATGGTATCAATTCTGTAAGGTTTTTTGTTGTTTTTAAATAGATATTACTAAAATCTTCATCAGTGCTTAGAAATACATCAGAAAAACATTAATTATTACGACGTATAGTCTGAGATTTTTCATTTGCTACCAAAAACCAGTAGTGGAATTCTGTAAAACGATAATTAATAATTTATCACTTAAAAGTGATAACACATATTTCAGATGAGAAGTATTGAGTTGCAACTCTTACCGCAGACAATTCTTTGTGTACACATTTTGGGCATATCATTACAGCGTTGCGAAGAAATCTAACTCATCATTAGTTTCAAAAAAAAAAAAAAAAAAAAACTGAATATAAGTATTTTTATATATTACACAGTCTTTTTTTACAAACACTAATAACGAAATAACTTGTTTACAGACTAAAAATCGGTGCCACATAAGAATATAAATTGGTCACTCCTATTGTATTAAATAGGTTTTTGCTTTTACATAATGTTTAAGTAATTTTTCTTGATACTTTTGAAAATAACTAAAAGTGATAATCACTGTCATAACTCTATCAGAATTCCAGAACTACAGAAAATTATGTACATTTGAAATAGTGAATCTAAATGACATAAATCCATTTGAAAAATTCTTAATTGTCAGTTTGTTTGTACAAAACTAAAAAAAAAAAAAAAAAATTGTTAAAATTCAAATCTGAGCCTTTCTCAAAAGTAGAAAGAACAAGAGCTCTTCTATTAACACAACACTGAAGCCACAAAATCAGTATTATGTAGCTGTAGACAAAGAAAAATAAATTATAGATTTCAACCAGTCTTATTAGTTTCTAGAAACGAAATCTAAACCGACTCGACCATTCCACACTGTCGTTATAAATCTGAGGTGGAATCGTGTAACTTGATTTCGATCAAATCGTATCGAAAAAGCATAGGAATTGTAATGTATTTTCGATACGATTTACTATCAATCGAATTACACGATTCTACTCCAGGAGTGGATCGAATTCAAGTTACACGATTCCACCCCTGTTCAATTTGTCCTTTCCATAAATTCTAAATATTATTCAAAACAATACAACAGTTATACAAAATACTATGAATTTTGTATAAGCGTTCAATTTTAAAGCCAATTATTTGTATTAACTATTAAAATGAGTTTAGATGTAGATACATACATCACATAACACATCCAATTCTTCGTGTTGTTTCGACTCGGGTTCGTGAAAAGTATTATGATTTAAATATTTGAGAAAAGAATTTTTCTTCTTGAAGATTTATCTTCGGATGCATGAAATGAGAGGGTATATGTGTGTGTGAACTAATATATGATTTCAACCAATCAAAAAGACAAAGTGTTACGCTACATGTACGCCATCTAAACTCAGGTTTAAGTCAAAATGTCTACAACTTCTACAGTATATATTTTCTTTTTTTTTCATTTGATGTATTAACGATAATAATTGAATATTATTTAATATATAAAATGCCTACAAAATAAACTCCTATATCAGAGTTAAGACTGTTGTATGTACTGACTGACAATATTGTCATTTTTATGACAAGACATTATGGGTAATCAATTACTTATTGTTGTGTAAAACATCGTTGTATGATTTGGTATTTTTCTATACAAAAAAAAAACTGAAGTGGAATCGTGTAATTCGTTTGAGACTAACCTAAAGCCCAGTCATAATAACATGACGTCACTATCATAACTTTTTTTTAAAGACTAATTCGTATTTTGACATGCTCATAACTTACAACTGTCATAAAACAATATCACAAGTTCTGACCGAAAATATTTTACATTACAACGAAATTTTAAGTGTTTTCTCGAATGATTTAAACACACAAATAATTTTTCAACTATACAAACATTTTCAAGAGTATTTCTCAAATAGTAATGACAACTCGCTCGAATTATAACAGTTTAAACTGTTATAAATTCATATTTTAGCCATAATTATGATTCGTCTGCCAGAATACAAACTATCTCAGAAGTTATAATCTTAATCATATTTGTAGTTGCAAATTTGTTATGACTGAAAAATTTGTCACAACACCAGAATAGTCTTGTAAATAGAATCGAAAAACCATTGCCCATTCCAATGTGTTTCTTTTTTATAGGATTTTTGCCAAATCGAGTTACACAATTCCACCATTCCTTTAATCATACAACCGACACAGCAATCAATGCACCACAATTTACGACCATGAATGAAAGAATATAAACATAAGATTACGCCAATCCATATTTCAAATTGTTTTTTTTTTGTGCACCTAAGGTCATTCAAAACCCGAAACACATTGTTATTTTGTGAAAAATCACTATTCTATATATGAATGAAAGGGGTCGCGTATGACGTCATAAAAGTATAAAAATAAATATGTATTCAAAATGGCCGACATGCGCATGGAGTATTGTTATATTCATTTCATTCATGATTAACGCCTATAATGACCGTCTATAAGAAAAAGAAAAAAAAGCACTTCGAAAAACAAATTTGATATTTTATGATTTTCTTTATGTATGAAAAAGTTATGAAAAAAAACAAATATTAATAATAAGAATAATAATAATTATAAAATTAAGAAGTTTCCAGTCACTCTTGTATAAAAAAAAAGAAAAGAAAAGAAAATTAATCAATTTGTTTGTAAGTCTGTTTGTGATTTTATTATTATATATATTTTTATATATAATAATTTAAATAATAAACCACGACATAAGTTTTTTTTTCCTTTTTGTACATTTAAATATTGTTTTTTTTTTATTTTTTATTTTTTATTTTTTTTTTATCTTTTTATTTTATTTCAAAAAATTTTTAATATTTTATTAATAACTAAATTATAGGACTCTCTCTAAATATATATATTTAAATATATATTTATTTATTTATTTTTTATTTTATTTTTTATTTATTCTTTAGCTTTCTATTTTTTTTTTAATATTTAAAGTTAAATATCTTCTTTTTTTTTGTTATTTCGTTTTTTATTGAAAAAATGTAAAATTCCAATATTTATTTTTTGTGTTTTTGTTTCTTCTTGTTTACAATTTGTGCATTTATTTTCTTTTGAAGTAATTTGAATAAAATTTGAATTTTATTTTTATTTTCTTTTAAAGAAAACTTATACACACATTTTAAATTTGAATTTTCTGAGAATTAATGTTTTAATGCACTTTCATCCCCCGCGAAAAAAAATAGTAGAAATATAAAATCGTCAGTAAAGGAGTTTTTAATCTTAAAGTTGTTTATAAAAAAAAAAAAAAAAAAAATGGAATGGTGAGGATGGAAGATGATAATTTTTCTTTTTCTTTTTTTTCGGTTGCTGATAATTATTTCTGTCTATTATTTTTATTGTTTTGCATAAAAAAAAGTGGTGGATCCGATGAAATTCTTATTTTTATAAGTTTTTTTTTTTTTTTGTTTTCATTTAAGAAAACTTTTATAACTGAAATTAGAAAAAAGAGAAATGTATTATATTTAAGAAACGAATAACAATATTTAAGGAGCAAATGTATTCAAAAGTAGACCTGTGCCCCAATATTCCATCAACTATGAAACTATGAATTTGGAGGAAACTTATTTGCTTCATTGTTCATTATTACTATCCTTACGACTCCATTAGACTTTTTTCAAGACTTATTTTCAGTCGGACTGAAAAAAGTCTAATTTTTCAAGTCTCCACAAGAAAAAAGCCTAATGGAGTTGCCTGGTAACACCCGTAATTCCAAAACAGTTCAAAACAAATAACGCAATTTCAAAATTGAATTCACATTTTTAATCATAGATAGTAGTATTCACGTTTCGTTGGATATAGTCTTGTATCGTAGTAAAATTGCTAAAATGTGAAAAATTTGTAAAATAAAAAAAGATACAATTTTACTGCGATACAAGACCACGACAAAGCGTTAATACACATATTGAAAGTGTAAGTGTTATTTGAAGATGTCTCCGGGCAAAGATATATAAATGAATAGAGATATGTAAAATTCAATATAAATAAAAACTAAATTAGATCTTATGACAACGAGCTTTAAAAGTCTATTCTGACGTTGTGACATATTTTCAATCATAACAAATATTATGATTAAAATTATGACTTCTGTTCTGAGATCATGATCACATGGAAGAAACACACAAAGAAATGGATCGAAAAAATTTTTGGTAAAGAAAAACTGAAATTTGTTACAATGAAAATTCTTTATTGCTTTTGTATTTGACCATGGTAGGTTTTTTAAAAAATTCCTAGTGGCACCTACCACCGTTTTCTCACCCCATCATAGACGAGTCATAATTATGTTCAAAATATGACTTTTTAACAGTTTAAACTATTATAATTCGAGCGAATTGTTCCGTCTATTTGAAATATACCCTTGAAAATCTTTGTTTAGGCCTAAAATTGTAAATATAAGGTCTGTTTTATTTGCCATACCCTACCCCGAAACGGGGTAAGTGGCAAATAAAACGAGCAGGAGTAGGAGAAACCTTTAATTCAAATGTTTGTAGCGTTGTGTAGCAACCATACTGTAATGAAATGAGAAGCTTTTAGCTAATACACTTTTTATGGTAGAAAACTGAACTAATTCGGGTGCAATAGTTTACACCTGCTCTGAAAGTAGTGTAGGATTTGCTCTTTTGTTGTTTTTGTTTTCAATGTAAAAATTTGCTCTATCTCAGAGCAAGTGGCAAATAAAACAGATCTATAGGTGTAAAAATATTTGTGTGTTTAAAAAATATGGTGAAAATTTTTCGATATTCATCAAAGAAATCGCTCAGAAAAAAATACTCAAAATTTCGTCGTGATGGAAAATTTCGGTCAGAACTTGTGATCTTTTTTTTTATGACAGCTGTAAGTTATGACCGTATCAGAATACGAATTAGTCATTAAAAACAGAGAAAAAGAAGAAAAAGAATTCTTTGTGTATAAATTTTGGCATTATTGCAGTACGCCGCCTTCTTTTTAATAGTATTTGTAAAAAAAATACTGTGAAAACATTTATATATCACACAGTCTGTATTGTATGCTTTTTGATTTTACATATCTTTTACACTCTTTTATATCTCTTCTGCTTTTAGGTAGCACCAACATGTCTTGTTTTAAAATGTTTCCTGCTCCTCATAAAATTTTATTGTTTACTCACCACACAAACTTTACATTTAATTAATATTTTTTAAGCGGCAAAAAAAATTTTTTTTTTTCAATTTTTTTTTATTTTTAATACGGTTGATGCCTCTGTTGACGTCCAGCGCCTCTTTGTTTACCACTCTGATAATTTCCGCCTAAATTTTTGTATACAACAAATTAGAACAAAAAATTTTCATAAAATAATATAAAAAAAAAAAAAAAAAAAAAAGAAATATTCCTTTTCCTAAATAGTATTTTCGCCACAAAAAGCATAATAAAAAAAAATATAATTTCTTTTAATTAAAAATCTCTAATTTTAATTTTACTTAAAACAAAGAAAAAAAAATTAAAATATAAAAATATTTAAGTCATATTTATTTTTAAAAAAAAAAAATAAGATTTTCAATAATTTTTCTTTTTTCTTCGGTTTTATATTTTTTTTTCTTTCTTTTTAAATAAACTTTTCTTAATATTCTATAAAAAGAAAAAAAAAAACTTTAATTCTTTTGGTAATTTAAAATTTTATCTTTTTCGTTAAAATTTAAATCTTGATGACGATTTTTAAATTTATTCTATTTTTTCTTTTATTTTTTTTATAATCAGTCTTTATACTTGCCATTTGCTGAGGTTGTTTCTGCAATTTGCAAGTAGAAAAAAATTCAATATTAAATATTAATAATTTAAACAAAAAATATAAAAATATATAATAATTATATGTCATTAAAAAAAAAAAATGCATTAAAATTTTTTTAATATTCAAATCTACGTTAGTAAGAAAAAAAAAATTTTATAAATTCGCAGGGAAATTAAAAATCTACTAAATTTTTAGCACTAAATAAAAACTAATAAAATATAACAAATCCTCCTTTTTCTCCTCACGATTTACGTACGAAATTATTCTATCACTTTTCTTTTTTCAAAAAGATCTTATTCTTATTAAAACTTACCTTCTTTTTTTTTAAATCGACTACTATTAAAAGGTAAATTATACTAGGCAAAGATATAAATGAGTAAAGATATGTAAAATTCTAAAAAGCTTTTATTTAACATGAGTAAATTACATTAGATCTTACGATAAAGCTTTTAAATGAACTTAAAGCTCACGCCATAACATCCAATATAATTTACTTATGTATATTAAATTAAAGCTTTTTTGAACTTTCCACATCTTTTACTTATTTATATCTTTGATAACTAGAATAAGATGCGATTGTTGCAGCAATGGACAAAAGTAATATGATGCTTTCTATTTCTACCAACACAGAGCAGCATTTACACCTCATTTCTTATATTATCTAAAGAAAAAGCGAAATCGAAACTGAAGGGTTCTCCAATAAAGTTAAAATTTAAATTTTGTTGACACACAATAAATACATTGGAATTTTTAGCGAATTTTGGAAATGACAAATCAATAATAAGCTTTCAACAAGCATTCACAATATTCGATACGATTTACTATAGGTGGTCAAATCCGAATCACACGATTCCATTACAGATGAACAACATTTATGTACTTAAAAGCGAGCTAGACAAAACAGTGGCCTGATTGCTGTTGACGTTTTCAACTACAAAACGACAAGGCATTAAAAAATGGAATTATGAATGAGGAAATAAGGCGTTTGACAACCGTTTTGCTGCGCCATTAGTCGATGACATTTTTTAAACGCTTTCATTTTTCATTAAAATTCTTCAGATAGCTTCTTCGACTACAAGCCGTTTTCATTAACGACAATCAGCAGGCCACAGGATATTCTATCGTAAATATTTTACGTGCCAAATATTCAATGGAAATAAATGTTGACTCGAAGCTTCTGTGCCATGTTACTCTGCTGGCAGTTATTTAAAAATCTTATTTCATTATTACAAAAAGGAAAAAAAAATTGTTAGAATTAGCAAGATTTTGAAAATGAATGCCTTCAAATCATACAGTCTAAAATATTAGAATTATTGATTTAGGATCAGTGATTCAAAAAGTAGTCTATATCGACCACAAGGGTCGACGATGACTTGTAAGGGGTTCATGTCAGCGAAAAAAAAAATTGGGGGTTCCATGAAACAAAAATGGGGGTCAACATTAGTGGATCTAATATAAACAGAATCGGATAATATAAAGGCATATAACTATCTATATTCTACATAAATTAAAAAAGTATCTATGAAGTAAAATTTTTTAAAACATAAATTGAAGTTATTAGGTATATTTTCTGATACATGAAACTGTTTAAGAATTATACACTACTACGGGGTTTTGTAAGTTTGTAGGCATTCGCTTTGTGGTCGCCATACAAAAAATCAATATCAGGTAAGCAGCGGATCTACCCAAAACCGAAAAACATGGCAAGTAGTCTACGCGACAAAAAAAAGTTTGGAAACCTCTGATTTAGGGTTTTCTAAAAACGACGATATCATTATTATATAATGTAATATAGACATTTGATTTACACAATAAAACGTTTCCACAAAACTTATATAATTTCTGGGAAATTTTAATTCACCATTTATATTTTAAATGGATAATTTTTGGGATGAGAATTGAATTTCCTTTCCTGTTTTAAATTTTTCATTATTTTATATTTCTGCTTGAAATATGCGTCGACAAAAATCATAGACTTTGGACTTTGTATTAACAGTGATCTTTTTAGGAATATGCAAACAATCTGTGTCATATCGCTCACTAATTAATTAGAATAGAACTCTCAACGCTCAAAACAGATAAATTAAATATAATTCCATATTACCAGAATTAGATATAAATATAGAAAAGAAAATGCAAGCAAAGAAATATTCCAACCAATTCATACTCTACATTCTAAACTAAACAAAAGACATTAATAATCAAACTTAGATTTTAATGATCTATTCCCAATCCTCTTTTTTTTATTTCAAAAAAGATCGCGCAACCGCCATATATTTCCCTAATTTTTCCGTATTTTAATTTTTATGATTTTAAATTTTAATTAATTTTAATTTTATTCGCAATTTTCTTTCTAAAAATAAATATGACTTGATTTTTTTTTTTTTTTTTCATTCTTTCTTATAAATTTAAAAAGAAAAATTACTAATACTAAAAATAAAAAAAAAAATCTTTGCTCTAAAAAAGTCATGCGAAATAAAACTAAAAAAAGAAAAATATAAAACTAAAAAATTTTTGGATTTTTAAATGAAAAAAAGGGCAAACAAAAAATTCATTTTTAAGAACCTAAATATATTAATTTTGTGTATTTTTACTTCTTCTTCTTTTAATTTAAATTTTGAACACCACCGAATTTTTAAAAGAAAAATCAAATGAAAAAATTAAAATTATAAAAATTTTGTTTTAAAGCCGATTTTAAAAAGGATTTTTTTTTTTTTTTTTAATAAAATTAGAATTTCAGCACACGCAAGCAGGTGGTGCGTTTACAAACGGTAATTTATATAAAAAACATAAAAAAAGTAATTTTTTTATTTAAAAAACAGAAATTTAAAAAAAGAAAAAAAAAATTAAAATTAAAATAATTTGTAGGAGAAGATTTTTTTGTTTGTTTGTTTGTTTTTTTAAGAATAGACAACCGTTTGATATACCTTTGCCACCGCCTCGTGGCCCTCCAGACCGACCACCGCCATTACCATAGCCGCCATCGTAGCCGCCATAGCCACTATAGTCTGAACATTTTCATATATAATTATTTGTTTCTTTTAAATGATTTGGTAATTTTTTTTTTTTTTAAATCGGAATTAAATTCGTTTTTTTTTTTTTTTTAATTAATTTTTCTAAATGATTTTTTTTCTTGTTCTAATTATATGTGTTCTAATAATGAATGGAGGAATTATTTTTTCTTTTTTTTTTTGGCACTAACTAATATACGAAGAATAAAATGAAAAAGAAAATTTTGAAAAATAAAAAGGATTACACACAACACAAAGAGGACAGTTCCTTCGATATTCTAATAATAATACAGTCGAACATCTTGTTTATTCGGAGAGACTTCTAAGATTTTGCACCGAAAATAACTTTCAGAATAATTTCTATTATATAATATTTAATCACACTCCGGAAAACTTATCCGGGGGAAAAAGAAAATAGAAAGGTTATCTATGTACTTATATATATATCCAGGGCCTGCCTGTATCTGGTTTCTCGACTCCATTTTTGGTCTTCTAATCGCTGATCGACAAAGGTCTTTGTTTTCTATTCTCTGATCGACAAAAGTCCTTGTCTTCTATTCTCTGATCGACAAAAATCTTTGTCTTCTATTCTCTGATCGACAAAAGTCCTTGTCTTCTATTCTCTGATCGACAAAAGTCCTTGTCTTCTACTCTCTGATCGACAGACTTTTTTTGGCGATCCGATCAATCAAGTCGAGAAACCAAACATGAGGCCCCAAAACACATTTGGTTTACGGGACAACTGTTGTCCCAAGTACATTCTGTGAAGTGGAATCGTGTATTTCGATTGTAATGATTATCAAATCAAATCGAATCGAAAATGCATTAATGGCAATGATTTTTTCGATGCGATTTGGCTCAAAACTAGTTACATGATTCCACCACCCTTAGAGCGTAGCGCAAAAAAAAAAAAAAAAAAAAAAAGAAGTCCGACTTATATATGAAATTTTGACAATTGTCAATTTGTCAACATTATTTATATATCGTAAGTCTGGTATAAATTCAATGAACTTACGATATTACAGGAATTGTCCTATTTTCTTTTATATTATATTTTTTTAAATATTTGGATTTGGAGGAAGGATTTTGTTTGTTATTTTTCCTGTTTTGTTTTTGTTTTGTTTTTTTCTGGGTAAAAATAAGGATAAATAAAAATATATGAGAAACACATTGTTTTTTATTTTTCTTTTATTTGCTTTTTTTTCTCTTTCTCTCTCTCTCTCTTTCTCTATTATATTATTTCAGGCATATTTTCTCGTGCTTAAAATTTTTCTTTCATAATATACTTCTTTTTTTTTTTCTTCAAAGAAACAAAAATTAATAATAATTAAAAAAAAAAACAAAAATATTTTTTTTTATGTGCTTCTAATATAATAAATAAAATATTTTAAAAAAAGCTCATGTTTTTTTTTTCTTTTTCTCATGTTTCACAATGCATTTCCACATATATTTAAAATTTTTACCTTATTTTCCCCAAAACAAAAAAATTTTTCTTTTTTAGTTATTTTTAAAATTCCCCGCAAAATTAAAATTATTAAAAAAAAAAATAGAAATTATTTTCCAAAAAAAAAAAAATGTGATAATTCAAAAAAAATCACACACCTCACACGAATATATCGGAAAAAAATTAAAAAATTTAAAAAATTAAAAAAAAAAAATATTAATAAAAAAAATTAATAATAAAAATAAACTACAAATTAATAATAATTAAATATGAACTAAATTTTTTATATATATATATATATATATATATATTTACTTTGTTTTAATTTTAATTTGGAAAAAAAAGACACCACACCAAAATTGAAATAAAAAAAAAAGAAAAAAAATAATAATATTAAAAAATATGTGTCTTTTTCGATATTTTTTTTTTATAATTAATTGAATTATTTTTCGAAATCCATAAAAAAAAAGAGAGAAAAATTATGTTAAATTTATAAAATAAAAAAAAAAAAAAACTATGTAATTTCGTTTTTTTTTTTTTCTTAAAAAGAAAATACAATATAAAAATTTTCTTTTGTTTTTAAAAATATATTAAAAAAAAAAAAAAAATAATAATTGTGTGAGGCGCAGCAAAAAACATTATTTTTTTGTAGTAGAGAAAATTCGGTATTACAAATTAAAAAAAAAAAAAAATTAAAAATAATATATGAGAAAATTAAAAAAAAAAAAAAAATTCAAAAATTTTTAAAAACACTTTTTGCTTGAATTAAAAAATAATAATTATGAAAAAAAAGGAAATATTCAACATTGAGAAACATGCACAATTATAATAATTTAATTAAAAAAAAATATATATATATATAGCTTTTTTTGTTGTTTGTTTTTGTTTTTTTTTTCTTTTTTTTTTTACATATTTTCAAATTTAAAAAAAAAAAAAAAATTTAAATCAAATTAAAAAAATTATTAAAAATTAAAAAAAAAATCATTCACATTTTTCTTCTATATTTTGGTTTGTTCTCTGGAAAATTTTTTTTTAGTGTTTCTTTTTTTTCAATTAAAATTTAAAAAATTATTTATTTTCATGTGTAAAAAAAAAAAAAAAAAGAAGAAAAACAAAAAATTTGTTAAAAATTGGTGCTTCCCCTTTTTTTTCTATGTTTTATGAGTCAATCAAAAAAAAACATGATTTTGATTTTTTTTTTCTTCTTTTCCTTCAAATATATTATTATTTACAAAAATATGCAAATAAAAGAAAAAAACTTCTATATATAAATAAGCAATATTATTATATGTATATGTATATTATGAGTGAGAGCGTTTACTGCGTCGTACGTATCAATCAACATAGGTGACTACTACTTACTGTCGGGTTGGTCTGATAGAAAGAATATATTAGGGCATGGCGTGATTAATTACTTTTCGAGGTTTGTGACGAAGTGAGTAATTGAGGACTTAAAAGGTAATTAATTTCTTCCTATGTAAAAAAAAAAATAAAAAAAAAACTTTTTAAGCAAAAGTGACCAATTTCCAAGAGAAAAAACTTATTATATGGAAGAATAAGAAATTAAAAGAAAATAAGAAATATTCTCTTAAAAATGCAGTTGATTCTCTCTAGCTTTCTATTATTTTTTTCAGATTACATTATGTTAGCAAAACAGAGATAAAAATAGATTTATCTTTATTAAACAATTCTAACCCTTATGTAAAAAATAAGAATTACTATTCATACAGGAACTAACATTTAAAATATTAACAGAATTTCTCTTCTAATTATTATTCGTACACGCTCCAATGCTTGAAAACGTGTTGGGAGAATACAATATTTATACAAATATTAAGTTAAAAGAAATTTCTTTGTTTCATTCTTTCTTTAGTCCAAAATCCATAAGACTATTAATGCTCCCGCTTACTACAATTATTTTATAGGAAGCACGTTGTAAAATAGAGTATATTTGATTTATAGGTTACTTTATGCTTTCTAATGAAAAATTTGTAATTTTCTTTCCTTATTTTGTGCGGAATTTTTTGTTTCTGTCATTTTCAAACTAAGCATTGGGAAGATCACGTCTAGTTGTCCCTTTTCAATTTTATTCTTCTCTTAAATGAAAGAATTAATTTTTTTCGCGTTGAATATTCAAAATTTGGATTACTTTTGTTTGCGGAATTAATTACTTGTTCAAACCATGCCCTAGAATATATGTATGTACAGTCCATACCTCGCTTTATGGCCTAGATATGTTGGTAGTAAAACGAAAAACTGTATAACGAATCAAACAGAAAGTCACTAACAATATGCACAGCATTTTTTTTTTGACCTTATAAATCGAAAGTACCATAAGTAAAAAAAGGCCGTTATAGCGAAATGCCGTATTAGCATATAGTTCGATATTAAATCGTTTACATGCGCGCGCGCGCGTGCTGTTGTTTTAAATCGATTTCAAACACCATTTCTAACATTGTATTGTATATAAAAAAAAACTAGGATCGATTTAAAATGAGACGAGATCGACGATCTGGGTTTGGATTGACTTGAAAAATTTAAAGTCGATCCGAAAAATTTTTGTAATCATATCGACTCAAGTCGATCTGGGTTCGGATTGAAGTTGACTTCAAGTGGGATCATGTAAACGAAGTAACAAAGTTTGTTCGTTAACTACGCAAGAAATAACTGTTTTTTTTGTGAGACAGCAATAGACCAACCACGATTGATTATATCGATCGAGTGGCAACAGCAGTGAACGCACCACTACCCAACTACCCACACACAAATGTACTTATTTTTAAATTTTAAAAAAAAATATTGTATATATATATAATTATTTGATTTGTATGTTTTTGTTTTTTGTTTTTCTTCTTAAATACATCATATTTTTCTCTCATAAATAAATTTTTGTAAATATATATATATATATATATATATGTAGATGTATATATATATTTGAGTGTATTTTATATATATATATATATGTAAACATATATTGCATAAAAAATAAATTATATGCTTAATATTTATTTACTTAATAAAGTATTTATTTTTAATTTTTTTTTTTATTCAAAAGTATGCGGCGACGAAGAAATGTTAAGAAAAAAAGATATCTTCGAAGAAAAAAAAACCAGACACTTTTCTCTTCTTGTGTTGTAGGAAAATTTTAATTCGTGTATAGTTTATAAATTAATTTAGTTTTGATTTAAAAAAAAAAAAAAAAAAAGGCACTTGCCGCCCCCTTCCTCTTTCTTCCTCAAAAGTATACGTTTTATTCTTGAAAAACAACAATTCAGAGTTTAGAAATTGTCTCACACACAACCACAACACAAGAAAACCTTAAAATGCATTCTTAAAATGCATTCTCAAAAATATTGAGATATCAAAGCCTTTAGGTTTAGGGGGCTTTTTTTTAAACAAAAAAGAAAATATTGTAAACCAGGTACCAAAAAAAATATTGTTCTCAGGTACTTTTACACTCTCTATCTGTCTCTCTATTTTTTTTTTAATCGAAAGGCATCATATCTTTTTATTTGTCGTGATTTTTTGTGACAAACAAATTACTTAACTTGAAGAAAACTTATATAAAAAAAAAAAAAAATAAAGAATTAAAGAAAATGATTGAAAATTTAGAAATATTAAAAATAAAAAAACGTATCCGAGGAGAATTTTTTGTTTTGTAGGAGAAAAAAAAAAGAGAAAATAATCAAAACATAATTAAAATGTATTTTTAAAAATTATTTGGCACGATTTTTTTTGCTTTTTCTTTTCTTTTTTAAAATTATTAATTGATTGAGGTAATATGTGGTTGAAAATTAAAAATTATAATTTCTTTCAGGTTTCTTCTTGTATAATTTACACAACAAAAGTCCATTATGAAGAAATTGTCGTTCCAAAAAAAAAAACTATAAAATTGATAATCACTGAAAAATGTTCACATTAGAAATCAGTTAGAAAAGCAAAAAACTACTTATTAAGCTGCGTTTCCACCAAAGTCAGAAAATGTTCTTGCTCGCGCGCGGAGTAAAAGAGAAATGATTAGTAAATCAGACTATTAATAAAATGAGAAAAGCATGTATTTCATATGCGAATTACATGAGAACAGGTTTATCTCTTTTTATTATACATATTTTAACATTGTTTTCTCTTTTACACACGCGAGCAAAAACATTTTGCCCATTAGGTAGAAACCCAGCTTTATGACTTCCAAAATAAGTAGTCTCTATTTTTCCCACATTTAAAAATCTGGGGGGAAAAAAATACAGTGAAATTTATTGTCTTCTGATCACAGTCATAACAAGTTGTGACTGTCATAATATGAAGTCATTATCATAACCTTTTTTTTAAGACTATTATCATAACTAATAACCTGTCATTAAAAAAATATAAGTTCTGATCGACAATATTTTACATCATAACGGTATTTTATGTGTTGAGTGATTGATAAATATGAAATAATTTCCACCATATTGAAAAATGTCAAAAATGTCTTGTATTTTGGACATAATTATAACCCGTTCGCTAGAATACAAATTTTCGCAGCAGTCATAATTTCAGTTAGAATATTATTATCATAAATATTTATGACAGCCAAATTGTCACTATGTCAGAATAAGCGGATTAATTACATATTATTAAAGATTAATGAATTTGCTAAACTTGGGAAAAAAACGTAAATGGAAAATGTCATTTACTTGGTTTAACACGGCGACTTTAGAAATTACTTGAGATCGCGACTTGAAATTCAAACCGCGTTATTTTCGCTTTACCGGTTTGAAAGATATGTGACTTAAAATCGACTTCAAATCAACATATTTCATTCGTATTTTATAAATTTTCGATATGAAATAAATAGTTTCCGACATTTACCATAAACACGACGAAAGTTATATGAAAGAGATTATGAAGACCATAAAAATATAATCAAAACTGATAATAATATTGAAATATAAACTGGGTAAAGATTTTTAATTTATGCTCGCGATTGCAATCAAAAATCTGTTTAAAGTTTAACGACTTAGGATCGCGAGGAGGCCCTGCCTTGATGTATATTCATTTTAAACGAGTCTTTTCGTGTCTCGTATCGTTAAAATAAAAAAAAATTCGTGAAGTTCGGTTGAAATCAATCGAATCGAATATGGATTGCTACGTTTTTTCAAATACAATTTTTGGGATCAAATCGGGGAATTTTTACACACGATTCCATATTAGTAGATAATTATTTTTTACCACGTTTTTATTAACTCTCTTTCTTGTTTGTTTGTTCAGTACAAATCTTGCAAATCTATTTTTAACTAACTTCCCGACTAGCTAGACATTTGAAACTTTTAGAATAGCTCAGAACACGATGACAATGCATTCTTTTAATACGTTTAACCATTTTTAAGTTTTTGTTTTGTATAGAAAGTTAGTTCGAAAAAAACCCACAAAGTGGCGGTTTATATGATTTAACAGAAAATTTAAAAACGTGATATATAAAAAGTTCTTTTTTATCTTGTAATTATAATATTTTTGGAAGAGATAAGATGTTTCGTCGCTTTTGTTCTTTATACACAAAAACCGAAAGAAATTATAATTTTTTTGTAATTTTTTTTTTTTTTTTGTTGTTCTTTAAAAAAGCACACACTTTTTGTATTTATATTTTTTCTTTTCTTATTCGCCATACACCAAAAAAAAATTAATTATATTATTATTAACATAATTATTATGTCTAAATATAAAAGAAAATTGACTTTTTTTTTTTTTTTAAATAATAATAATAATTAAAAAAAAAAAAAATAATAAAATTGGTAAAAATAAAAATTTTGTTTTTTTTTGTAATTTTTTTTTTTTTTTTTTTAGTGATGATAATTATTATTATTATTATTGCTTTTGTTGTTTGTTGTTGTATAAGGATAATTTTGAATGGATGAGTATTTACCATAATTTCCGTATCCAGAATAATCATATCCACCGTAACCACCATATCCACCATAATAATCATAACCACTACTGCCGTATCCATCATAACCGCCATAACCGTATCCTTGACCATAGCCATAACTTTGATTACCCCAGCCTTGTCCGTAACCTTTAATTGTATTACCTTCATAATTTTTTTTTCAATTTTTTTTTATGAATTAAAATACAAGATAAAAAAAAAGAAGAATTTCATATATAAGTATAGGGGCTAATTTAAATTTGGTGTAAAAAAAAAAAAAATTTAGTGTAAAAAAATATGTCTAAAAAAAAATTAAAACACGACAAAAATTTCAAAATTAAGAAAAAAAAAAAAAAAACAGCGAGTTAATTACATTTCAAATCGAAGTTTTTCAATATTATCGCGCAAAACAGAAGTGGAATCATGTAATTCAATTGAGACTAAGTCGTTTCGAAAAATTCTAGCAATCTATACGACGACTTAGTCTCAATTGAATTACGTGTTTCCCACTCCTGATTACTACACCACACCATAAGTTACTAATTTGTTACAAAATAACGATCTATATTATAAAAATTTGTAATAGAAACACTAATCACGTGTTCAAAATTGAAACTATAATTACTTGAATAATACAAATGACCCGTGCGTCCCCCTAAAAACTACCATTTATTGATACGACTCAGAATAGGTATTTAAAAAAAAAAAAAAAAAAACATGAAATTAATAACATTCAAAATAGAATCCTGATGTTCGGGACGAGGTCACAGATTGAATCCTGTTAACTCTTCCAGTTACTACTAACCAATAGAATTCTAAATCAAATTGTACGTGCCACAACAAATCCGCTATTATTTAGTCTTTTCATTTGATATATTTTATTTGGCTCATAGAGATACATTAACTGGAGATTTCATTTCCTTCGTTTTCATACAAAATTATGGTGAAAAAATATGATCACTATTTTATCTCCTCGCTCGCTTATTCCAAACGATTCAACCCCAAGTTTCGGAGATAACGACACGCCACTAAACCAATACGATATAATAATAATTTAACTTGGTTTCCCCCTCAATTAGCATTTAAAATTTGCGTTGTTTTTATTTTCCATACAAATAAATCTAAGTTTAATATTCCCCTCTGCCGGCCGCCCCAGGTGAGACAGAAAATTAATATCTCTAGTTAATAATAAACTCTATGACTTGGCTATAAACAAATTCGAAGTATAAATAATTATAAAGTATCCCAACTTCCTTCGCCTCTGCCGTGACGGACGACGTGTTTTTACCAATTTCGACTGTAAATTTTCAAATAATTTTCTATCCACTAATTAACATAGATAGAGCTACAAATACAGCGAAATATGATTTTAATTTTACAATTTGAAATTGTAAACAAACAAATACATGCTGAAATTTATATACCAGAAAAACAGTTAAGAGTGATTGAAATTTCATAAGAGTGAGTGACATTTATGCCGTGTGCTCAAAGCGAAGTTTTTAAAGAAAATTTTATTCTCCCTCTTCCTGCCACCGTGCTCTTTGAACTTAGGCAGGAAACAGAATGACAAATTCCCGATTTTCAGATTGTCGCGTTCTGTGTAGTCAAATTGAAAATATATCCATTCAAAATTTTAATGCGTCGTGAATCCGTCGTTCTGAACCTTTATTGCAACGTGAATTTCGTTTTTTTTTTTTACTACTTTGTTCTGATTGGTGTAATTGTTTATTCGTTAGCTTTGGGGGTACTTTATAATTACTTATCATCATACTTCGACAAATTGTTACAAATATATACGCTCAAAAAAACTAAATCTCTTGGACATCGGTAGCAAAACTTCCTATCATCTAAAAGTCGTGAAGTAAAATTGAAGAAATCGTGCCTTTCATAAATCCATAGACTTTTAAAATAGGACGTTTTGACACATCAGTACAAGAACAAAAATAAGAACAAAACACAAGACTTCGACACGCAACAAGACTACCACCCCCCGCACTGTAAGAGCTAAAAGAAAATAAAAAACACTTTCTAATAAAAAAAAAAAGAAAAAAGAAATTACTTTTGATTTTAAGATATTATAAAAAAAAAAAAAAAAAAAACAGAAAAAAGACATCAAAATAAACAAACACAAAAACCTAAAAATTATTATTAATCTTTCGCGAGTTTCCTTAAACAAAAATCGACGATATTAGGTTTGGGGCTGGGTGTGACTGATGTTATATGGATAGGCTCTCAAGAAAGGAGAAAATAAAACCTGAATATTGTATTTAGAGGGGGAACACAGAAAATCAAGAAAAACAATTCCAGGAGCTTAAAAAACAGAAAAATAAAATACTAATAAAAGTATTTAAGAAAAAATATTTACGATATTAGAAGAGAAATGAATAGAAAAAGTCAGTCACAGTTTTTTTTTTTTTTTTTTGTTTTTAAAAAAGAAACGAGATCAAATTTTGTGAATAATATAAATTTTTATTCAATCCATTACAAGAGAAAAAACAAAAATTAGAAATAATAAAAAATATTTCACATAATTTTAATCGCTTCTAAAATTAAAAAAAAAAAAATTAAGAAAAAAAAAATATTGTCACAATTTTTTTTTTTTTTTTTTAAGAAGACAAAAATTATTTATAATGATTTTTAAAAAATTGTTATAAAATATTTAATTATTAAATTAAATTCAAAAAATATAAAAAAAAAAAAAAAATAGAAAATTCAAGAAAACTGCCACAACCCATCATTTTTTAAAAAAAAATCCGTGACAATATGGGAAGAGAGCCAAAATAAATGCTGGAGTAGTAGAAATCGTACAATTCGATTTGAATCACACAAAAATCGTATATCGAAAAAGCATACACGAATGGTGTGTGTGGCAATACTTTTTCGAGATATGATTAAAATCCAATTTACACACATCACCGCGAAGCATACAAAATTTACTAACAATTGTCTGTTTTATTTGCCATTTCCTGCTCCGGAGCAATGCCTTCTAGATATTTTCATCAGGCCAGCATATAGACGACAATGACGTCTTAAATTCAAGTGCGTGGAAAAGAAGAGAAATAATTATTAAGCACGAAGATAAAAAAGACAGAAACAAGCTTCTAATGCAAATTACATTAGTAACGTGCTTCTTTATTTCAACCTTCGTGCTTCATAATTATTTTTCTTGTTCACACACACTTGAAGTTAAGAAGACATTGTCCAGAGGCAGAGCAACATTTCACCATGCAAAAGCACAATAATAAAGAAGAACAAGCTTCGTCCCTTTTGTTGTTGTTGTTTACAATAATACAATTTTGCTCTACACTCAAGAGTAGAACAAGTGACAAATAAAACACGCCAAAAAATGTGAGTGAGACAGTCTAATTCAAAATTTATATGCGACAAAATGAATACACGTATTCAGAACAAGCAGAACTCACAAAATATCTCGCAATATTCGCCACACTTATATCTCACTCACACCATAAATTGCTAGTTTATTTTATATGCCTCTGTGTTGTAACGTGCACATTAGAAGTTTTTCAAATCAAATTATACGATCCCGCTACTTCTGATTTTTTGTTTTTGTTTTTTTTTTTCTTAATTATATTGGATTTCTTTTTAAACTTTTTTTTTTTTTTGAATCAGAATCATATAAAATTCGATTTCCTACTTCTATTTACTGCGGGATAGCCGCCCATCATTTTGAGTCTATTATATCCTGAAATAGTATTTATAGAGTATATTTTTTTGTAGTTTGTTAAAAAAATATTGTTTTTTTGAAAAATAAAAGAAAAAAAGAAAAATTTCGGAAGTTTTCGACAAGAAGAAGAGAAAATAATGGCGTAATTCTTTTACAAAAAAAACAAAAAAAAATCAAAAGTAATTTCATCAAAATAAAAATGTCGATTTTTGTTTTAAAAAAAAATTGTTTCAAAATAGCAATATTTTTTTTTTTGGAAAACGAAAGGAAAACAACAAATTAGTAGATTTTAAAGAATCTCTTTTTTAAATATTAATTTTTTATATACTCGGGAAAGATTTTCAAAAAAAAAAAAATAGAAAATTTGTACTTCTTAAAATTCTTCTTAAAATTACTCAAAACTCAACGACAAGAAAAAAAAAATACTCGCGAAATCATCCCCTAAATGGCGGCAAAATGAAAAACGAAAAAAAAAACAAACAAAAAAGAAAATATATCGAAAATGTTTTTGTAAAAAACAAATTAGCCCCTACACAAAAAAAAATTAAATTTCTTTTCTTCAAAAAAATTCTAGCAAAATGAAAAGAAAATAATAAAAAAAAAACATTACTACTACGGACAAAAAGTAATGAAACTGATTAAATAAAACAGAAAATATTTTGTTCATCCAAATTTATCGTGTCTCCTTCAAAATAATCCCCTCCCACTTGAATACACTTATTCCAATGTTTCTTCCAGTCTTCGAAACATTTATTATACTCAGCCTCCGGTATAGCTTTCAAAGCGGCCAGCGAATTCTCTTGGATGACTTCTACTGACTTTAAAACGATGTCCACGAAATGGTAATTTCAATCGAGGAAAAAGAAAAAAATCACACGGAGCCATATCTGGCGAATACGGTGCTTGCGGAACGACATTCACTTGATTTTTGATGAAAAACTGACGTTGTTTTTCAAACAAATTCAATGATTTTGGAACAAGCCACACGAGACAAGCCCAAATCGTCCTTTAAAATTGTTTGTATTGATCCTTTTGATATACCAACAATGTCTACAAGGTCTCTTTGAGTTAATCGACGATTGAAAAGTACAAGCTCCTTGATTTTGTTGATGTTCTTATCAGTAGTTGAGGTTGGTGACCTTCTTGAACGAAGTTCGTCTTCGACTTCTTCACGCACGACCATTTAAAAACTTGTGATCTTGATAAACACTGATCACTGTAACATTTTTCAAAAACAAGAAATATCGTTTTTTTTACCCAAAATTTAATGTTAATTCTTTCTTCAATAGATTTATCCATATTAAAAAATAGCTGCAACAACAAAATTTTCACAATTACAAAAGACGCTGAAATTTTTAAACTAACAAAGCAAACATCATTAGTTTTCTATTAGCTGTTCACAATAGCCATACCAATCTATCAAATAAATATACACATATACACATGATATTAATTGCGCGCGTATTTTTTTTAAAAATACAGTCTCATTACTTTTTGTCCATAGTACTATAATAAATAATCAATATATTTATCTTACCACCACGACCGCCACGTCCTCCACGACCACCTCTACCGCCACCACCACGCATCATTGCCATTGGCATATTTTCTGGTTTCGGTGTTGCCTTCTTAACGTCCACCTCTTTTCCAGAAATCGTTTGTTTTGGTGTTTTCAATAATTCATTAACAACTTGTTCCGAATCGAATGTAATAAAACAGAAACCTTTACGTTGATTCTTTTGTTTATCAAATGGTATTTCAACTCCAACAATCTATAAATAAAAGAAAATAATAAAAATATATATAATAAAATATTGATTAAACAACAAATTAAAAATAGATAAAGAAAGAAAGAAGGAAAAACGAAAAATACTTACATTTCCAAATTGACTAAAGAATGCTTTAATTTCATCATCACTAATTTCAGATGTTAAACCGCCAATAAATATTTTACCATGTCGTGCTTTAGCTTTTTTCGGATCAACCTTTTTATTATTAATAATATGATCGCCAGCCTGGACGACTTTTTCAATTGAATCAGCTGAAGCGTATACAATAAATGCGAAACCTCTTGAACGTCCTGTTTGTGGATCTGTTTTAACATTTATACTTTCTATGTCACCATATTGACCGAAATGTTCTCGGAGTTCCTCTGTTAATAATAAAGAAGAAAAAGATAAATGAATAATTTTTATACATTATATGAAGAAAAAAAAACATGTATACAGTGATGGGTTTCCATAAATAAAGACACACCAAAAGTCATAAATTTATAAAGTATTTTTCTTGGAAAACTCGAAGAAGGCGAAAATTCCTAATTGTAGTCTTTCTCTTCCAACTGCCAATTTTTACAGAAATTAAATTGTCAAAGTTCAAGCCCTTTTACGAAGGAATTGACGATATTCAAAGACTGACTGATTTTGTGGAATCCGAGTTGTTAAATACCGAAAAAGGCACAAAAATATAAATTTAATATTTTATAGTGTATTGGAGGGCCCGCTTTAAGCAGTCATTAAAAAAGCCTGCTTGGGTCAGTGTGACCCGCGTGTCATAGGTTCACCATCGCTGCTCTGGAGTCTAGTAGTTGACGATTGTTCTAAGTTTTTGTTTTCGAAGTGTTTTTTCAACTATTCTCGATTTCGACTCGACCTTTCCAATAATCAATTTATTCAATATACGTGGAACGAAAATTTCAATCTAATCCTCTATACTCGGATCTCTATTGATATTCCAAAACGTAAGAAATTTGGCTAAAGGGTATTCGGGTATTCTGCATCCTATAGATACAATCCATTCGAAGATAAATTTAATAATGAATTAAATGCCATTCGACATTTTCGAAAATATTCCTTTTTTAAACAGGTAATACCCAAAAATTCTCTAATATGAAAGTCTATATATATCACAGGTATTCTGGGGTCCTACAGGTATGATCCATACCTCATTCGACGGGGAATTTAATAATTAATTAAATAAAGAATACTCTGAAAGAAATGCACGATTTCAATTTTGTGGAGTTGTCTTTTTGACCAGAGTAGGCCATGAATGAAAGAATATACAGATTACGCCTTCCCATACTTGAAATTGGTTTTTTCTGCGCACCTACGTCACAGGAGACTTGAAATACATTGTTTATGTGAAAAATTACGATCATTTATTTGAAAGAAAATCACGTGTGATGTCAAAAAGGTATTAAAATAAATATATAAAATGGCCGATATGCGCATGGCGTAATTTGTATATTCTTTCCTTCAAGAGAGTAGGCTCTTGAAACTTGACAAACTGTCAATAGTAATGTCCTTTCTACGTGCAGACTTCCATGACTATTACTAGCAACAATATCAGATGACAAATATCAAAATTTTAGTACTGTCAACTTCATGAAATTAAAAAATAGCCCGAAATTTAAATCTGGCGGTATTATGAAGACAACCTGTATTAAGAGAAATTAAAAAAATTTATAAAATTAACTTTGAATGTCCCATTTGAGCAGTCACTGTATACAATTTAATATTAAAATATAATGGAATATAACAAAATTCTTACTTTCTGTAGTTTCCCAGCTAAGTCCACCAACGAACAATTTTCTGTAAAAGTTAAGAAGTTTTTAAATAAAGTATTATTTGTTTTTTCGAGAAAACAAATCGATTTCTTTTTTTTTGTGTGTTTTTATTTTTTTCATATTTATCTTCTTTTGCTTTCTCTTTGGAAAAAAAAAAAATTATATATATTTTAAATTTTAAATTAATATTAATGAAAAATTTTACTTTACTTTTTTTTCGCGCGACTTTTTGTGTATTTTAAAAAATTTTCATTAAATATAAAATTTAAAAAAAAAACAATTTTAAATATATTAACAAGTAAAAGGGACGAGACAAAAAAACATTTCTCAAATATGTTTTAGTGATAAAAATAAAAAATTAAAGACTTCTCATTAAAAATATATAATAAAAATGAATTCTGTGGCAACAACAATTTTTAAATCTCATGAAGTTTGGAAAATCTGCAAAACAAAATCTAAAATTTCAAAGAAAAAAAAAAATAGGAACAATTTAAGTACTCGAATTTCTCAACGACTTTTTTTTTTAAATATTTAAAAATTTATCATCTAAGAAAAAAAAACAAACAAAACAAATGGCCAAAGTCAAACGTGAATATCTTTTCTCAAGTTATTATTTTTTGCAATTAAAAACTTTAAACATTATTATTATTTTTCTCATCTCTTTTTTATAACGAAAATATTTATATGTATATCTCGATCGATCGATTTTGTAAATTATTCAAAATTTGGTTAAATTTTTAAAAATTCTTTTTTAAAATTCAATTCTTCAAAGATTTCTTTCAGTGTTTTTTCTTTTTCTCGTAAACAAATTATACAAAATAATTTAAAATCTTTTCTTTTTGTTTTGAAAAAAATGTTTCAGCATTATTAAATTTTTTTTAAATATATTTTTTTGTGTCAATTTTAAATATTTTAATAGTTTTTTTTTTGTTCCACTTTTGATAAATACCATCATCGGGCTCTGTGATGTGTAGAAGAAGAGTCTCCAGCTCTAAGATGATAAGTTTTAGGAGTCCAGATTCTCAATCACTCACAAACACCTGCCGGAGAGGAACAAGATTAGTTCACTCTATACACAACAGGATCCTAAACAAATTTCTTTTTTTTTTTCTATTCCTTTTATTAATTAAAACAAAAATTTCTTTCTTACGTTATTTTTGTATGTTTAAAAAGTTTTTTTTTTAAAAAAGTTCGTTTTTTAACTTGGATATAATATTTTTGTGTGCAAAATTTCTCAATTATTAAAAAAACAAACAAATTCGCGAACTAGTTTTTTTTTAAATTTTTTGACGAACAAATCTAAAAACAAAAATGTTATTATTGAATCAAAAAAAAAAAAAAAAAAAAATTGTATTAAAATTAATAAAAAAAAAAGTAAGTTCAAAAGCAATAATATTTATTTAAGTTTTTCATTTAAAGAACAATTTCAAGAAAAAAAAAAAAAGTTTTATTATTATTTTTAAAATATTTTTTTTAAGAGCAGCAAATTCAATCAAATTCAACAAAACCCGCGAGACGCTGTGTAGAGTAGAAGATTAGAAATTGTATACGTTTTTCTTTTGTATTTAATATTTTTTTTTCGCAAAAAATTCTCATAAAAACTGATGAATTGGAAATATTTAAACTTTATATACTTTTTTTTGGCGGTTAAAATTTTCTAATCAATTTTTTTTTTTACTTTTACTTAAAAATGGAATATTTCGGGCCAATCTGAAAAAATTCTACTAAACAAATTTTGTAATTATAAAAAGAATTGAAAGTAATTTTGAAATTTGATTTAAAAACAAAAAAAAAAACAAACAAAAATTGATTAAAAAGAAAAAAACCATTTGAAAGTTAATGAAATTTTTTTTTTTCAAATTTCCCGGCAAAAAATATGCTGCGATTGTTTACAAACTTTTTTTTTTTTCTTCATAAAAAAAAAATTTCATTGTTCAAATGTTATTCTTTTCTTTTCTCTTTTTTTTTTTTGTTATTAATATATATTACTTGCCGGTTTTTAAAACGAGAAAATATTACCTTTTTTATATTTATATAGAAGAAAAATTGTGACCAGAAATAAATTAGAACACAAAAAGGCAGATAAAAAAAACACCGCCATTTTGTACGCCGAAAAATCATTTTTTTTTGTCATATAGCGGATCTCACACACATATTTACACGGCATTTTTTCTTTTTTTTTTGTTCGAAAAAAAAAAAAAATTTAGAAATTACGACCAAAAAATACTTGAATTAATTCAAAATCGACTTAAATTAATATTTGCTTGGGAATTATGAAAATTAATTCGATTTTTAAAATAATTAACATTAAAATTAATGCACTGATGTTTATGGATTAGAATTTAAATTAAAAAAAAAAAAAAAATTTCCCTATTTAAAATCTAATTTTTTTATGTAATTCAAGAAAATCTGATATATATATTTGTGATAAGAAAAATATAAGAAAAATCTGAAAAAAAAGCTGAAAATTAATTAAATTTACCTGTCATCATCACGTCCAGGAGCTTCGGCGCTACCATTTTGTCCATCACCGGAACCGCCTTGATTACTGTTTGAGCCGCTATTACCGTTCTCATTGCCGCCATTCACATGCTCTTCAGAAGTTTTGACATCTTGTGAAAAATCTTCACCATTCATTTCATATTCATTTTGTTGATCAGCCATTATATTAATTAATATATATATATTTTCTTTTTATACTTTATTTATAATTATATAATTAAAAAATAGGGGGGAAAAAACTACTTTTTTTTTACTTTAAAAATATTTTAACCTACTAATTAGTTAATATATTTCTTTTTATAACTTTTTCACTTCTACTTTAGTTACAATGACTAATGACGAGAATCACGAAAAGAACAATGACGGTAACAGCCGGAAGAGACGCTTGGAAAATTTTTTTTTTGGTCGTGAATTTAGATATAACAAAATGGCCGAACCGATAATTTGGTCGAAAAATTTATTTGGCGCCTATATTATGGTTGCGTTCGATAAAGAAATTAAAAATTTTAAAATCTATATAAAATGGTGTTTTTTTTTTGATAAATAAGGATTTGAAATAAATATTTTTGAATTTTTACTTTGAAAATTTAGTTTTCGGTTTGTTTGAGTTCCCTTATTTTATGTACTTTATATATTTTATTGAAGAAAGATTTAACTAATTAAACTTCAGCATACTTCGTTTACATGACGACTTCAACATGCACTTCAAATCGACTTAAAACTCGATTCGATTTTGTTTCGCTTTACCAGATTGAAAGATTGAACTTGCAATCGAACTAAAATCAGTTTTAAATTGATTTATACTCTATTTTAAATTCGCAAGTCGATCTGTATTTACATGCAAATATCAAACTGATCAAGGAAACTCGAATTCAAGTCAATCCGAGTTTATATGTACAATTTTTGTATTCACGTAAACGAAGTAAAAATATTATTTTAAAAAAACAGCTACGTTCGTTAAATTTTCTATTGACTCCACGTGCGAAATGTTTTATTTAAACCGCTGTAAAAAAACAACTAAAAAATTGCCTTCAAAATTTCCCGCCTAGAAAAAAAAAAAGCATTTTTTTCCTACAGGAGATGGAATAATTTCCAAACAAATACCATCGAAACAAACAAATATCGTAATTATTACCTGTCCCCCAATTATAGCCGTCCTTATCAGACTCACTAGAAATTTCATATCCGATTGAATTTCATAATATTATAGTTGGCTTTATTCATCAAGCAACGTTCTTTTAAGTTTTCATTGTATTAGTGCAATATATCTATACGCGGAAGAAAATACGATATACGAATAAACGTTTTGTCTAGTTTTTTTTTTAGTACATCCAAAAAAATCGGGAACGTAAAAATCTACGTCTGGAGAATATTTTTTGCCTCCTCTTTGAATAAATACAAAAATAAAGAAAACGAAAAAAAAAAAAAAAATAACAAAATCCTAGCAGTTTTTTCTCGCATTTTTCTTTGATTTTCAATAAAAACACAAAACTAACTAAACAAAAGTAATAATTAAGCTAAAAATACAAAAATCTTTTGAAACTAATTTGGAAAATAAAAAAAAAAAACGCGAACAAACAAAACGTGAAAAGTCTGTGATTATTTTGCTAAAATTTAAAACAAAAAAAAAAAAGATAAGAATTTTTTTTTTTTTTTTTTGAAAAAAAAGTAACATAAATTAGAAGTAAAAAATATTAAATTTTTAAGCCTTTACCCGTAACTTCAGTGATAGAATATTTCTTTTACTTTAGTTATATTTTTCTTTTTATTTTATTTTTTCCTGTGTAATTAAAGAAGGTAAGTTTTTTGTGCACACAAAGAAAATATACAAAAAAAAAAAGCGCATAACAATTTTTTTTTTTTTTTTATACCAACCACATTTTAACCTTAAAAAAAAAAAGTTCGTCTAATTTTTTTTTTTTGAAAAATATTCATAATTTTTGTGAATTGATAAAAATTGAATCGAAAGAAATTTTCATTGTGATTTTTAAAAGTACGATTTTAATTATTTTCCTATTTTTCTTCTAATAAAATTTCAAATGAAAATATAAGCGTACTAAAAAAGATATGACGGAAAAGAAGAGTATTTTACGACGCGCCCGTGTGAAGATTTTGCGGACGCCATGAGTAAAAAAAAATTAAAATGAAAATGAAAAAAATATTTTTGTGTATTTAAATGTAAAATTACATGCGTTTCTTTAGGAATTTGTATAAATTCAATAAAATTAAATATTATTAAATTGAAATTTTTGCAAATATTTGAATAGTTTTTGTACAAAATTTTTCTTTTCAATATATTTTTTTTTTTCTTCCTTAATATATTCACAGTTTTTTCTAAAAGAGATACCGAAACTTTTATTTCATAACAGAATAGGCCAAACAAATTATTAATAAATATTGAGGAAGACATGGTCATGGATGCACAACCTTCGCCACAATCAGTCGGCCGAGAATTTGTTCGACAATATTATACATTGTTGAATAAGGCCCCAAATCATTTACATCGTTTTTATAATAATCATTCAAGTTTTATTCATGGCGGTTTAGATTCACATAATCGTGAAGCTACACTTGTTGTTGGACAAAAAAATATTCATGGTAAAATTCAACAATTGAATTTTCGTGATTGTCATGCTAAGATCAGTCAAGTTGATGCACAAGCTACACTTGGTAATGGTGTTGTCGTACAAGTAACTGGTGAATTATCAAATGATGGACAACCGATGCGTCGTTTCACTCAAACATTTGTATTGGCTGCACAATCACCGAAAAACTATTATGTTCATAATGATATTTTTAGATATCAAGATTTATATTCAGATGATGAGACTGAAGGTGAAAGTCGATCAGAAAATGATGAAGAACAAGATGTTGTTGAAGTGAAAATTGTTGATAATAATAATCAACAGAATACAATGGGACAACCGCAACAGATATTTTATCAGATACCTGTTGTTGCTGCTACTGCAACGGTTGCTGGTCATCCACAGGTTGGACAAAATGTGCCATTACCACCATTTACAACACAACCACCACAAGTTAATGGTGTTGTACATGATGAAATATTACAAGGTATACAACAGCAACAACAAACAGTTCAGCAGCAACCAACACAAATGGTTCCACCACCTGCTGTTGTTTCAAGTCCACCTCAACAGCAGCAACAGCAACAACAACAGCAGCAGCCTCAACAACCAATGTTACAACAACAACAACAGCAACAACCATCTTCTATTCCGGTTATCCCATTAACAACACCAACAACTGCTGTAATTCCGCAACAAAATATGACATCGTCCCCGTTGGAATCAATTGTTGTTAACAAAGAAATTCCTATGCAACCAACAATTTCACACAACACTTCTCCAGACATCGCCAACATTAGTGACAGTTCTATAAAATCGGAAAATGAAATTATTATAAAGGATGATTACAAATCAATGGAACATATGGAAAAAAATGATGGTTAATATTTTGATAGAAACTCTTATTTTTCTAGCATCTATTAATTAAAATAAATAAATTCTTTCTAATTCTAGTGATTAAAATGTCTCAAAATGAACCGAAAACATATGCAAACCTTTTCAAATCGATTAGTAATTCAACTGGTAGCGGTTTTGTTCCGTTACCAACAAATAATCATCATCATATAGGACAATCGACTGGGAAACAACAAGATCAACGTTCAGAAAATATACAATCAACAGGCCTTCCGCAACGTAATTCTTCACGACAAATGAAAGGTTAGAAATTTTTTTGTACAAAATCTTTAAAAATTTAAAATATTTGATTTTCTTTTTTTTTTTAATAGATTTCCCAGAAAGACGAACCAGCACAACAAATACACAATTCGGTGATAGTCATCAACTGTTTCTCGGTAATGTACCCCATCATGCGACAGAGGAAGAATTGAAAATGTTATTTAGTAAATTTGGTACAGTTGTTGATTTGAGAATCCATTCAAAATCTGCACCAAAAGGTACTGGCACGCGACTTACACCAAATTTTGGTTTTATAACTTATGAAGATCCAGAATCTGTTCAAAATTGTTTGGCAAATTGTGTAAGTACTTGGACGGGGAGGGGAAAATAAATGATTTAAAAAAAAAAATAAAAAAATAATAAACAAAAATTATTTCACAGCCTCTATATTTCCCTGATAATTCACCTGATGGTCAAAAATTGAATGTTGAAGAAAAGAAAACACGCCTACGAGGTTCAAACGATATACAACGATTACCACCAAATAATATGTCAAGCGGCGGTGGTGGTGGTGGTGTTGGTGGTTTAGGTAACAATCAACGGCCAACTGGTGGACAAAATCGTTCAATGTCAAATTCTGGTGGCGGCGGCGGCGGAGGCGGTGGTGGTGCTGGTGGAATGATGCGTGGAAGTTCAGGTGGTCCAGTTCGTGGTACACCTGGTGGACCACGTCCAACTGGTGGTAGTTTCACACGTAACGATAGAGGTCCTGGTGGTCCACCACCAAGGGGCAATAGCAATGGACCATCAAATACTGGTGGCGGTGGTGGTGGTGGTGGTGGCAATACATATGGTCGTCGATAAAATCAATTATCGGGTGGTAATCTTTATAAGATTCAGTTTTAAATAAAACAAAAACACACAAAAATAATCCAAAACACACTAATTAATAATAATAATAATAAATAATATTTTAAAACAAAACAAAAAAAAAAAGCTTATAAATAATTATAATAAATTTAATTAAAAAAAAGAAAAACAAAAAGAAAAACAAAGAAACAAAAAGAAACCAATTTATTATCTAAAAATATAAAAAAGCAAACATTTATATTTAATGCGATTTTATGCACTTTTTTTTAAAGCGATTAAGATGGTTCCTCCGGCAGCGCCTCTTTTTCACAGGAAGATGCTTTTTCTTTAGCCAAGGACGTTTTTTTTTTGAGTTTTGTACATTTTACACACATTTATATTTATTTTTATATTTCATATTAATTTGTTCTCTCAAACATAGATGATTCCCTCTCCAAGATTCGTATTTGGAAGATTCCTTTTTTATTTGACTGGAAAAGGCATCTTTGTGCTCTTGGCAACAAAGTTTTTATATATTTCAATTTTTGGCTTTGACAAAGCCACATTCTTTAATAGATCTTTGGTATTTGGATTCATTCAATGTTGTTCACAGAACAATTCATGAATTCTTACTTTTTTAAATTCGATATCATTGAAATAAAAACTCGATTTGGAATGAAAATTGTGATATAATGCATGGCTTCCCAAACAGTGGGCCGCGATCCTAAGTTGGGTCGCCTAGATTTAAAATTGGGTCCCGTAAAATCTGTTAAAGTTTCAAAAACGTGTAGTATTTTTAAGAAGTTTTTTTAAACGCAACGAAATAGAATGAATAAAGAAACAAAAATGGAATAAAAAGAATAAATTCTAATCTTTCTATTCCGATTCTAGAATAAATAAAGAAACACAGCCAACATTTTATGCATATTCTCTTGACACAGACTCTATGAAATTTTGTTTGAAAAGGGTCGCGTTGTTAAAAGTCTGGGAAGCCCTGATATAATGTAATGTAAAGGAAATCAGTCACAATTGATACAACAAACCACACCTTTCCCCTAGATGATTTTCTTATCTTATCCGAGTTTTATCGTGCATTCCCAAAATTATAAGAATTTTTAATATACGATCTCCTCTCAGGGCCCGTATTTGGTTTCTCGACTCGATTGATCGGATCGACAAAAGTCTTTGTCTTCTATTCTCTTCTAGACAATCGTTCGAGTCGAGAAATCAAATACGGGGCCCCTAGATTGATTTTAGCTTGGTTTCACTTTTACTACAAAAAATGGGGAATTTTAGGGATTGATCTGTGTTCGCAGAAAATAAATAAATAAAATCGTATTAAATATAAATTTTTTGTGTTTTTTTTTTTTAGATAATAAAAGAAATATATACTAATATATATATTATTTTTTTTTATAATTTCCACAAAATAAAAAATAATTATGCATTAAAGTAATTAAAAAAAAAAAATATTTAAAAAAAAAAGAGAAGACTTGTAACTTTTGTTTGTACGTTTATATATAGATTAAAAAAAAAAAAAGAAAAAAAAAAACTTGAAACTGAATAAAAAGAGAATTAATAATTTTAAATAATTAATTAATAATTAAAAAAAAAAGGAAACTATTAAAATTTAAATAATTCTTGTCAAAAAAACATATAAAAACAAAACAAAAAAAACACATAAATTTTTGCTGCGACGTCGTTCATTCATTTTCATTCTATGAAATTTTGTGTCTTGGCTAAAAAAAAAAACGTTTTCTTTTCTTTTTTTCCCCTCACACACAATAAATAATTAAATATTAAATTAAATTATAAAAAAAAAAATTAATTTTATGAATTTCTATTTATTTTTTATTTGTCTTTTTCTTTTTTAAATTACAGATTATTTTGTTTGTAATTTTTTTTTAATTTAGCCAAGACACTTTTTTTTTCTTATATGTTCAAAGAGACTTACCACACGCGATTCCATTGGACTTATTTCAAGACAGTTTTTCAGTCGGACTGAAAAAAAGTCTAATGGAGACTCGAAAAATTGGACATATTTTCAGTCGGACTGAAAAAAAGTCTAATAGAGATTCTAAAATTTGGACTTTTTTGTTAGTCCGACTGAAATTATGTCTTGAAATAAGTCCAATGGAGTCTTTCAGGGGTTATGAAAATCCACACGCGTAGTATTAAAAAAAAAAAAAATAGTTACAAAAACAAGAAGGAAACCTAAAAAAAAAAAAAAGTTTATTTTAGCGAGTGTTTTAATAGAAAAAAAAAATATTTTTTTGTTTTTAATAATTTGATTTATTAAAAAGAAAAGAAAAGAAAAAATTAGTATTTAAAAAATAAAAATTAAAAAAAAAAAATAGCAAAGAAATGAACTAAAAAAAAAAAAAAAAGAAAAAATACATTAAATATTATATAAAAAAAAAAAAGAAAAAAAAAATTAGGTAATTTTTCATAAATTCGAAAAATTAAAAATTTCTGTTAAAAATGTAATTTAAAAAAAAAAGAAAAAAAAGTTTTTTTTTTTTTTTATACATTTAATTTACACAATGGATATGGATTGTTCGTTTTATGAAAGCTCTATTCGGAATAAATAAGAGTATTCCCTAATCGCGTTGTAAAATCTCAATTTCTTAGGCCAGATCTTCAATGAGGAAACACATCTTCAAACCTGTCGTTGACTACGCCTCCCAGTATTCAAAGTCGTTTTGATTTTGCAACAATCGTCCGCGGACGGATGTGTATATAACCCATTAAGCTGGGTATCCATCAAACGCGTAAAATGTTTTTGTTCACGCGGGGATAAAAGAAAAACTTAATGGTAAACATATATCTACTGTCTATATAAATATCTGCAACTGGTAATTAATTGTTTGTGTCTTCTAAAGGTTGTATTTTCTTGAAAACCAAGTATCGCATTTATCGCATTTGAATAGTTTCTCCGTATGTATGTAAATTTTGATGCGTTTTAAGCGACGAATCTATAAAACTGTAACTCAAGAAAAACATAAGAAAATGTATCACAAACTTTAAATGAAAAGGGAAGGGTATGAAAAAAAAATGCAAGGAATCAAACACAAAATATAAAAATTGTCAACTTTCTCGAAGACGCAACTATCAAAGTTTTCAATTAAATTATTTGTTCATTACGATACTATATTATACAACTTGGTATTGTATACCATATGAGTTGATGTAGTCACCAAAATGTAGTCGAGTCCACCATCGGCCAATGTATGCATTTCAATCAAGTTTTCAAACTCGGGGCACTCCATATGTCCAAATGTATATTCGAATTTTGTGTGAATTTCCGGCCTTTTCTAGAATGAGACTTTTGCTACACTGGGTGCGTGCACTTTGAGTAAGGAGGGGTTAGCTAACTTGGACTACGCTGCCGAGCTTCATTAGAAAGACTAACCGGTTTGGGGAAGAGACCTAGCTTCAATCAAACTTTTAGGAGGAGGTAATACAATGGGCTAGTATGGCCTACGTGCTAAGGCCCGCAACTGTTCGGGCCCCTCCAATACAATACAATATTCGAAATGCAATTGTATGCCAAAATCGTGATTGATTTTCTGTATTTGATGATTATTTACTTGAATTAATTACTTCTATATAATCAACAGTAGAATTTTGTTTCATACATTTTCTAAGGGAAATCGTAACACTCTTAGGACCATTGCGGATATTGTCACAACAGGACATTGTGGAAAATGAGTCAGCAGAACAATTTTTGTTTGAATGCCCGGCTGTTTCTACCGAACAAGATTTGCTACTCGAGATACGTGCATTCTGAGTAAGGAGAGGTTAGCTAACTACGGTGCTGATCTTCATTAGAAGGATTAAAACCGGTTCGGGGAAGAGACCCCTAGCCTCAACCAAACTTTTAGGAGGAGGTAGTACAATGGGTTAGTAAAGCCTACGTGCTAGGGCCTCTGCAATACAATATGTACAATACACGGTAATTTGTCATTTTTGAAAGTGATAAATATGAAGTGAGGGATAGCAAGCAGCTATTTTGGTTGTCTGTCACGTTTGCGTGATATTCTAAAATGGTGTGTAAAATTTTTTGTCTGTTGTAACTCATTCCGAATGACTTTTAAAAAAAATGTTACTAAAAATCCGTGTAAATTGAATGTTTAACAAAAAAGAAAAGAAAAAAAAATATATATACATATATAAAAATTAATTTTAAAATTAGTCCAATATCGATAAAAAATATTTTATTTTATAAAATTAATTTAAATAAATTATTAAATTTCTTTTTTTTTTCTTTTTCTAGAATATATAACAAATTAGTATTTTTTTTTTATTTTTTTTTTAATTTTTTTTATTTTTTTATTTTTAATTTTGAGAGTTTTAGTGTGTGCAGTAAACTTAAGTAAAAAAAAAAAAAAAAAAGTAAATAAAATATATTTTAAATATTTTTAATAAAAAAAAAAAAATTAAATAAAATAATTCGATATTGGACCAAAAAAATAAAAAATGAAAAAATTAGCAAAAAAAAAAAATTTATTCATAAAATTTAAGTATAAAATAATTCGTAAGCTTCTAAATTTTCACCGTGTTAATTAAAAGCCTTATATGAGAAAAAAAAAAAATAAAATAAAATAATATAAATTATTCACTTAGTAATTGAACAAAAAACGTAAAATAATATATTTTTCTTTTTAATATTTAAAAAAAAAAAAAAAGAAAAACTTAAAAGAAAAATTAAAACAATCAATAAAAAAAAAAGCCACAGAAATTCAAAAAAAAAAAAATAATTAAAAAAATTATTTATCTTGTTTTTTACGAAATTTTTAGGATATTAAAAAAAGAATTTTTAACATTTTTTATTTTTTTTTTTTTAATGGCAAATATTTTACCACACGACTCTACACAATTTATTTTCGGTCAGACTGTAAAAAAGTGTTGTGGAGACTCTAAAAATTGAACTTTTTTTTTGAGTCCGACTGAAAATAATGGGTTTGTTTACACAATGCTAGTTAGCTGTTCTTGTGAGTAGACAGTAATTGTCAAGCCAACTGGTATGGAAGCTGCTGCCTGCACTCGACTGTTTACGGGTTGTTTACACAGTAATAGTAGTAGCTGTCCTTCGAGTAGTACGTCGAACGTAATTTTTTAATTTTTTCTTTTGTCACATCAGTCATTTTTTCCATATTCATTTCTTTCACAATATATTTGAATGATGCATTTCTAAAATCCCTGTTTTTATAATTGGGATCGAAAATGTTCCATATGTTTTCTTGTTCTTTATACAATTGGACAAATTTTACATAGTCTTCTTGGGTGTGGACCATCTTCTAGACATTATGAAAATTCAAAAACACTTTAAAAAGAAGATAAGATTTGAACACTGGCCTGGCAGTTCACTGGCTTGTAGTTCACACAGTACAGTTGCGAGCGGGCGAGCTACTGTCGTGTGGATGTGGTGGGTGGGAGGAGGCGAGTGAAAACAAAGAAAATGTTGTAGTAGCTCGCATGCCACCAGCTGCTGTCCTACTACAATTGACAGTAAAGGCTGGATTAGATTGAAGCAGAAACAGCAAACATTTTAGAAATCATGCGTTTAAAAGGGTTGAATTAGATTACCAACAGCCCAACTCCATTTATAATTCTAATTTTGCTGTTGCTGTTGCTGTTGCTGTTGCAAGTTGACCACATGATCAAGCTTATAATACAGTGCATGAATCTTGAAAATATGAATTATCGTTTTTTTTGGGTTTTTTGGTTTTGTTTGATGAATTAAAATATAATTTCTTTGTTAAATTTAAAATTTTTTATTGCATTTTTTTTATTTATTCTAATTATGTGCATTCCGTACCGCGTAACAGGAAGGCAAGCAAAATTTATTTTTCACAACTTGAACTGCCAAATTTTGCTGTTGCTGTCGTTTAATGTGTTTCAAAAAGTAGCATTCACGACGTCCGCTGTTGCTGTTGTTGCTTCAATTTAATTCAGCCTTAACTCGCATGATACGTTTACATAATGTGAACAGTAGCTGCAGTTGACAGCTGCTGTCTACGCCAACTTGCACGCTACCACGCACTGTGTGAACCATTTATAAGTCTTGAAATAAGTCCAATGGAGTCGTGGGGTAAAAAATACAATAAAAACATAAATTTTTTATTATATTCATTTTCATATTTTTGAATTTCATTAAAAAAAACTTTTTATTTGTTTTTTATTTTTATTTTTTTTATATATATAATAAAATTAGAATTAATTAAAAAAAAAAGAAATAAAATAAAAAAATCACTAAAAAAAAAAAATGTATTAAGGAAAAATTAAAACATTTTATTTTATTATTTTTTTTTTGTTTATATATTTATAAAGATTATAATTAAAAAATAAAAACAAAAAAAAAGAAGAAAAAAAACAATGCTTAAATTTAGTTAAAAAAAACAATTTTTTTTTATTTTTAAAAATGTGAATGTTTTTAAGTTTTTACAAGAAAGAAAAAAAAAACATTAAAAATAAATCCATGTGTACAAGCAATTTATTAAAACTAAAACAAAAATGAAAATTTTTTATTTTTTATAATTTGTCAAATTTTTTTTTCTTTTTTTTTCATGTTTAAAAATAATAATAAAAAAAAATTTTTTTTATTTTTAATTAATTTAATTTGAATTTATAGAAACAAAAATTTAAATATTAAATAATTAACAAAAAAATCATATTTTTTAGTTTATGAACTTTTTATTTTTTAATTATTAAAAAAAAAAAAAAAAATTAAAAAGAATAATTAAAAAAAAAACAAACAAACAAAAATTATTATTATTTTTTTTTAAATATTTTAGAAAAGAACCAAAAATTACAAAACCCCAAAAACCCCATGCTTTTAATTTCGTATTATTTTTAAAATTTTTTTAGTCATTTTATAAATCAATTTGATTTTAGAAAATATAAATTTTCCCGGATAATTCGTGTTTCACTTTTTTTTTTGGTGGTGATTGAATAATTATTACCATTGGCTATCTTTTTTTTTCGATACGATTTGTGTTAGTCTCTCCAAATCGAGATACTATATACGACGATTCCATTCCTCGAATTTACTAGTTCTAATATTTTAAATAATAATAACGAGTTAGTTTACGGTTCTACTAAATAAAACTTCACATAGCCTATGAATTTTTCAAGTTTTATATTAAGAGTCACATCATTTGTCGAATAAAGTGACCGGAATCGAGAATTGAATGTTTCGTGTTTTATTCTCCTCTTATACAACTAGAGTGGAATCGTGTCATTCGATATAGACGAAATCGAATACAAAATGCATTACGATTGATATGCCTTTTCGATACGATTTGGTCAAAACGAGTTACACGATTCCATTCCTGTTTTCCCTGAATATGTATTTCTATAACTTAACGTCTCCATATTCAATCTGGGTCCATATTTGGTTTCTCGTTTCGATTTTGTGAAATACCAAATTTCTATTATTTCGATAAAGATTTTAAAGACTGTCGATTCGATCAATCTGAATCGAGAAACGAAATATGGCCCCTGAGTTGTCAACACGTAATTTGTTTTAAACACTTCGTTTTTCGAGTTATCGCAAATAATACTGGAGACATGGTATAGGTAACATTATTTAAGAATATCATGCAGTTATACCGCATGTGTGTCACTTGATACCATTTAATGAATAAAGTATAAATATGATATTGAAGTGGTTTCTGCTAAACTTTAATATCGATACCATAGTATGAATGCTAAATATGTTTTTCTCATATAAGGCAGCACATAAGTTGTTTCAGCCAAACTAAAGTTGAAACGACTTAAGGCCAATCTCCACACAGTCGACATCCTACTTCTAATACAAGTATGAGATAACACTATACAAAGATTGGTTAAACAGAAAGGGAGAAAACAATCATTCTACAAATTTTGTCGGCTTCTGCATTTCTGATTTCCCCAACTGATTTTCGATCTGCAGATTGATTCCCCTCAAAAACAGATGAACATGTTTATCTGATTTATATGGCACTTCATCTGCGGATGCATACTCTCATAATAATCACACATGATACCGTCGCACACTACCAATTTTTCTAAATTGTGTGGTGAGACTGATGTTTTTATTCTATAGATCCTAGCGAAAATTGCAAAAGTCCATCTCTTTCTAGTTTTCTGGTTTTTTCCGTTAGAATAGGATGTCGGCTGTGTGGAGATTGGCCTTTACGGTTTGACCCTATGAAACAGCTTACGTGCTAATATCAATCAGTTTCGCAGAACCTTAATTAGAAAATGAAATATGATTTTTTGCTTTGCCTGAATTAGCTAGAAGGGTTTCGCAGGCCATGGATATTTATTATTTTGTAAGCTTTAGGTATTTAAAGAAATTTGTTACAATGCCGATTATTCACTTGTCTGTTAGCTTTAAGTTCATTTGAAGGAGAGTTCCTTTATTTACATTTTTTTCACTTAACCTCTGAATAAGGAAGTTACATATTCGTCACCAAAATATTCAGGAGTGGGATCGTATAACTTGTTTTGCCTAAATTGTATCAATAGTACTTGATTTGATTTAGGCTTAATCGGATTACACGATTCCGTTCCAGGTAGGTATCTATTTATAAGAGTCAAGTCATTTATCGAATGAATTTTTTGTTTTCCTTCTTCATAAGTCACTTCATTTGACAAATGACGTGACTCTCAAAAATAGATTTTCTTCTTTTTTTCCTCTGAACTGGCAATTTTACTAGCTTTATTTCATTAGTTTTAATGAAATTTTGGCCTAATTTTAATTTCAAATAGTTAGAAATTGTTTTTCATTGAAAAAATATTACAGAATTTATAATCAATCGAATTCTAAGAGTCACGTCACTTTATTCGACAAATGATTTGACTATGAGTGTATTGTATTGAGTGTAGTATATTTTAAATTGTGGTGCAAACAAATTTTTTTTAAGAACTAATTTTTAACGGAAAATGCTAAAGAAAACGTAATTTTGATTAATTAATTTTTTTTTATAATTTATTGTGTAAAAAAAAACGCTTTTAAAAACAAATGTGCCTTCAAAAAAAAAAATAACGATTTTAAAAAGAAAATTTTTTTTACAAAAAAAAGTAGTTCTTTTATTTATTTAAAAAAAATAAGAAAAAAGAAAGTAAAACTGTAGAAAATATTCTTTCCCAAAGAAAAAAAGAAATTTACTGCCAAATTTATTTACAAAATTTGTGAAATTTTTTAAATGAGAAAAGAAATATTTAAAATTAAACTTAATTTATTTATTCCGGGGTCGTTTTTTTGTTTGGTTTGTAGAAAAATTCATTAAAAATAATACGAAATTTTCAGCAATGGGGAATTCTGTAATTTAAAAACAATAAAAAAAGTTACCGACTTATTTTATTTTAAATTCTTTTTGTTTTTGAGCAAAAAAATTAGACGCTTTCCCCATTCGTACTCTTCAAGAACGCCGTAAGTAGTCGAGTAGTAAATATTGAAATACATAAAGTGTTTGAATGGGAAGCTCTTACTAAGCGGCTGCACACGTTAAGTACTTGTAAGTACTTGAATCTTAAGTATTCAAGCACTTACTTAAATATTAAGTATTCAAGCACGTACACGTTTTAAAAGGGTGCAAATGGAAAGCTCTTAATAAGGGGCTACACACGTTAAGTACGTGTAAGTACTTGAATAATAAGCATTCGAGCACTTAAACGTTTTTGAAGGGTGCAAATGGAAAGCTCTTACTAAGCGGCTACCCACGTTAAGTACGTGTAAGTACTTGGATCTTAAATCTCCAAGCACTTACTTAAATCTTAACTATTCAAGCACTTACACGTTTTTGAAGGGTGCAAATGGAAAGCTACTATTATTAAATAGAAAACAATTCTTTTTTGCAATTAGAAAAAGACGCCATTGTTACATTGTTACTAAAAACAAAGGAAATATACTTAAACTAAAAATAAAAAAAAAATGTTTAATAATAAATTAACGAAATGTTTTTAAATATTTGTATTTTAATTTTGTGAATAAGATGTTTTTAAAGAACAAAAAAAAAGAATAACCGAAAAGTTTTGGCTAGAAATAGAAAATTAATTTGTAAAAAAAAAAAAAAAAATAGATATTAATTTAAAATACAAAATGCAATAATAATAAGTTAGCCAAAAAAAAATAAAAAAATAATAAAAATAATAATAAAAAAATTGGAAATATATAAATAATTAAAAATTACATTTAAATATAATCGATTATTAATTATTAAGGAAATAAAAAAGAAAAATTTTGATACAACAAAACAATAAATAATAATAATAAAAAAAGTATATAAAATGAATAATAAAAAATATTTAAAAAAAAAGTAATAAAGCGTTCATAAAATACGCTTTCCTAGTTTCGTAATGTAATAAACTTGTAACTTTGTAATAGGCAAATTCTGATTTTTAATTTTTAGTTTCACCAATTTATATACATTAATTGTATAGGAAGTCTAATTAATAATAACAAAAAAATTAATAATAAATAATTTTTTCCAAATAAATAAATGTAATTTCCTTCTATCTAGGACAAAATTTCCCAATTTTCCATCGAAAATTTAATTAATAGAGCCAAAGAAATAAAATGTGAATGAGTTTTTACGAATTAACAACTATAAAAAATATAGTATACTAGGATACTCAATAATTTCTCAGCCTTGATAAGAAAAGCACTGTTTTTGAAAAAGAAATATATAATTATTCAGTATAATTTCCCTGAACTTCAATACGCTTGTTTCAACGACTCTCCAATGTAAAGGATTCCATTCCTGAAATGAAAATTCGATAGGCCTCCGAAATACGACTCTACAGCTCCTATGACCTCTTTTTAAATTCTTGTTTCGATTCAGGATCATGGTGGTGGTCCCAAGTCTCATCCATACTGATGAATCGACGTACGAAATCGGTTTTATCCTTCTTAAAACGGTTCAAATGTTATTGAGGAAATCGCATTCGAAGGTGTTTTTGTTCCATTCTTAGCCAATGCGCCACCCATTTTGAACAAAGCATTTTGAAACCTAAAGCTTCATCTAAGATGTGATGTATTGATCTATGTAAGATGCCAGCTATTTCATCTACAGTCATTCATGATACTTGGAATGTACATTATGGATAGACCAACTGAAAAGATAGAATGCGTCTCCCCGGGTGGATTCTTGGTTCTTGGGGCTAAAACAAAACGTCAAATTGAAATAAAATTTACTTTCATATTCTAGAAATAACACGTGGACAAAGCCGCGGATACCAGCTAGTAAATAAATAAAAGTGATATTATTCTCCAATCAATTTGTGGCATCTTCCATAATTTATATGGAAATGAAACTTGATATACATAATTCGTCTAAGAAAGTTTGATGGATTCACCAAATAAAATATCTTTCATACATATTTAAATCTCATCAGATATTTTAAAACATGAAAGAAAAAATACTTTCATTGTTTATGCCCTATGGTAGGTACTACCAGAGAGTATATTAGTTTTGTAACTCCATTTGTAATACATCGAAATAATCATCGTAGAAAGGTTTCAAGTGTATGATTGTGTAGTTGTAGAGGATCAAAAGTTATATCGATTTATGCATGTCAGTCCGTCCGTATACAATATAACTCAAAAATACGTTATCCGATTTGATGAAATTTACAATGTGAGTTACTTCTTCTTTAACTTAGTTTGGTATTACATTTGAGCAAAATCGGTCAAGTGGGAGTAAAGTCATAAAGCAAAAACCAGGGTGATCGGAAAGATTTGTCGTTTTTTTGTTTATGGCTTTTAGGATTTACTTGGAAAATTTGTGAATCAATTTTCTTGGAATTAATTATTTAGGTTAACTACATAAATAGACGTTACCATGTTAAATTTCAATTAAATCGGTCCAAGGATAAAGGAGAAAGAAATAGTCCTAGGAGGAAATAAGTATGTCCATAAAGATTTTTGATGTACTTTAAAAACTAATACACCGATTTTGATAAAATTTGCAGATTAGATTTAAGTTAGTAAGTTTTGAAAAGAGGAAACAAAGTTATGAGGAAAAACCCTTGAAATAATGTTAGTTTTGGCGGTTTTTCTGTTCCATTTCTACCATAGGGCATCAAAAAATCGGCTATAGACCGATTTTCAGTTACCATGTGTTCTTTCCTCATTTCGTGGGAGTTTTTTTCCCGTCTTCATTTCACATAAAAATTTGCCGAGCAGCACAACTTTATGTTTTATTTTAATGTTTTCATGATATATTTCTATGTATTTAGTTGTTTGTAGTTATGATTCTTGTTTTTATGAGAGACAATCGATATCTTGACTTTGAGAAGCTCGAAAATATAGAACCATATTTACCATATTATAAAAAAGAAAATATGAAATTTGAACCATCTTAAAAAGTCCATAACGCGATGAATGATTTCATATTGTTCGCCCCAATACTAGAACGATGGATGACCAAGTTCATATATTTTCAATATAGTAAAATGCATCATCATGAATATATCAGTAGTTGAATATTGTGGATGGAAGTTCGAATTACCCATATTCATGTGTAGTGTCTTTATTCTCTCGCCTGGAATTTTTATAAAATACATATGTTAAGTTTTTGTTGGTTCCGACTTGAGCGACTTGCCTTTCAAGTTGAATTTTTATTAATATTAAATTTTTGTTAATTTAGTTTTCAGTTTAATTTTAGTGTGCCGAATGAAAAGTCTTAAAATTTCGTATAAATTAAAATATAAGAAATAATTTTTTTTTTTTTTTGGGTAAATTTGTGTGCTATTAAAATTCTTTTCCTTTGGGAATAAATTCTTTTATTTGGATATTTTTTTGTTCCAGATTTTTTGGGTAAGTTCTTGGCGTTTTTTTTTTTCTGGAAGAAATATCTGCATTCTTTTAGGAATTATGTAGTCTTTTTTTTGTTTTTCTGTTAAAGAACAAAGTACAACAATCTAATAAAAATTGTAAACATTTTTTATTTGAGTTTTTATTGAATCAGAAATCTTAAAAAACTTTGCAATTTAAACATTTATAATTTAAAAAAAAAGAACAATTTCTATTTTGATTAGAAACCCAATTTAATCATTTAACGAGAGCTCTAGCTCTAGCTCTAGCCGAGAACGAACAGTTTTTGCATCCGGTAATATGAAACATGTTCTTAGAAAAGTTTTATCTAACAAAAAAAAAACATTGCAATTGCAATTTTTTTTGATTATAAAAAATGTAAATTATTTTTTAATATATTTTTATTAGATTTTTTAAGAAAGGTTTTCATTTAAAATATTTTCTTCTTTTAAAAGATTTTCACATTTTCTTAATCCAAATGCTTTGTCAGCAAATTCTTGTGTTTTTTTCTTTTGGCTTTTTTTAAATTAAGATCCAATTAATGCATTCCTTGAAAAGTTTTTTGATTACTTTAAAATATGTATTAATTTATTGGACAAAAAAAGGAAAAACGTTAAAACTTTAATAGAATTTCAAAGAATTACAAATTATGAAATACATATTTTAGTTTGTATTTAAGTCCTACAAGAAAGCCTTTAGCCAAGTTAATTCATGATAAGTAATAAAGAACAAAGTTAGAGAAAAAAACTTAACAAAACAATAATAGAAGTACTAACAATTCATACCATAAAAGATAAATTTGAAAGGTCTCCCGTTAAAAAGAAGGGTCCAAGCTTTAGATCATGGGTGGCCAAACCTTTCAGCAGGCGGGCCAAATTTCAGAAATAATATTTCTTGCCGGGCCACGCACTTAATTTTTTTTTTGTTAATTGAAGTAAACAAGCAAGCGTGCTACAGGGTTTACTAACCTACAGAATCCTTATGGTAGACCGGATATTTGGTTATAGTAGTTTGAACTCTTATAATATGATATATATGTAATTTAACTTCGTTCGCAAAATCTCTCCACACGCACTGGAACGAATCTAGAGAAAAACACAGAATTTTGTCAAGTACTTATGAGTATGAGCCCGATAGCGTTGCGAGCTTCTCGAAGACGCCGAAGACCACAGAGCATATATATCAGAAGTTGAAGTCTCTTATTAAATTTTATCAATACCTAACGTCGGACAAAAAACTAACTAGTGTCAAATAGCGAGATATTTGAAATAGCTAAAATCTATGAATTGTCCCGAAAATGCAGGGATATTTAAAATAGCTCAAAACCAATGGATTTTTCCAAAAATGCGAGATATTTCAAATTTCTCTTAGCTATACATATATATATGATACATATATGATACGAACGGCTCACAATGTAATGATGGTGATATGTACAATAAAGTTAACATTTATATTCATTTGGCCTTGCTGCGCGGGCCGCAATATAATTTTCGGCGGGCCGCTGGCCTCGCGATAGCCGCCTATGCTTTACATTATCATAGAGATAGAGATTCAAATCCTAGAATTATATCTAAAATTCGAAACGAAAGAATTCTTTATGGTCTAATATCAATATTGTCAGTTCTACGCAATCTATCTGAGACACAAGGCTTAAATTTAATTTAAGCATCTATGTTAGTGAAATAGTTGTTCTTATTGGCGCACAAACATCCCAAAAATTGAGTCTACTCTTCCTATTTAGGTTTTTTAGATAAGCTTCTTGATTATTTTACATTCAACTGGCGCCTACAATTTTTACATTGATTGCGAATCATTGAACATTTGGAAGGAAATGTTCCATGATTGTTGATGAAGGGCTTATAATTTTGAATGGAAATATTTAGTACATATATGATAAGAAAAAATACCACGGAATAATGTTTAAGGAATATCGCTACTACATAGCTTATATAGACCAAAGTAAATGCAGATAATAGATCCTGAATTGTGCAAGTATTTAGTTCAAAGATTACGGAATTTCTCATAATTCCATAGATCGCTTTTTTCAATTTAATCCATAAAGAAATTTGAAGAAATTAAAAAAAATTCTCGACTTAATTCCAAAGTCTAAATGGTTTTTTGTATTGAATTTTAAAAGTAATGAGAAATTAAAATCATCGAATTTTCCAATACAAACTCATATGTATTTCCGGATGGAAAATATTATTTAAAATCCATAAAAATTTCCAGAAATGTATAAAAGAAAAACATTTAAAAGCCCAAAAAAGAAAACATATTAAAAAAAGAATTCATATCTAAAAATATATACGATATTGGGTCTTTTTTTCCCCGGTCGCTGCCGTATGATTCAGTTCCACACTTCACTAAATTGATCTATTTCTGTAAATTAAACTAAATAGTTTACCATTGCCATTCTTGTAAAAGAAATCATTTGTGTATATTTATTGAGAAAATCATCAGCAAAAAAAGATATATGCAAAATAATTTATGAAAACTAAATGGAATCTATTGATTTTCATTGATATTAATGGGAATGGGAACACAAACTAGAACTATCGAGAACTAGAACTGCATTATTACAAAAAATCTTGAAAAAACGATGATCGAAGATCGTCACAAGTTATTAATTTTGATTTTATTAAAATTAAAAACATATAATAACTGAAAATCGGCCTATAGCCGAGTTTTTGATGCCCTATGGTAGAAATGGGATCGGGAAAACTGTCAAAACTAACATAACTTTGTTTCTTGTTTTCAAAATTTCTTCTAATTTGCCGGTAACCTAGATAACATAAGTCTAATCTGCAAATTTTATTCAAATCAGAGTATTAGTTTTTAAAGTACATCAAAAAAACTATATGAAGAGGGTTATTTTCTACTAGGACTATTTCTTTCTCCACTATAGTTACACCGATTTGACTGAAATTTACCATCCTACCGTCTATTTATGTAATTAACCAATATTATTATTTTAAACAAAATTGGTTGACAAATTTTCCAATTAAATACTAAACAAAAAATCGACAAAACTTTCTGGTCACCCTGAATTTTTCTTTATAACTTTGCTCCCCTGGATTGATTTTGCTGAAATGCAAAACCAAATTGAAGTTAAGGAATAAGCAACTCATATTGTAAATTTCATCAAAATCGGATAACGCGTTTTTGAGTTATCTTGTATGCGGACGGACGGACATGCATAAACCGATATATAGTAACTCTTGATTCCCTACACAACCATATCCTTTCTAAGACGATTATTTCGATGCCTTACAAATGGACTGACAAAACTAATATACTCTCTGGTAGTAACTACCATAGGGTATACAAATATTGTTATTGTATGATTTCATATTTCTGATGTTTGCTGTTTAAGACGGTTTACTCTATATAAGAAAAGCCTTCGATATGTTATCAAACGGTTTTTTTTTTAAATATACTTCCTGCCCCAGATGAACACAATCTTTTGCCTAATTCTTGATATACAACAGAAAAATCATTATTATTTTTCTTATTAGAATATTTTAATCAGTAACTTTATTAACAAATCGTTTTTTTTTAATATAAAAAGTAATTACGAAATAAGTAGATTATTTCTTATTAAAAACAAAAAAAAATTGTATGAATAAGTTTAGTTCATAAATACATGAAACTAAAAATAATTAATAAGTTCAGAGAATATGAAACAGATTTGACAGAGTATAACGAAAGTAACATTAATTAGTTACAAGACTTAGGTAGGTAGGTAGAGTAGGGGTACTGCGTACAACACTAGGCACCTTTTGGACCCATTGTGATCCCTACGAGACCAAGAGTTACACTATTGGGAAACCTATTCCTCTCCAAAGTTACAAGACTTAAGTGATTGGCAATTGTCAAGTGTATTCCAAAAATACTGGAAAATCCTTTGCTACTATCGAATAAATCTAAAGGAATTAGTGGTAACAACTCTTCTATAACACGGTAGATAGGTGTTCCTATGGAGAGTGAAAACGTTTTGTAGGATGCCTATAATATACGTGATTTCCTGCAATTTTTAGAGCGAAATTGTGTTGTAAAAGACTGTATTGTATGAGAGTTGCTGGGTGTATAATAAAATAACACATATTAATTTTCTGACATACTTGGCAATAAAATTATCATAACTTTCTTAACATTACAAATCGCAAATACTTACAAAGTTTGATATCTATTATCAGCATTTATTTTGACCCTAATTGTTCTAATCTATAACGAATTAGTTAATAGCCATTTTTTTTAAGAATATGCTAAATATTTCCATCAATTAACTCGTTCATCAAGAATTATGTACAAGATATAAACACTCCTACAAATCTAACAAGAAATGTATTTTTTGTATAATTTCTAGAGGTGCGAAATGGGTAGTTACCATTTCCGACTCGATCCTTTTTTGATCACCAACTCCGACCCTGATATGTATAAAATAAATACGCAGACTTTAAAAGGATCCGATTTCTAGAAAACACGGAATCGGCATCGGAATATTGATTTCCAACACCCTCCTAAGTGCAGCGATCAGAAATTCATCTGAACTACGACACAATAACCCTAATAATTTGAAAGAAGTTGTAGCTGTTGTTGATCATAAGAAAGAAAAGAAAGAAAGAAAGGAAGATGAAAGTGCTTTGCTCTAGGATCTTAGATCGATTTTCCTTTAACCTATGGTTAAAAGCAAACAATAATTTATTTTAAACATCATTATTATGAAACACAAGCTCTAAATCTTATAAAAATAAATCTGTAACTATATTGGTTTGTTTGCAGACTCAAAAGCTACTGAACTGAATTTAATAAAATTTGGTACATGTGTAGATGTCTTACCAACTTAGAGTATAGGGTACTTGTATTTTCGATCCTAGGTGGACGAAAGTGAAGGATGGGTAATATAAAAACGTCCCTAATTCGACCTAATACGTAGATTTTCATGAAACTTGAGATGTACATTCTGGCTAGATCATCTGAAAAGATGGGATATCTCTTCACTCGGTGCGGAGGGAGACAACATAGAATAACATCAATAATATTAAATATAAATGAGATTTTCCACAATAAGGAGAGATCGGATATCTGAAATACTGATTTTTTCATTTTACTAAAAAATATGTAGGTTTCTTTTGAACATTTTGAGAATGATTACTTTCGAGGACACTCTGTATGAATGAGATCAGTATTATACATAATTATTTTGTATATACAAAAATTTCTATCATTCAAATCTTTATTAATGATTTGCTTTAATACAAAGAATTCCATTTTTAGTACAGCGATATATTCATGAATGTGGGAGTTGGCACAAATAAATAAATTTGCAACAATTTCGAAAAATGCAAAACCACAAACAGAAACTACATAAGTTTTTGCAAACGTTAAATCTTTTATGAAAACAGAAAAGATTCCGTCATTTTGAACGGAAATTATTTGGACTCGGGGGGAAAAAAAAAGAACAGAAACTTATTAATTTAAATTGAAAGTAATAAGAAAACATTCTTTTTTTTAAGAATAAGAACTAGATTTTTTTTTATTAGCATTGACCTCAAAATGAAATGATCTTGAAAATTGCTTAAATTTTAAATGATTTCCATTGAAAAATTTTTGTATCCTAAAAAGATACCAACTTAAGTGAGATCGTTAGTTTTGTATTTTTTGGGAAAGAAGCATCATTTTAGACATATAGACATTCGAAAACTCATAAAATAACTTCCGGTTTGATTAGAATTTTTGGGTTAGCAAAAATTTTAAATGTTCAAAGGCGAAGATAACACCGAAATCAAATCTCAAAAAATTCTAGGTTAAGAAAGGTCACAATTCTTAAAGATAACAAGATTTTTCTTCCACATTCATTTTGTAATAAATTTTATGAAATTAATTATTTTTAAAAAAAAATTTAGTTTGATTCAAAAATTTCTTATAGATACAATGAAGTGGAGTACACTTCAAATTTTGGGCATTTTAGCTTTAGCCTTTACTGCAATTAAGGTAAAACTCTTCATTTTAAATATTGAAATATAAAAAGAATTAATTTAAATGCCTTTTCTTTTGAAAAAAAAAAAAATAGGCTGAAGTTGATATAGATGACGATCTTGATATTCCTGATGATTTAAGTTTTGATGATTTAGATGATGATGAAGAACTTTTACGTAATTTAGAAGAAGAACATAGGGTAAGCTAATTTATTTTATATTTTTGAAATATTATTTATTAACTAAAATAAATAGGCTGCAGATTTAGAACGTGAAAATGAAGTGGCATCACAAATAGCTGGCGATGTTGCTGCTGAATTTAATAAGATTAATAGTCCAAAAATTGAAGGTAAATCATAAGTTTTTTCTTTCTTTATATGGGTCGAACTTCTTTTTTTCGTATTACCAGTCTGGTCGGACAGATTTTAAACAAAAATTCCACTACAATTCGTATTTCCTCTTTAATTCGAATTCCCAGTCTGGGCGAACAGATTTTAAACAAAATTCCAGCTACAATTCGAATTTCCTCTTTATTTTGTATTCCCAGATTGGTCCGACGGATTTTAAACAAAATTCCAGCTACAATTCATATTTCCTCTTTAATTCGAATTCCCAGTCTAGTCCGACAGATTTTAAACAAAATTCCAGCTACAATTCGAATTTCCTCTTTATTTTGTATTCCCAGTCTGGTCGGACAGATTTTAAACAAAATTCCAGCTACAATTCGTATTTCCTCTTTAATTCGTATTCCCAGTCTGGTCCGACAGATTTTAAACAAAAATCCAGCTACAATTCGTATTTCGTCTTTATTTCGTACTCCCAGTCTGGGCGGACAGATTTTAAACAAAAATCCAAATACAATTCCTCTTTAATTCGTATACTGTTTATTTAGTTTCAAAAGAAATCTACCTCTACAGTTCGTATTTTGGTTTGAATTCATTCTATTTCATTTACCACTCGCTCATAAACCATGGTTGCCTTCGATAGACCATTCTTCAGTTGTATTTTTAAATTAACTCTATATTTCGTGTCTCCTGCTAATACGAAATAAAAATATTTTAAACCGTATTTCAACATTAACAAAAAAGAAATCTATTAAAATTTATATATTTCTAGTTGATCCATGTACAAGAATTCATTGTGGTGCTGGTCGTGTTTGTCAAGCAAATGGTGATGGAGCATCATGCATTTGTATACCAGATTGTCCAGTTGAAAATGATATTCGGCGACATGTATGCACGAATAAAAATGAAACATGGCCATCAGATTGTGAGGTATATCGTCAACGATGCTTATGTGATACAAAAAATGAACAATGTAAAGGACCTGGATATAAACATATTCATATTAATTATTATGGTGAATGTAAATCACTTCCAGTATGTATTTTTGACTATTATTAATTATTAAATTAATAACCAAAATTTCTGAAACTCCAAGGAATGTACTGAAGAAGAAATGAATGATTTCCCAAGACGTATGCGCGATTGGTTATTCAATGTTATGCGTGATTTAGCTGAACGTAGTGAATTAACTGATCATTATATGGAAATGGAATTTGAAGCTGAAAATAATTTAACAAGACGTTGGTCAAATGCTGCCGTTTGGAAATGGTGTGATCTTGATGGTGATACAGATCGTTCGGTATCACGTCATGAACTTTTCCCAATACGTGCACCATTAGTATCATTGGAACATTGTATTGCACCATTTTTAGAATCCTGTGATCCAGATAGTAATCATAGAATTACACTAAAAGAATGGGGAACTTGTTTAGAATTGGATGAGGTAAATTAATAAAAAATTAGACGGTTTTTTTTGGGGGATATCTTAAATTCTGTGTGTTTTTTTTTGTATCTTTTAGGGAGACATGTTGGAAAGATGTGATGATATTAAGAAACCAAATACTATGCAACGTCATGAGAATTAAAATTTCATAATTTGTTCTTTTTTAAAATGTTTTTAGAATATATTTACTTTTGTTACTTATTAATCGAAGCAACGAAAAATTAAGCTGGATAATATAATTAACAGCTCTAAAAAGAGAAAAAAAAAAACTATTTTTAAAACTCAAAAATGTATCTTTTTTTTGTTTTTTGTAAATTTACTGTTAAAAATAATTCAATAAAAAAATAATTATATAATTTTTAAAGAAATTCTTTTAATTAAACTCCAATTTAACGCCGTATCTTTGGTTGCCAAGGCAAATTTTCCAAATGAAAATCATAGTAGAGCTTTCTTTATACATGGGTTTAAAATTTTATAAGAAATTAGCTGATCAGACAGTTGTCCTTTGTCCAAATTTCAATAAATTTGTTTGTGATCGTTTTGTGGATTTGTAAAAAGCTATTGAAAATGTGCAAACAAAGTGAAAATGAGAAAAAAACGTATTTAACTTTTCCGGGACTATAACGAACAAAACAAAAAAAGAACTACACAAATCCACGCATATGGTCTCCAGTTCATCCAAAAAATCCCATTGAAGAAAAGTACTTTCAGTTTTTCCCAGATTTTCCAATTTTCCGGGCAAATTTTCCCATTTTTCTTTCCGTAAGAACCTTATTCGGACTACTACGAACATTTTAACAAAAAAATGAGCGAAATCGTTTCAGCCGTTCTCAAGTGATGCGCTTACTAACGAACAGCATTTAATTTTTATTTATATAGAAGATAGATTAGTTGGTTCTCGCGGCATTGCTCGGGTGATTGTTAAACTCTATTGGATGATTGTTTTTCCAAAAGAATATGTGGCTACTATCGAATGAGTTAATGGCGATATTCCATTTTTAGCAATCGGTTGAATAGTTTTTGAGTTTACAAACCTACAAACCATCAGATTTACTATATAAGATAAACAATACAATAGCAAATGTACTAAAAAACGTTTATAATACGAAAATTTTGAAGATTGGAACAAGAAACAATGACTAAAATATGTAGGTTTATTATGCAATTCTCGTTAATGATATTAAAGGCTAGCAATCGATTTTAATACTAGTGAAATCTCTTACGTATTAGAAAAATTTACAAGCTTAAATGCAAATAGTTTAGAATATAAAGACCCAACAATAGAACTTGATCTGTAGCGTGAAACAGACGAAAAGCTTCCATAAAAACTAAATGTAATGTTTTAAGTGTAGACGACACTTTTTCCCCAACAAATTTTAATATATCTGTTTGATGAAAACGTAAAATTTAACACAAATGAAGTCGAAACCACACATATAATGGAATGGGCTGTGATGTATGAATCCTAATTTAAATACAACCAAAAAATTAAACAAGATTTCAACGTTTTGCTATAAACCAGATGCCCTGGCAAGCAAATAATAATCTGTCGTTGTAGAATGTTCATCTAACTTTACTTGTTCCTGAAAATCTTGAGATTCGTCGATTATTTTCAGATATACAGCAACTAATTTCGGCTTCTCTAATCCATCCCTTTTTGAATAAATTTCCACAATTAAGTCCAAAAATGTCCTAGCTACTTTATTAAGATACGAATTACGAAATGCAAGATCCTTTAGTACACATGGAAAGTTAATTTGTCTTTGATTTTGTTTAGTAATATCAGAGGAGTACAAGAACACCCCAAAATTTAATCTACTCTTAATACAAGTATTAATATCACAGAGTCTACTAAACAGAACAACAATCTTTATTAATTTTAGGTCACATATTCAGTCTGCAAAGCATGCCATCTTGTTATTAGTATTTGTAAAAAAGTTTGTACATGCATATTTATATCGCACAGTCTTTTTTACAAATACTATTAATGACGTGGCATGACTTGTAGATAGCAAGTGTAACCAAATCAGAATGCTAGATAGAGAACTTTATATATTGTATGATTTTTTGTAATATACAGGAAGCTCGGAGTACATTAATTCTTCCATTTGGCTCCCACTGTCATGAAAATTTTCAAAACGCAATTAGTTCTTATACATATTTCTCGAAATCTCATATTTTAGAACCATAGACTAATAATAAAGATTTCCAACGACTGTGCAGTCAATTGATTCTTTTTGTACAGTGATATCCCGGTACAATATAGATCCTTTTCTTTCTTTCACATTAAACTTCTTTTCATCCATTTTTCTTTAAGTTCACCTACAACAACAACACTGAACATCACTCTGCTCATTTGGCTTGGACTTCTAGGTATAATAATCTATGGTAGAACTACACTTTGATATACGTAAGAGTGAAAGAGAAATATTATATAAGGAAAGTGTAACTATTAATAAAGTATAGAAACTTCCTATCCTTACCGTACCGCCGTTTTTAAAATTTTGCCTGTTCTTTTTCAAACAATTTTCTATCCACTGCTGACATATATAGCTACATATTTTACGTATGGGTGAAAGAGAAATATAATCTAAGCAAAGAAGCACGTGTTGAAATTTATATGCAATGCACAAATACTAGAAGAAATATAAGGTTTTTAAGAGTTTTTCATGTGCTTTTTCAAGAACATTTCATTCTCTCTCTTCCTGATGGATTTTGCCTACGAAAACTGGTATGTACTCTTGCCTATTCTTTCGCACTTATTACCACGTGCTTTTTCTAGCTATTTCAAACTTTCATCAAATGCACATATCAGTTAAAAAAAAATTCTATTAAGAGAATCATCCTAGTTGTAGCGCGAAAAAATAGGTCATTTTTAGGAATCTGATTTCTAAGAACTACTAAACTTTTTTATAATATCAATATATCATCAGTATCAGTATAGGCAATAAATATCTTTTAAGAATTTTTTTATTGAAAAATATTAAAACGTTTAGTTATAAATGGCCATCATATATAATAAGTTTTTAAAAAGACGTTTCGCAGTGACCAACACTGTTGCGAACTTGATCATCTGCATCTGGCTGGATAAAAAAAACGTTTTGGTCGAAAAAAAATCGAACGATTCAAGACTAGATTTTTATGTATTGAATAAGCCTGCAAAATTTCAAAAAGATCGGTTCAGTAGTTTTTGAGCAATTTTGGTCACCGACTTCAACTTCAGTTTACACGAAGAACACACGCTTCTCTTTCAAAGCCAATATCTCATTTAATTTTATTCGGATTGACTTGAAATTTTGAAGACATTTTTTTAGAAAGTTATACTTGAAAAAAATGCAAAAAAAATCGATTTTTTCAAAATCACAAGTGGTGTGATCCCCTTTCGAACTAAAAACCATTACAGTCATAACTCATAACACATTTTGGCCATCCAGAAACAAGTTTATTTATCCCGGGTAGCTCATATTTCCAAAGAATATAATTATTTTGAATTAAATATTCATATTTAAGATAATAAAGCTGCAATCGCAAGACGGAGTTTTAGCGTTGCATTTCCTCAATTAATCGTCCGTAAATCATTTCAATATCATATTAGTTCTGCTAATGGTGCTGATAAATCTATTAACTTTTAAAAGGTTCTATATTGATACAAATTTGTGAAAATAGTGATTTAATAAATGTGAAACGTAATAACTGGGCTGTTTCTTTTTTCTTCCACACCAATACAAGAATATTTTAGTTTAATTCAAGTCCATCCGAGTTTACATGCACGATCGACTTCAACTAGGTCATGTAAATGATTTAAATGCTTTTGACTGGAGCTTGAAAGTTGGTAGAACTGCTTGAATTGTTTATTGTTTTGTTTCTTAGATTAGGGGCCTTTCGCAGGGGAAATTGAAGCACTTTTGGAATCCACTTGCATTTTATTGCTTATGTGTGCGGCGTAGTGGTGGCGATAAAAACATTAATTCGGAGGGGCAACATTGCAAATGGGCTAAAAGCTCATGTATTCTGTAACATCCGAATTGCAAAAAAATGTTTGCGTTTGATTGCTACAAAAATCAAGTTTTCTTAAACTTACAAAATTAAATTAATAAATAATAATTATAAACACGTATGTGCCTATATATGTCCTTTCCTGCGTAAACCAATAGCCGAAAGCCATTTCATACGTAGAGCCTCATTTTTTGGAAACTTTAAAACCAAAAAAAAAACATTTAAAACTGAAAATGCTGAAAATGCTGTATTTTCAAAAATTTCGACGAATTTTAAGAATTGCCCCATTTTAACCAAAAAATGACTGTCACTGATAGATTTCGTTAAAATCCAAATAAAAAAAAAGTGGGATTTGACGTTTCGGCGTGGATTCAAAAAAAAACAATTTTTTACTAATTTATGAATTAACATAATTTCTATTTGATTACCAAAAAGTAAATAAACACCATAAAAACTTTTTTTTATACGGCAATAATGAAAATTCGCCGATTTTAATAAAAAATATGTCAAACTTACCTGTGAAATGAAATTCCAGGAATTTTTCGATGTTGTTTGCTATTACACCCAGAAATTAAGCACTTCATATTGCAAATTTATTAACTTTGATTATTTAATTCAAAAGAATTTGGTTTGGAATCCGAAACGCACTAAAAATTATAAATTAAAAAAACACAATTTTTTCCCCTCCAAATTTGACAGTTCGGCGTGAAAATAAATGCTTCAGACACAGATATCGTAAACACGAGTTACACAGGGTCTACACTAGCCAATATTTCTGGTATACCAGCTGGTATACCAGAAATATTGGCTAATGTAGACCCTGGTTTACCAGAAAAATTGGTATACCAGGAGGGTCTCATAGGGTCTACACTAGCCAATATTTCTGGTATACCAGCTGGTATACCAGAATTATTGGCCAGTGTAGACCCTGTGTTAATGCCTAGGCTTGTTTCGTTTACATTTGTTTTTGACTGGCCGGGTATTCCCCCGCCCGATTGTATCATTAATTTCCGTTTCCTTACTCCGTACTTAAATCTCCATATGAATTTTATAAGTCCTCGTGGTTTTGTTAATTTACCTTGTAAATATCGTTTTATTTAATTTTCTTTGTGAAATATAAAGTTCCAGTTGCTTTAAAGTTTAGGGATCATGGAGAAAAAGAATTTAGATATTTTTTTTGAAAAATTGATGTGGAAATTACTTTTATCAGGCAGTTTGGATGAATGCGAAAATAGGTTATCTTCGATAAAGGAAAACCATCGTAGAATATTGTATATTGAAGAAATTTGTACCAAATTGGATATGTGCCCACAATTTGAAATAGAATTTAATCAGCATTTGTATTTCAAGAAAAATGACGAAATTTCTTTAAAACATCGTAAAGAAGGTAATCAATTTTATGCCAATGAAGAATACTGGAAGGCGTACGAATTGTACAACAAGAGTATTTGTTTTGCTACATCGGAATCAGAAAATTTGGGTATAGGATATGGAAATCGATCTGCAATTTTATTTCGAAAAGGGAAGTATGAAGATTGTCTGGAGAACATTAAATTAGCCAGAAATGCAAATTACCCGAAGAAGAATTTATTTAAACTAAACAATCGTGAGAAGGCTTGTTTCGAAGAACTTAAAAAGATGAAAGATAAATATGATTCCAAGAAATATGAAATCAAACTAAGTTATGATCCAAATCCGAAAGTTCCTTATATAATTGAAGGGATTGATGTCAAAGATGTACCTGGTTGGGGGCCTGCTATATATGCAAAGAAAAAGTTACTACCAGGAGATATAATTGCAATCGAAAATGCGTTTTGTGCAGCACAGGATCCATCTGTCGCATATGATTATTGTGGAAATTGTGGACGAAAAGATTCTCTTACATTAATCCCATGCCCAAAATGTACTAAAATAATGTTTTGTAATTTGGAATGCATGAATGAAGCATATAAAAACTTCCATCGATTTGAATGTCCAATAATTGAGTTTTTATTGGATTTTTCTCTTACGTTTTTATTGGTTTTTCGATGTGCTTCTACAGCAATAAATATGTTCGAGAATCCAAAAGATTTTGTAAAATTTTATAAAAAGAAAAGCGATTCAACGGTTTTTACACTGAAAAACTTTGAAAAAAACGAACTTTATAAGACACTTCAAATTTATTCTACTTCTCATACCAGTATTGTAATAAATTCAATACAAATTGGAATTATGAAATGGATTTTATTTACTAAAACGGACATTAAAAGTAAAATGTTAATTGATGATGATATTGAAAACTGTTTCATTGATGCTTTATTGTATCATGCGTCAACTCTCCAAAGAACAACAAAATCCAGTCCATTTACTATTGGAATATTTCCTTTAAATGGTATTTTACATCCATCATGTGAACCGAACACTTTGCAAGTACTGAATGGTAAAAACATCATAATTATTGCAAATCGAACAATTCCCGTAAATGAATTTTTAACATCAAATTTTACGTATGTAATTTGTGATTAATTAAAATTAATTTTAGTTTTTATAATACAAATTGATTTTCTTTTCTTTTTTTTAGTATAAAAATGCGTGATTCGAAAATAAAAAGGCAACACGAATGGAATCGTTTTTTCGAATGGAATTGCAAATGTGACACTTGTTTACATGACAAAAAGATAAGATCGAATATTCCGGAGTTTCCTCTTGATGGTCGCAATTATTTACTAACATTGGAAGATGAACTTCTTCAAGCCAAAATTAAAGAGTGCCAAAAATATTTAAAAAAGCATGAAAAATTCCGTGCAGTCGAAAAAATGAATTGTATTGCAACTTTGGAGAATTTAATAAGAATTATTTCAACTAAACGTTTTTAAAATCATGTTCAAAATATTGTGAACATTTTGAATTAATTTTTTATTTTTTTTAATTGAAAATGTAATGAATTTCTTTGAATTTTTCTCATTAAATATATAAAATTTGTTTATAAATTCTTTTCTTTAAAAATACTCATCTACATTTAAATATTGCTTTTATCTCGCAACCCTGGGACAAAATGGTTCTAAATAACATTTTTGCCGAAATAGAGTTGATATTGTTAATACGGGTGTGATTTTTTTATTTCCGCAATCTAAATGGCGATCTTCTCTGAAATAAAATACACCTATCCCCCGTTTTACACGCTACTCGTTTAACACGTTTTCGATCTTACACGATTTTTAAAATCAAAATTAAAAAAAAAAAATTTGTAGAAAATGACTAATTTTAACTTCACGTATGTCTTTCAAGTACATTAAAAAGGCATTTAGATATATATATTTTAGATGCGTGGAAAAAATTTACAATGTTAGATATTAAACAATCAACGCTCCATGTGTGTTAATATAATTGAAGGTGAGAATTATAGAATATCTTTGGATCAAGAATATTCTCAGATAATTGAGTTGGGTCATACATTGAGTGAAGAAGCTTCGACGATATAGCTGAAGTAGATATTGCTGAAATAATGAAAGACCAGGAATTACATGAAGCTGACTGAAATGGTCAGAAAAATTCACAGCAAAAGTCGTTCGCGAGGGACTTGTGATAGGAAGAAACTTAGGCAACTATTTTCAAGAATATGATCCGAATGTTGAACGAGCTCTCAAATTTCAACGAGATGTTAATAAACTTTTAAATCAATATGAAGAAATCTACAAAGATATGACTAAAAAAAAGCACAATTGCTTATTGCAGACTTTTTTTCTGAGAAGTCTCATCGAACTACAACACCTCCAATATATGACTAAAAAAGCTTTTTCGTTTTACACGGTTTTTTTATATAAAAATCAATTTTTCGAGTTGCACGGTTTTACGAAGAACCTATCTTCCGTGTAAAGCGGGGGATAGGTGTATAATTTAACATAGGAAAATGGTCATACTAAAATCTTTAAACTCAATTTACTCGTTATACAATACATATGTTAGAACTGTTTTGGAGTCGCGATCTATTCATGAACTATTACTATTACTGTTTTTTTCTTTTGCCAAATGCTTTGGGCTTTAATTTTAATGCAAGGCACGTAACTGAAAATGGTACAGTTTAAGGAATAAATTTCTTTTGGGTTAGTCAGTATTTTTAAAGTCTAGCTGAAGCATAAAACTAAAAGCTTGGAACAGAAATGTATTTCGTTCCGGTCTACCGTTATGCTCTGAACTTTTTTTTTGTTCCGGTTATCTGTTCTACTTTTTCGCTTTGGTTACGGTTAATCGCTTAAAATCCTTTTTTAATGTTATCCATACTTTACTATCTTACATATACTAAAGAGATATTAGCAGCGATAATCTAGATTATCTCACGATTCTCGATTAAAATTCGATAATGGACAAGATTTTCCCAGTTATTGAGGATAGTTAACCGAGTATTTTCAGCTCAATTATAGAATAATTGAGAACTTTTCGCCCTCTGATTGCGAAATTTAGCTTTTTTCATCTGGTAATGCTGCTCATACTTATAGATATAAACCTCCAAAAAAGAAAAAGTAAGAAGGAAACGCAGAACAAAATAACAGACTTAAATTTGGCGGCTCCAAATTTTTTGGATATTGTGAAGGAAATGATTTTTTCTTTTAAATATAATATTTTTAAATGTCAAAACATAATTGAGAATGAATTTTAATCCAGAAAAACAGAATGTGTCGCATGATCTAGATTAAAAATAATGTACTGGATTAAAGCGTGTAGTATGCCTACGGTATTACTATTTTTAATATTAGAATATTAATGCATTAATTACCATGATTAGATACTACAAAATGGCAAACATACTTTTCGTTGCACTGTTAAATAGAGATTTGCCATCATACAGATATATAATTATAAATTTTGTTGCTCACAATTTCAACTATGGAAAATTTATATATAACTTGTAAAAGTATGTAAAATAACAACAATGCATATTTGTAGTGCTTATTTAAAGAAAAATCAAGCTAAACGCATTTAAATTAATTTATCTAATTAATTAAATGCGAATTATTAAATCGGCATAGGTACTTAAAAACTTTTTCGTTTCCATCATGGTAATTGAGGAGACTAGAATCCCGAAATCAAACTTCAGAAGTTTCATGAATGAATATTATTTGGTTGTAAAAATATGAATGGAGGTTTTTAACCTTTCATAAAAATGCACATATCGCAACTCAAACAAAATTCTATTAATCGAAATAAAAACCATTGCAATCAACACATTTTTGCCATCCAGAAACAAGTTTATTTATCCCGGGTATTTGAGACAACAAATTATTCGAAGGTATTTCGATTGTTGAAGTTTTTATCGTGCAAGAAGTTGTGTCCAGATTCTTGAAAAAATGGTTCTCGATTGGCGAAAGGTCTGTTGAGCAGTTCTGGCCGTGTTTACGACCAATCTTGGAAATTATAAGAATTTGCTTATTTTCCATGTTCCTTTGACTGAACTCAGTCAGTTTGTGACAATTCTCAAAAACAAACAAAAAAAAAGGAAGAAAAAAATACTCGATTTTCCATCGAATTTTCATTAACTGAAAAAGGAAATAAATATGTTTCTAAAAGATTTTTGTTTTTAGTTTTTAGTTTTATTTAAAATAAAGTCGTGTTTTAGTTTCGATAGAAACATAAATCTAATACAAAATTAAAGAACAAAAATTAAAAAATTATGAAACACAATAAAGGCAATTAAAAAAATATATGTAATTAAATCAATTTTATGAAAATATGTTTTTAGAGAATATACTTCCTTACTTATGTATAAAAAAAAAAAAAAAAGAGATTTTACATATTGAAGGACCCGAATTTTGGAATTCCTCCAAGAAAAAAGAAAATACATATTTTATTGTAAAATGGTCCTTAAATGTAAAAAAAAAAATAGAAATAAAAATAAAGACAACATTTTTCTGTATTACTTTAAAATTAACTTTAAACGAATTCCTATTTTTTTATTATAGTTGTGTCGATGCAGGAAAAACCGATTTTGGCCAGAACATGTTCTGCCATTTAAATATAATTGTCAGGGACGCTTTACAGATTGGAAAATCATGAAAAATATTTCTTAAACAAATGTACATTAAATCAAATTTCTACATAACTAAATAAAAGTGCAATATATTTGTCCACCAAGTTAGTATAAAGTCTTAATATCGTGAGTGTAAAGGCATTTCCTAGCACAAAAAGACAAGTTACTAGTTAGTTACGAGTTAGTACACATCGTAAGTGTAATGATCTTAAACTTGAGTTATTAGCAAAGATATAAATCAGTAAAGATATGTAAAAACTCTAAACAGTTTTCATTTAACACGAGTAAGCTATATTAGATCTTATGGAAAGAACTTCTAAGAACTTTAAGTTCTTTCCATAAAACCTAACGTAAATTATTTATACTAAAAAAGAGAAGCTTTTTTGAACTTTCCACATCTTCTCTTTATAAATATCTTTGTTATTAGTAAAGAAGTAGCCGTAAAGATAAGGTCGTTTAGTTTAAACCTAAAAAAAAAAATGGCACTCCTGGTTTGATCGTCTTCAAAATAATTCTTCGTCTCGAATGGATTAAGTAAGTTTAGCGAGGATGATGCATGAAACCACATTGAATCCGACACGTCGGATAATTACATACAACGCTTGGAATTTTCCTTGGCACCTTTGTCGCATGAAAAAAGACTGACACCATAACTTTCCTTGGTACCACGTCCGCAAAAATACACGACGTTAATATTTGTATTTGTTTTCGTCGCATCTTTCTGTGCGCCATTTCATTTTCTATTTAACTTGAACTCGAAGTAGAATCGGTAGTAGCAGTAGTAGCCAAAATAAATCTTTGAGCTTCAATCAATGACTTAAATACTGCTGGACTAGAATTCGCTTACTGTTACTCACTCATGGCTAAAATGTTGCTCAGGTCGCAGAAACCTTTTTTTTTACTCTAAATTTTAGAAACACCAAATAAAATTCACATTAATTTTTTTCCTTTTGACACAATCCCTGGTTAGTTCCAAATTTTAAACTATCTGCATTTTTCGCCATAGTCGCATAGCGTTTAGGATGGCGAATGGTATGATCGACACGAGAAAGAGAAGTCCGAAAATTTGCCATTCGTTTCTGAAGGAATTTATTGCTTCGAGTAATCTAGTAATATAAATATATCTATGGATTCAATGTGTTAATGCACAAATCTTTAGAAATAAAAACTAAAAAAAATTTCATGATTTCCCAATAAATAACGCATTCTGATAATTATCAAAATGCCAGAACTTCAAAATTAGGAGTGTTAGAGCACATAAGTTGTTTCACACTTTTGATTCGACCAAAAAGTAAATCGTTTCAACATAAACTTGGTTTTTAATACGGCCACATAGGCTCTGCGCTTTCTACGCGAAATGAGAAAAATATTAACGCTGTGAGAGGAACGAAAAGTGTCCACATTGGATATCACTCTTGTCGTTGAACACATTTACATTTTCTCTAGTTTGTCAGCTAATTCACAAATACAAATCTTGTTCACAATTGACAAAAAAAATCATGGCGTTCTTGTTCGAAAGAGGCGTTTTCTCTATCGTATCTTACTTTCAACGAACTCGGCTATATGGCCACTTTCATTTAATTACAGGCTTTTATTTATCGTTGCTCTCATCTTCGAAAGCGCAGAGCCTATGTGGCCGTACACTAAGGCTGAAACAATTTATACGTATTGCTATCTTTTTGCAAATTCGAAACACAAAGTATGAAACAACTTAGTTTTTGGCTTCCCCAACATGACGTCAAAAAGAAAAAAGCACTTTCACAATGTTTTTTTTTTTTGATAAAAATTTTTCTTAGAAAATTTCTTCGAATTTTCTCTTTCTTACAACAAAAAAATACAACAAATTTTTGGATAATTTATTGATTTTCTAATTATTTATAAACAAAATATGTATTAAAAAAAAAAAAAATAGTAGTTCAAAATAACGTACACCCGATCGTCCATTTTATGAAAAACTTAAGACATATTTTATTTTATTTTTATTTTTAACCAGTTTTATTATCTGTTGTAGTTATTATAAATTTCTCTTCCTGTAAAATAGAATTTTATTTAGAATGGCTTTTTTTGGAAAAAAAAAAAATAATAATAAGAAAAGAAAAGGTATTTTAAGACTAAAAGAAAATAGATTCTTGATGCTTTTCCCTTTCTGGATGAGAATGATTTATTAAAAATATTTGTTTTTTTTTGTTTTTAATCTTTTTTTTTTTGTTTATTAAGTTTAGTTTTAATGAAAGTGCTAAAAATCAAATGTTTTTTTTTGTTGTCAATTATAAGAATTTACTTAAACGACAAAAAAAAAAGAAAAGAAAAATATTTAATGAACACAATTACAAAAAAAAAAAATAAAAGGAAAAGAAAAAAAAAGAAAATATATCGTCGTGGAGGTCTATTTTACAATTTTCTATGTTATGTTATGTTATGTTATACTTTGAAGTTATTTTATAAAATCTATATAAAAAAAAATTAAATCTTGTTCGTTAGTAATTGTATCCACTTGAGAACGGCTGAACCGATTTCGCTCACATTTTTGTTAAAATGTTCGTACTAGTCCGAATAAGGTTCTTACGGAAAGAAAAATAGGAAAATTTGCCCGGAAAATTGGAAAATCTGGGAAAAACTGAAAATGCTTTTCTTCAATGGGATTTTTGTATGAACTCGACAAGACCATGTGCGTGGATTTGTGACATCCTTTTTTGTTTTGTTCGTTATGGTCTCGGAAAAGTTAAATATGTTTTTTTCGCATTTTTACCTTGTTTGCACATTTTCAATATAGTTTTTTACAAATCCACAAAACGATGACAAACAAATTTATTGAAATTTGGACAAAGGACAACGTCTGTCGGGTCAGCTAGTTGATCATAAAATTTTGTAGTTTGGAAAAATTCTTTTATGTTTCAAAAATCTAACAGAATTTCTTCAATTGCTGAATGAAGAATGGAACTAAATCAAAAATTATATATATTTCAATTTGGATCTGATGTTATTTCCCGGACCCAACAACTATCAACATTTGTTATTTATTTATTGTTTTTTTTTTCTTCAATTTCTTCTTATTTTTATGTTATTAGCAGTGATTTAATGCATGCTAAGCTGCGCTCGCTACCTCCCACTTAAGGATTTATACTGACCGGTTGCAAAAATATGATATCTTTGTTTTTGGGTCCGGTATACTTAAAGTGACCAGACGTACTGATTTATTCACTACAGGTACTGATTTTCATGACTATGTACTGATTTTGAAAATATTTCTAAATATGATATTGAAATTCTGTCAATTTAACGGTAAAATCCATGGAGTTGAGTTATGTACACATGAAAAAAATTCTAATGTAAACACGCTGCTTGAATGGCAGCGCGGTGTTTCAAAACTAATCTAAACATAGCCAATGTGCGCTACGAAATCTGATCAGAATATTTCTTATGTCGTAAAATATTCTCATATAAATGTTGGTAGGGTAGACTTGCTTAATAGCCCAAAATAAAAAATGTACTGAATTTGTCCTCAAAAAATCTGGTCACTTTAGGTATATTATTACACCAGACCTCTTTAATTTAGTTAAATTTAGTTGGTGAGTGAACGCAGCACAGAATAGAAAAACTTCAAAAAAGTAGTTTGTTTGAAACAAACAAAAAAAATATATTTTTGTTCCTTGTGTATGTGTTATTTTGTGGTCCACGAATTTAAACCCATTTTAAAGATTAAGCCAATTTGGCTGTATTAAATAATGTAACACATAGAACCCGAGGACCTCAACTGCTTATCGACCCGTTAAACATCTAAAAATCAACATGATGATAATTTTTCATCGAGGGCAAATAGAAGCGATGCGATAAGAAATTCTCTGAAAGAAATCTCATTCCATAATCCAGTCCAGTCGCCCGGGCAAATGACATCTGATAATGGACCATCGGTACAGCAAACACAACCACCACCTACGACAACATCTTATCAACAAAGGATACCATCAGGAGCATTGCCAATTCATAGTGTATCCACAACATCAATAAATTCAAAATCGAATGAAGGGGGAAATAACAACTCACTATTCTCTTAATAAGGGTGCTATTCCTAAAAAACAAACCAAAGAAACCACTTTAAATATTCCAAAGCAAGAAGAATTTACTGCGCGCCCAATAATCCAAAATGATCCTCATAAACAAGTAATCAATTCTTTAAAAAATATCCTATCATTTCTCCTTGATGAAGTAGATACTTTCGAAAATCAAGATCTATACTATAAATTTCGAATTTCAGAATTGGAAAATATAATTGTTGACCCCATTTCCGGATGAAATTTTGTTCTTGTTAAAATTATGACTGCTCAGAAAATTTCTATTCTACCAATCGAGTCATAATTTTGTCCCATAATATAAATTTGTGTATTTTGCCCTGCGACAAATTAAACAAATTCAGTTGAATATAAAGAAAATCGTATTGGGGAAAAAAAAAAACAAAACGAAACAAAAAATGTGGTTTCATTTGCAATGGCTTTGCTTTACAGCAATAAATCATTTAAGATTTTAAAATATTTTCTATACTGAATAAAAATTAATAAAAATTAATTCATAATGAATTCTTTTATTATATTGAATCTAAATTTTGAACGGATATATTTTTTAACGCGTTGAGCGGTGGTTAAGCTTAGTACGCTGTTGAAATTGAATTGAATTTTCCATACAAATTTAACACCACGCTGAAATTTAGCCGCTGAAATTTTTCTAGGTAGTACGCTGTTCGGTGTTAAAAACATGTGAAATGTTGCTTTTATGTTAAAAAATTGACAGATTGAATTTCATTCGGTTTTTTGCGGAATTATTGAGAATGCTGTGTTTTGATTGGTTTTTTGGACTACAAAATGGAATTTTATGAGGCCTTTGACGTCTGTCACTTTCGATTTCTCCACAAATTTTACCTTTTCAATTTTTGCTACGATTTAAATGTACCTTTTTGGAGATCACGTTAAAATAAAGTTTTGCTTCAACACGATACCAGGCTTTAAGGAGAGATTCCAAACTGACATTTGACATTTTGAAAAAATAAGTGCTTATCGACAGCTGCTTGATTTACAGTGCTGCTGGACGATCACTCTATATAACACAATTTTTTTTAAAAAAGAAAACTTAAACTCCTCAAACGCGTTCATAAAATGGCATGTAGAATCTGAAAATCCCGAACAACGCCGGGGAATTCAACTAGTTTCGTTCATAAAATTTAAATCCTTTTAATTCCACTCTACAGAGCTTTTCTCATGGGGGGCCTTTGTCAAATATTTCATGAAAAAAAAATGTTCCCCTATTTCATGAGGAGCTCTATTCCAGGCCAGTCGCGGATATTACGTGTGTATGCAAAACCTCCTTTTTTGGGTGGTCAACAAATCATTTTCCTATTTCATTGAGAAGCTCTAACAATATCACGCACGTAACAGAAAATTGTCTTTTAGAATATCAATTGAAAAAAAAAAAAAAAAATAGTATTTTATATGAAATTTCACATAACATAACATAACATAACATAAAATGTGAATAGACTCCAATTCACAATTTCTTCAAAAAGAAAAACGAAAAAAAAGAAAAGAATTAAAAATTATTTTTTTGAAAATTAAATTTCAAAATATTAGAACACTATTTGTAATTTCTTTTTTTTTCTTTCTTTTCGAAAAATTATGATTTTTTTTAGCATAAATTTATCGTTCTTTCCTCCATTTTGTTTTTTGATTTTTTTTAAATGACTTTAACCATTGATTTAATTAGACATAAATTTTTTTTCTTTTTTTTCTTTTTATAATAATTTTAACGTTAAGCCTATAATTAATGTAATATTTTAGTTAAAAGTATTCTATTTTATTTATTTATTTGTTTTTCTTTTTTTTTTTTTTATTCTTCAAAAACGCGAATGTATGTTTTTTTTTCTTTTAATTTTCTTTGTTGAATCAAAATTTATTTTATTGTTTTCTTTTTATTATTTATTATTAATGTTTATTGTTTGTTTAAAAAAAAAAAAAAAAAACAATCGTGGGATGATGGTATTTTTAAAAAGAAAATGTGTTTATAAAGGTTATTCTGGACCTCCCTTTTTACCAATCAACGATTTATGAATATGTGGAATAACACCGCCACCAGCTATGGTCGCTTTAATAAGACTGTCCAATTCTTCATCACCACGAATTGCAAGTTGTAAATGACGAGGTGTAATACGTTTTACTTTTAAATCTTTTGATGCATTTCCAGCTAATTCGAGTACCTAAAAATTAGAAATTTAATTAAATTAATTCGTTTACATTACATGAATATTTGAAAGATGGATCAAATTGTAATGAGTTTGGTTGATGTAGAAACGAACGAGAAAAAATTCAAACCAGTTTTTTAATTTTTATTCCCATTTGAGACGAATTATAATTTTTCGGACGCAGAATTTCTTGCATCAATATGAAAAATTCTTGACATTCTCTCATTTAGTAGAAACGAAAATAACAATGTTCGTTCGTATCTCAATGAAACAAAAAATTCTAATCTAACTTGAAAAACATATAAGGTCCGTTTTATGTGCCACTTACTCTGGGGTAGAGCAAATTTTTACATTGAAAACAAAAACAACAAAAGAGCAAATCCTACACTACTTTCTGACCAAGTGTAACTATTACACTCGAAATTAGTTCACTTTTCTTCCGTACAGAGTGTGTTAGTTACAAATACTTCTGCAAAGTTAAACCTAGAATGTTGGTAGAACTGTTTAGAATCTGTTATTTATTTATGCAAAAATAATATAATTTATATTGAAGATTAGAATAGGTATAATAATTAAAATTATATTACTTATAAGCAGATATTGGATTGTTCAAGAAACGAAATATTCTTCCTTATTTTTATTTTTCACAAAGTAGTCTTTTTTGACAAAATATTATTCGTTTTGTATACAAAATATTATGTTTGTTAATGTTTGACGTTTCTCATTTCACTACAATATGGTTGCTAAGCAGTGCTACCAACATTTTAATTAAAACTTGCTCCTACTCCTGCTCGTTTTATTTACAACTTACCCTGCTCCAGTTTAGGGTATGGTAAATAAAACGCAGCAATAAAATTCAGAATTTTATTTCGAAAAACAAAAACGCCATTAGATTTTATCACGTTAATGTGCGTACCAAACCTGGGTAGTCGTCTTAAGTTTGGTGCGGACAACCAAATGAGACTGGGTACTGATTTGGTCTGCGTATAAACTGTTTTGAATCAGAACAAAACGCTAAACAATCTAAATTGTTATTAGGTGTGTTTTTTTTTATTGGGGTCAGGGTCTATTTCGAAAAAAAACGATCTGAGTCTCGAGAAGAAAAAAAAATTCAATCTTTTCGATCATTTTTTAAATAAATTATGTGTAAATAAAATAAATACTAAAAAATTCTCAAATATCTTTGTTGAATGATATTAAAAAATTTATGAAATTGATTATATTACGATATCCACATTTATATGGAAAACTATGGCTGCGCCATCTCTTGCAATTTTACGTAACTAAAATCTATCTGGGTCTAAGGCCCTGACTCCGATAAATATTTGAGTTATGTTGTTGATGCTTTTACATGTTATGAAGCAGACCTAGAGCTAGACCTAGACCCTGATGAAAAAAACGTGAATGTAAATAAATTAAATGTTCTCATATATAATACGCATTAAGACTATTGCAAATTCATCAAACGACTACTAATTTGAACAAAAAATAAGACTAAAGTAAAAACGTGCATAAAAACTCAACAGTTGAAAGAGCTGTATTTGATATTTGGAGAAAAAGACTTTAAAGCAGTGTTTCCCAACCTTTTTTGTGTCATGCCCCACCTTAGCCACCTCTTTTGTGCCATGCCCGCCTTTCTAAAATTCGTATGCCCCCCCCCCCCCCATGTAACATACATAATTTTTAATATTAAAAAATTGAATTGTTCACTTAAGAAACTAAATTTGGCACCGAAATCTAGCATTGCATTTAAATGGCCCGGAGCGAAAGGGTTAAATTCGTGCCATGTCCATTTTCGAATTGCCCCCCTGTGGGTGTGGGCCCCACGTTGGGAAACACGGCTTTAAAGTATTTGCAGAGATAATAGAAATTTGGTATTTCACAATATCGAAACGAGAGACCAAATCCAGACCAATCATACACCTGTATGTACATACATCGTTTGCATGCATATTTGAAAAATCAGATGGAAATGAAACTTGGAAAATTCTCCCCTACAAAATTTTTTTGATCTTTCGATTAACGTTTTTATGCTAAATTTCAATCCCGTTTCAAATTGATCCGAAAAAACTTTGCGATCAGATTGAGTAAATCTCTTTTTATGTCGATCAGAATTTATACTAGGGTATACTCAATAATTTCTCAGCTTCGACAAGAGAATGCGCAGCTAACAGGTCAATTTTTTGTCTTATGTCAAGTTTCATCTCGATAAATCAATTCAGTCTTTGTTTAGAAACTATTTGAAGTTGACGTGTCACTGAATTTTTTTAACATGAAAAAAATTGAATAGTGCAGTGATTAAATTCGTTGTTCGTTCCAAAATTGTTAGAAGTATATATAAGGATGCATCTTCACTTTTCATTGTGAAAAAATGAGCTGCCCTTTTAAAATCTGGTTGTACAAGCCGCGAAGATAATCCACTCGAAGGTCGTCCAAAAAGCGTACCAACATATATATTATACACATATATTATATTGGAAGACTGACGAGTGACTGTAGATGAGATAGCTGACACCATAGGCATCTCACATAGATCAGTACATCACCACTTAGCTGAAGTTTTAGATTTCAAAAAGCTTTGTGCAAAATGGGTGCCGCATTCGCTAAGAATGAAACAAAAACACTTTCGAATGTGACTTTCTCTATAACATTTGGATCGTTTTAAGAAGGATAAAATGGATTTCGTATTTCAATTCATCACTATGGATGAGACTTGCGTCTACCACCATGATCCTAAATTAAAACAAGAAGCTAAAAGAGGTCATAGCAGCTGTAGAAGGCGTATTTTGGAGGCCTACCGGATTTTCATTTCAGTAATGGAATCCTTAAAGTGGAGACTCGTTGGAACAAGTTTATTGAAGTTCAAATCAACTCATCAAACACAGAAGGATAAAATTATTTTCTTTCTTTAATTTCTGCCACTATTAAATTTCCTATTTCTCGATCTTCGTTTACATGCCTAATTTCAATCATATTTCAAATCGATCTGGAAAAGTATTACGATCAGAAGTGGAATCGATTTGACCCCAAATCGCATTGAAAGAGGATAAAAATATGGTAATGTTGTTTCGAACCGAATACAGGATTTCATTTTAGATTGATGAAAACAGTTTGCAATTGGATCTCGAACAGTTCACACACATTTGGAGGTTGTAAAGGAGCTTTGCAATTAGTGAAGGGAAAGGTTGTAAACTCAGAGTTGAAGCTGGACCTCGAACATTCCACACACTTTTGGAAACTACAGAAGTACATTGCAGTTAGTGAGGGGAAAGGTTGTAAACTCGCATCGTAAAACAAGAAAAACTCGTAACGAAGAGAACGGATCAAGAAGATAGATAATTATTCCAAGATGAAGTTGGCGTTATAAAGCTTTGCTTTGGCCAAGTAATTCTCTAGCCCTTTTTCTAAAGAAATTGGTTCTAGAGTAACGTGGTCCTAGAACCAAACATTTATTTAAAAAAAAAAAAAAAAAAGATTGAAGAAAAAGAAATTTTTTGTGGTCAATATTTGTTATCAAAGGTTTCTGTTTATCCTCCGCGTTATGATAAAAACATTAAATTGTAAGATTCAAAACAATTTTTGTGACATAATTAAACCGTTATAGTTTTAAATACTTTTTAAATAAATTATATTTCCTTTTTCTTTGTCCTAGGCCTTAGTTATCCCGGCAGTTACCCCAAAAAATATATATAAAAAAAAAAAAAATTTTTTTTGTTTATACATTACAAGTTGTCAAGTTTGTTTACAAACAACATATGTGACAAGTGAATTCCAACCACAAAAACAAAAAAAAAACCCAAAATTATGAAATAAATGTTTCTTTAAAAGTTATTTAAGAAAATCTATTTCCTATTGGCTATAATAAATATTTTGTTTGTACAGTTTTCATATTTAATAGATGTCAAAAAAAAAAAACCAAAAAAAAAAAAAGCGCGCCACGTAAAATGGCGGTTGATGACGCCAAACATTTAAAAACCATTATTTCATAAAACACAATCACGAAATTTTTAACATACACTATCAAATATTCTTATATACATATGTGATTCCCATTTTTTTTTTCAATGAAAAAATCTTTTGTAATTTCTTATTTTTTTTTTTTACCTCAGCAGTCAAATATTCTAAAATAGCTGCAGAATAAACTGCAGCAGTTGCACCGACACGTCCATGACTTGTTGTACGACTTTTTAAATGCCTATGAATTCTTCCAACAGGAAACTAAAAAAAAAAAAAAAAAGATTTGAAGACATGTCAATACACTAACAAAAAAAAAAAAAAATCCGTTTTTGACGGCTAAGAAAGACCCGCCAAAAATTTTGCTAATAAAAATTTTTCAAATTACAGTTAATTTACCTGTAAACCAGCACGAGCAGAACGTGATACCGCTTTTGCTTTCGCTTTACCCGAATCTTTTCCAGCTTTACCACCAGCCTAAAATTAAAAATGCCGTAAAATTAAAATTAAAAGGAAATTTTCAAAATTTTTTTTTTCCCAATTTTTTTTTTTTTAGGTTAACTTGATTAACTGATATCGACTTTAAAATGTACACAATTAAAACTTTTTCGAATATCAAAAATTGATCACAACAAATCAGAGAATTTTTTTAATATTTAAACTTACCATTATTTAATTTATTGATTTAATTTCTTCTTAAAATAATAATCGAGAAATAGAAATAAAAAATAAGCAATTTTTTTTTTTTTTCTTCACTAACCAAACACACAAACGTTCAACACCGTTAGAAGATAATTTAACAAATGAGGAGAACAAGGGCTGGATAAATGAACGACAAGCAAGGCCAGCCAAAAAAAATTCGTTCAATTTTAGTAATGCCATATTAAATCGAAATATTTTTAAATAACTTCTATTCAGTGATATGAAACTTTATATTTTAAAGTATGAAACAAAAATATGAGAGATTCTTGGTAAAAAATTAATAAATTAATATAAAAATTCAGTTTTCTCTGATATTTTTGTTGTATTTGAAAATTAAAACAATTTTTTAGTTACTATTCGCACACGTCTTAAATAATAAAATTGAGAAATATAATTTAAAATAACGTAAAATAAGGTTTGTTTTTACAATTCAGAATTATTTTAGCCTTATTTATTTTTTGATAATAAAAATAATAAGAAATAATAAAAAAATATTATTTCCTAAAATACTCTTTGAAAAAAAAGATTAATTAAAGCGTTTATTTTAATCTGGTAATATTTTTTTCTGATTTAATTAAAAACCGTTGCAACTTAACGAAACTTCAATTTATTTCGCTTTTTTGTGATTTTTAGTTTTGATAGGACGCAAAATAATATTTTATTCAAAAAGAAAAAAAAAACATAAACATTTTTGGAGGTTATAATTTTAAAGATTCTTTATTATAACACAAAACTTTATATATTAAATTTCGGGGAAAAATCAATCGAAGTTTAGAAAAGAAAAGAAAATATCAAAAATAGGAGGATGCCACGAGTTGCAAAAACAAAAGCCGGAATTGCAAAACCAAAAGCCGGAGTTGCTGTGAAGAAAGTGACTCCTATAAAAAGGATTAATAAAAATCATCCTAAATCGGAAACCATTCCACTTGGTGAAATTTTAACAGATCTAACAAAAAAACAATGGAAAGTTGGACTATCAATTGGTAGGGGAGGATTTGGTGACATTTATTCGGCAACAAATGCAGCAAATCCAAAGAAAAATCTTAAAGATTATGATTATGTTGTGAAAATTGTATAAATATTATTATTTTTTATTTAAGAAGATTGTGAAATAATTTGCTTTTTTTTCCTTAATAGGAGCCACATGGAAATGGACCATTATTTGTTGAAATGCATTTTTTTATGAGAAATGCTAAATTAGAAGATAGTAAGTTTTTTGAGTAATGTTGCCACACGACTCGATTGTACTTATTTCAAGACATAATTTCAGTTGGACTGAAAAAAAGTCTAATGGAGATTCGAAAATTTGGACTTTTTTGTCAGTTCGACTGAAAAAAAGTCTTATGGAGAATCGAAAATTTGGACTTTTTTGTCAGTTCGACTGAAATTATGTCTTGAAATAAGTCCAATGGAGTCGTGGGGTTAGTAAAAAGTCGTGTATAATCGGGAGTTTTCTCTTTGTTTTTTAGTAAATTCATTTTGTCGTAAGAAAGGTTTAAAATCGATTGGAATACCAACATTTATTGGACACGGATCACATGATTTAAATGGTAAAAAGCATCGTTTTCTTGTTATGCCACGTTATGGTAAAGATGTATGGTATTATTTTAAATTGAACGGTAATCGTTTGCCACAGCATACAATATATCGATTAGCTCTACAAATGTTAGACGTTTATGAATACATTCATGATTGTACATATGTACATGGTGATCTAAAAGGTGCTAATATTATATTAGGTTCGGATAAAAATAATCAATCACAAGCATATCTTATTGATTATGGCCTAGCTAGCCATTATACAACAAAAGATTTTAAAAATGATCCAAAACGTATGCATAATGGTACAATTGAGTATACTTCACGTGATGCACATAATGGTGTACCGACAATGCGTAGCGATATGGAAATACTTGGTTATAATTTAATACATTGGTCTGGTGTTATGTTGCCATGGGAAGCTAAGAACACACTAAAAAAACCATCTCTAGTACAAAAATCAAAAGAAGATTTTATGCATTTTCTAAATAAAGATTTTGATAAATTATTTGATCTTGGTCAAGCGCCTGGTATGAAGATTTATATTGATTTTTTTTTTTATGTAATATATTTTATTATATTTCTTGTTTTTTTTTTGCAGTTCCAATTAAAGAATTTCTACAATATGTTAAAGAACTTGAATACAATGAAACACCAAATTATGAGAAATGTCGTAAAATATTTCAAAAAGGTTTAAAATTATTAAATAAAACAAATTCCGGTGAACTTGATATGATTTTGAAACCATCATCATCGAAAAAGAAGAATTTAAATCAAAGTATTTCTAGCGATGAAGATGATGATGATGCTGATGATGATGAAAATGATATTGAAATGAATACAACATCACCATTGAAAACTCGTAAAAGACCATCATTGAAAATTTCCCCAATAAATAAAACACCAATTAAACGATTACGAAATGGTCAACAAGATACTTCTGAAATTAAATCGAGTCCAGGAAGAAAATTATCCTCAAAATTCAGTCCGGTAGTATCAATTAAAAAAAATAATGTAAAACATGGAAAAACAATTGTTAATGATAATTTAACACCGAATTCAAATGTGAGTAAAACTTATGAATTCAATTTTGAATTGGATGTTAGTATGGATGCAAATGTTGTTGTAAATGTTAATCGAAAAAAGAAATCGACTAAAGATGATGATAAATTACAAGAAACTCCGAAAACAGATCCAGTACCACGTGTTAATGTAAGACGAGTTGTGTCATCCACAAAACAGGAGAGTCCACGTCAAAATCGACGTAGAAATTGATTTGAAATTTTTTCATTTTCGCTTTTGAATCTTTATTTGTTTGAAATTATTTCTAATTATTTGAATTTGTAATAATGAAAGTATTTGTTTTTAAAAAGAAGAAAAAAAAAACCAAGAAAGTATTGTAATTTTCCTTTTTTTTCATTTCAAACCTTTTTCATAACATTTCGTGATTTAATTTGGGATTTACTAAAGAAATAGCCGTGGATTTGGATTAAAACTGAGATCATCTAAGAGTGTGTAAGAGTAGAGTAGAGTTCGGCATTCGGTGTACCATGAGATGATGCTTAGATGTTCGACTTTTCAATCCTTTCAAGTAGACAAAATGGACAGAGTTAATAGTAGACACTTGAATACAGAGTCGCACTGGTTATGCAAATTGCAACGGGAAGTTTTGAAATAACGGTCCATTTTCTCTGAAAAAAAGCAACGGTCGATGATTGTTTACCGGCCCACTATCGCGCACTACGACAGGCCGACAGAGAAACTTCCCAGCGTCCCAGAGGGCCGGCCTGTTTGCATATGAATAAAACATTTTAATTTTTGTAGTTTTTGACTTGTGGGTGTTCTACAGAAGTCTGAGGAGTGTCTATATGTGCCGCTAAGATTGAAAAGGGTCTGCTCTGTAATGCAAAATGTTTCAAATTGTGTAGTATTCCATTTGCACTAGTATAGCTCAATGGCACGTATGTTCCATAGCAGTTAAAGAGTGATGACGTGTTTCCAAGTGCCTGTTTGGCCTGATTTAATAAAATAGTTGCCACTTTGTTATAATTGGTACCATTTTTTTTATTCCATAGTTTTGGATATTAATTTTGTAATAGACAATTGTTTTATGACACAAAAGTGATATTTTATCGTATTTTCGATATCTTTATGTCTGTTCGTTTCTAAAGTATATCCAAAGATGTTAATTTAGCGATTTTTTTTTATAATTTCGAATTTTCTGTCCTTAAGAAAAAGTATTGCAGTAAATTTTGAAGGTGTAAAAAGGTAGGTTTTGGTGAAGGTGTCTTATAATCGGGCAACCCAAAACATTTCGGCTGTCAAAAAAAAGATGTGTCACAAATTTTTGCGTATAATATTCATATGTGCGTGAATTTTATCAGAATATTTAAAAACAAAAGAAAAAAAAAAACAATTCTAAATATTAAATCGATTTAAAAAGAATTACGAAATTTCGTAAATATATTTTTCTAATTATTTTGGTTTAAAGATTTTTTTTCTAATTTACGCGCGCGTGAAATATTTAATAAATCGTGTTTTCTATTTTCTAGTTCCAAGTTTTATTAAATTCCGTCTTTATCAAACAGAAACATTTTTACAATGACTAATGATTTATTAAAGTTTCTCATTTTATTATTATCCTTATTGGAAATTATCAAAGGAATTCAAACAAATAATACCGTAAATATTTTTATTCAATTAATTCTATATTTTGTATATTTTGTTTTTGTTCGCTATTTTCTTGTTTTTTCAGTTTTGAAAATGAAAAAAGAAAAAAAAAGTCAGTTGTCATATGTTTTTGACGTTCTTTTGTCTACCATGGAGTTGTAGTTTATGTGTGTGTATGCTTTATTATATAGCTTGTAGTAAAAATTTGAAATTTTTTTTTGTTGCTTTTATGTCATTTAAAAAATATTTTGTTTTTAAGTATTTATTTTTAATTTAAGATATTTGTATTTCTATATAAAAAATAATAAAATTATAATTTGTATAATTAGAAGTTTTTATTTGTTTGTGTGTAATTTTGTTTATGATTTGGGTTTGGGTGTTTTTTTGATAATCTCGTAATTTGTGTACACAAAAAAAAAGTTTTTATTATCACAATTCTTAAAAATATATATTAGTAATTAGTATAGCCTATTTTTCTTGTAATCTATTACACTTTGATTGATAAAATTAATGTTTATTGCGATATAATATTATCAGACCGTTTAAATGTTAACCGAAAATTTTATAAAAAAAAGTTCGTTTTAAGAAAAAAATTAACTGATTTGTTAAATATGGAATAATTTCCTAATTCATTTAAAACAAAACTCCCAATATTCCCGAAGATATAAGAAGAAATATGAGATAACTAGTAATATCGTAAATCCATATATTTAATATTAAACTTACGATATTAGTCCTTGTTATTTCTTTGTCGACATTCAATTTTGCACACATTAATTATTTTACTTGAAAAATATTATTATATTTAGTTTTGAACATTTTAATTTATATGTAATATGATTTTATTTCAATAAAATCGTATAATTTTAAAATAGTTAATTTTTAATTTTTTTTTTTGAAAATGACCACCATTTTGTATAAAATCTTGTAGTTCTTGAAAACTACTATAGGTCTGGAATTGGCGCCGAAAGGTTTAGTCCAAGATTTTTATGTAGTAATTAGCGTCCTCAGAAAATTAAATATTTTTCCAGATTAATGTCTTTTTTTCTACAAATATGAAACATCAAACGGTTTGTATAAATAATTTTATTTTAAATGTTTGCAGTCGAGCACTCCTAGGCTTAATTTTAGATCGGAAAATTTGTCCTCAAAATCTAGCTTAGGGCTGCGGGCTGCGGTATGACGCCATTTTTTTTGGCACAAAATTTATTTTGTGATAAAAACTAAAAATTATTTCCGTTTAAATAATTATAATGGCTCTGTATCTGTGCTCTCGAGTGCAAAACGTTAAATTCTTAATATTTTGTTACAAAATTCAATTAAAATCGGACAAAAATTTTCATTTTTGTGACTTTTTCGTTTTAAAGCTTTTGATAAGATTTTATCAAATTGTTAGCAGTTTTTATGTGCTTTATATTTTTAGAATTTGTGTTTTATTGTTTTTAAAAGTTTCCTTTCCTAATAAGTAAGTCCATTTTCCATTTTTTTTTCTATTTTTCCAGGACATAATCGGAGATAATTGTAAAATAACAGAACCAATTTATAATTATACGTTTAATTTCAATTCGTTACATTCGGATCTTGGACATATAATAAAAAATAATAATGGTGATATAATTGAATTTAATATTTGTGGAAATTTATCGAGAAGTTGTGGTGAAAATAAAAATGCTGGAGCATGTTTAACACGAGGGAAAAAACAAATTTTGTTAGGTAAAAGATGATAAAATAAACATCGTAAAAATTCAATAATAATATAATTTCTCAAAAAAGGTATCAATCATGAATTGACCTATAAAAATGGACGAATGTTTTTCAGTTTTGGAAATGGAGAGAAATGTTCAAATGGAAAATCATATATGTTACATGTTTTAGTACGATGTGATTATACATTAGATGCTCAGCCGTTCACTATTCAATCATATGTAAAATATTTGCATATATAAATTATTTGAAATTCTAACTGGATATCCTTTTCTATAATAGGGTGATGATGAATGTTCATTTTATATATCATGGGAAACACCACAAGCATGTTTACCCGAACCAGATAATGTTAAAAGAAGTACATGTTCTGTTAAAGATGAAAAGACTGGATATAATTTTAATTTAATGGCATTAAGTGATGAAAATCGAGAGTAAGAAAATTTCTTTTTTCAAACTTTAATTAAAATAGCATTAAAAAAAAACTTTATTTTTATCGAAAACTTGATTTAAATGAAGAAAAAAGCTCATATTTTACCAGACAGGAAAAGACAATTGCATTTTTAGTATCTAATAAAAAAAAACCTTTGTAAAATATTAAATTCTAGAGTCAACGATCGGAATGGTTCTACATTTATTATTAATGTTTGTAAACCTGTACTTTATGATCAAAATTCTATGTGCCCACCAGGAAGTAGCATCTGTTTTGTCGATAAAAATTCATCTGATATAAAAACGAAGTATGATAATAAAAAGAAGTTTATTAAATTAAAAAAAGAAATGTATATATTTTGACCACAAAAATTCGAATTTTCTTTAAGATATATTAATTTTGGTAATTCCGAACCGAATCCAACGTTAGAAAATGGACAATTAATAATGAATTTTACATCACCGACAGCATGTAATCCCACCACAAATATAACATCTATTATTTATTTTCATTGTGAACCATCAATTAAGGTACTTTTTTTGATTTAAATTTATAGATAATATAATGATTTATTGAACTCTCTCCAGACTGGTACACCAGATTTTTTGGAAAAACGAGGTTGCAATAATATATTTACATGGGAAACATCTTTAGCATGTCCAAATACTAAACCATGTATAGCGAATCATCCAAATTCTGGACTTCAGTAAATTATTTAAATTTTGAGTTTCATTTTTTAAAGAGTTCTAACTTTCCTATTTCCCTGTTTTTAGATATGATTTGAGTTTGTTGTCTGGTAAACAGTATAAATTGAATCAGGGCAATGAAGAATATACTTTTGGTGTTTGTTCAGATTCGGGTTCACCTTGTCTTGAACATTCTGGTAAATAATTTTCTATTTCAAGAAGAATTATATCGATTTTTTTAAAAAAAAAAATGTATTATTTATAAAAATAGGTGCATGTAAAATTTCGAATGGACAAACAACATCATTCGGTATTATGAATAGTCAACTTTTAGTCAATATAACTGGTTCACCATATTTAATATATAATTCTGGTGCACCATGTAATGGAAGACAATGGACAACAAAAATTGAATTTATATGTGCTTCGAATGGTGTTCATAATGAACCGAAAATTATTGAAAATACCGATTGTACACTTGTAATTCATTTTTCTACAAATTTAGTATGTCAAGAACAGATTACATGTGAAGCTCGTAGTTATTTAAATGAAGAAAAAATCGATTTAACACCCTTAATAAATTCTAAAGAAAATTACGTAGCTAAAATTAATGATAGTCTAAAAACCAAAGATGATTCGGTTAAGGTAATTATTTGTGTACAATTAAATTCATTTTATGAATGAAAAATATTTGTATTTTATAGTATTTCTTAAATGTTTGTCGACCACTTATACCGCAATTCGGTTTAAGCTGTCCTGGTGGTTCAGCAGCATGTAAAGCTGTAATGGGTGTATCTACTCCAGAACAAGAATTGGTTTGTTTTTTACCTTTTTTGGAATGTTATAAAATAAATATAATATTAATTTCATTAGAGTCTTGGATTTCCGGATGTATCTTTAACGATGACAAATAAATCTCGTGCTGAATTGAAATATTTACGAGGTAGTCCTTGTCCGGCTGATAATAAAACAGATCTTTCAACTACAATTGATTTTTATTGTGATGAAAAAGCTGGAAAGGTAAATTTTTCATAAAAAAGAAAAATTGGGGTTTTTTTTAAATATATTTAAATATTTTTAAATACAACATTTACACAGGGTGTACCAATTTTACAATCAATTATTGATGATTGTCATTATCATTTTGATTGGGCGACAAATGTTATTTGTTCAACACATAAATGTGAATTTAATTCAAAAACTTGTGAATTATTCAATGAGCAATTGAATAAAACTATAAATTTTCGAAAATCAAATTATACAAATAATGGAAAAATTATGGTAAAAATTATTATTCAAATATTAGAATATTTTCATTTCAAAATTATTTTTTTCTTTTCTTCTGCTAAAGATTAAGAATAAAGATAAACCGGACGGTTTTCAAATAGATATTTGTGGTTCAGATCGTAAAGCTGTAACCGATTATGCAGAGAGTACAGTTAAAGTTTTCTTCAAAGCAAATGCACCATGCGGCAGAGATGGTAAGTGGCATTTTTTTTGTAATAAATTTCCATATTTTTGGTTAGAGAAAAAGTCAATTGAATATTTTTCTTTGAAAGAAAATTTCGGTTAAAGTAGGACTCATATTGATCAGTTTTCCATTAGCTTTTGAGCAACTGAAAGAAAACTGACTACTGTGAATGTAGACAAACCGATGTTTTGTTAGTCAAATTCAATGATTATTCAAAATTTACGTAAACAATCAGCTTCTGTTTTATATATATATTGCTTAATGCAAGCAGCAGTCATTGTATATAGGAGGACTTTCAAATATTTTTTGCTCAAGCAAAATTCAAACACCTTCGCGTTATCATAAGCTGACCTTAGTATTCGGGGAAACCGGTTCGTTTCTACCGTACTTAGTGTTATTATGACTAATTTTGAATATTTCCACGGACCTTAAGGGCCCGTGTATTTATGTTTGGATGCATTTTGTCTACCAAAAAGGGGAAGTCAATAGCACCATTTAGCGTTTGACTCACGAAAATCAGATCCGCTACTAGGCCTTTCTAAGGACTGTAAACCTATCAAATATAATCTATCAAGGTATGGGGGTGGTAGAAAAGAGTCATTCTACGGAAGGTGTAATATTACAAATCGTACGAACCTACATACGTTGAACCGACTCTAATTTGCTAATTTGGGCTTTTGTGTTGCAGAGACCATACCTGCCTGGTATATTCAACTATTGGTCTAACCAGGGTAATAAAAAGGACTTCAGTGATAAGGGGGTCCGAAAATTCCTTGGAGTAACGTTTAATAAAGCCTAATGTAGAATTCGGGACTTGAAATCAAGTTGATTGTTGCAATTTACACCCAAATTAGTTATATTATTCACTCTCCGGAGGTCTATCAAACACGACTGACAATCATGACTAATCAATGTGAGAACTACTTTAGATATGATATTATTCATAAAAGAATATTTTATTAAAGTTCATTTTCAAAAGTTGTATGCAAAAAGGTCCTCCACTAAATATCACCCAATTTTTAGACATTGTAATAAAGACTTCATATATAAATTTTTTTATCTTATTTTCAGATTCTATAAGTGTTGAATTTCGTGTTGTTTGTAATGATACAGAACATCGTTCTTCAATTGGTGATGTAAGTACCTTTTTGAAATTATTCTTCTCTACCCAATATATTATTTATTTAATTCTACTAAATATATTTATTCTCGGTTTTTTATTTGTAAAGTTGATGTTTTAAAAGAAAGACCTAGTTTGGTGTAATATCTTTGAAACAGTTTTTTCTGCCTTAGTTATGTATATGTTAACATTATATGTGTTATTTCTTTCGAAGAGATGAAAATAAAAGCTATTTCTTAGTCCCTAGGGGGTAATATTGAGATAGAAGAAGAAATATAAAATACCAAGCAATATGTCCTGTTCTTTTTCACGATTTTTATTTCTTCCTTGGAAGTTTTATTAAAGTTTCTGAATTATATAAAACTTTATATTATGACTTTTGTTTAAAAAGTTTCTACAATAATAAAGGTGATGTCTTGTCTATTGATTTGTATATAAACTTTATTATTATATTCATTTTTGATACATGTTTTTGAACATAACTTTTGATTCTATTAAGTGTTTTATATACTCTTTTATGAATATATTTTTGTGTACTACTAAAAGGGGAAAACTTTAATATATATGTATTTATTATTATTTCTAAGTATCCAATGATATTGGGATTTTCTAATATATATGAATATGACGAAGGGATCTCGTTTCGTATGTTTATGTTAACGACGTGAAAAATGTTCAGTTGATTTCAATCTGAAGTTGAATTGAGTAATTCGATTTTTAAACTAAATCATATCGAAAAAGGAAATGTCTTTTCGATCTTATTCGAGTTTACTAGTATATAAGTTGATTCGTATTTTTCCTATTCGGTTTAATATGTCGTGCTCTTGTACCAAGTAATTTGTATAAGAAAGAGGAGGAATATAATTATGAAATTTGACTATGGTGAATATTTTACAGTAAAATTTTTCACTTGTGGTTGTAAAAACATATTTCCGTAGCCAAGAATACATTTTTGCCTGATTTAACCCAATTGAGTGGTTTCCGTATTTTAGTGACACGAATTCACTCGCATACGGATGATCTGAATATCGATTTTGTAAAACTCGAATCGATTTTGCATAATTCCGTATCCCAGTAAACTCGATTTAGTTCGAGAATAGGCTCTAGGGCATGATTTGAACAAGCAATTACTTGAGTAAACAGAATTAATCCAATATTTTGAGTATTCAACGCCAAAATAATTAATTCTTTCATTTAAGATAAGCAAAGCAAAATAAATTTGGAAAGAGTAAACTAGACACGATTTTTCTAATACCTTCTATGAAAATGACAGAAACAAAAAATTCCGCACAAAATAAGGAAAGGAAATTAAAATTTTTCATTAGAAAGTATGAAGTAACCTATAAATCAAATATATACTATTATACATCATGCTTCCTATAAGATAATTGTAGCAAGCGAGAGCATTAATAGTCTTATAATAGTTTTATGGATTTTGGGCTAAGGAAAGAATGAAACAAAGAAAGCAATCGAAATTTTTTTTGCGCTAATTTTTGGAAACAAAAACTACGCGTTTCTTTATACTTTTAGGCGCCAAAATGAGTAGAAGAGATTTTTTGTTATGCATATTACAAATATTTTAAGTGTCAGTTCCTGTATGAATAGTGGTTCTTATTGTTTTATATAAGTGTTAGAATTGTTTATTAAAGCTAAATCTATTTTTATCTCTGTTGCACTAACATAATGTAATCTGAAAAAAATGATAGGCAGATAAAGAGAATCATATGTATTTTTAAGGGAATATTTTCTCTTTCGTATTTTTATTACGATTTTTCTTTTCTTTTCATATAATAATTTATTTCTCTTCGTAATCAGTCATTTTCTCTTAAAAATTTTGATTTCTGGCTTTTAACATAGGAAGGAAGTAATTACTTTAAGGCCTAAATTGTTCACTAACCTCGAAAAGTAATTAATCAAACCATGCCTTAATAGGCACCCTGGGGTAGAATCGAGGAACTTGATTTAAATCAAATTGTATCGAAAAGGCATAAGAATTTCTAATGCTATTACGATACGATTTTTGTCATATCGAATTACACGATTCTACTTCTGATTTTGTCACAATCGAATTACATGATTCCTCCATGTAAATAATATTAATAACAGGTTTGTTAAAATCCCTTTTAATCATATAGTCAACAACTATCAACTATAGTATGGCGTAATAATGACTATAGAATGTGTTGGTTCGGCAATTCTTTAACTAATAAAAATCCTCTAGAAATCATTCTAAACCATTTCTTCTCTAAAATTCTATTCTTATCTAAATTTACTCGAGTTTAAAAAATAAGAGTGATTAAATTAAATTATATAATATCAAATTCAATAAATATTATTAAGAAAATAATTATAAGAATTTTCTAAAATAGACTTTGATAAAACAATTTCCAAACGAAGTATATATCCCGAAAACGTTAGAATCTATTCTCTTCTTTCCATAACCACTGAATGGTTAAATTTAGATAAAGTAATTGAAAAAGTTTGCCAGACTTAGATAATAAAAAAGAAGGAAAATATGAATAAACTGTTTCTTCTAGAATTGAAACATGTGTACTACTAAAAAGTTACTTACGATAATAAAATTTACTCGAAGACAACTTGTTGAACGCAGCTTTTCTTTCCTTTAAATTTTATTAATGAAACTTTTCATTTCAAGTTGGATGATTTCTGTTTTTTATTATTAAATAAATTTCTTATTGAAATTCTCCTCAAAAATTATATCAATTCAAAATTAATTACAAAATAGCTTTCTTGAAGTAATTTCATTTAAATTTGTTTTTAATAATTTTACTCAAATTTGTTTTAAACAAGGATATATGAAATTAGGGCGGTACGAAGTCTCACGGTGATAGCGACTGATCGCGATTCTATTGTAAAAATATGTCATTATATATCTTCCTTAATGAAGAAAAATCATCAACAGAATCAAAAGAGTTATTTTCCAATAAGTTTAGATTGGAAGAGATCACTTTTGATTCTAATATACTCATAAAATATGTTAGGGGGTTATAAATTTAGTGTTTTGGTAGATTTTAAATAGTAAAATGTATTACTAAAGAGTTCTTTATTACACAAAAAAGTTTTATTAGTTGGTTTGACACAGAACTGCGACTCAAAAGATGCAAAATGGCATAGTAATCAAATGTTATCTGTGAGTTGAATGTTGTAAATCGATTTGAATCATATCGTATCGAAAGGGATAAAGGAATAATAACGCTTTTTCGATACGATTTAGTCTCTATCGAATTACATGATTCTTACTTTTGTATTCTCATGGTTGTTTTTTGTATTTCAAAATGACCTAGAATTGTAAAATTTAGTACTGAGTTTTTTATTAGCATATTGAAAATATGTGAAAAACTCAAAATCGGGAAACTGGCTTTTCTCCGATGGCTCAAAAAGCCCTATATGTATTTTTTGTGACCCGAAAATTAAACTTGGTTCGATAGAATTTGATATTTCTGAATATTTTTGGGGTTGTTAATTCATTATAATTTCTCCAATGGAATTCTCTAAATTGGCAAGCTACAAATGATTGTCACTTTCATGTCACTTGAAAATTTTGAGGTGACAGGTATTGTCACTTACAAAAAAAAGTTTGAGCTAATACTAATCTTCTTATTTTGAAGGCATTGCTTTTAAAGACCACCAAAATGATAATCTCTGTTGTTTAACAGAATTCAATTGTTGACCTTAAAATGGTCAAATAGTTATATTTTTCAATCAATTTTGATAAAAGTATATGTCTCTGGCGGAAATAGATTTAAATACTAGTATGTATACATAAGGCTTAATAAGTCGGATTGTCTATCAACATTATCATAGCTCTGGGCCCGTATTTGGTTCCTCGACTCGATTGATCGAATTGCCGAGTCTTTTTCTAAAGAATAGAAGACAATATTTTGACTTTGACTTAAGCACTTCTCTGATTTTTGTGTAGGACATCACAAGTAAATAATTACAAGATAAAAAATTTTTTTATATACCACGGTTTTAAATTTTCTGTTGAATCATGTAAACTCGACAATCCTAGGTATTAATATGGTAAATACTTTTTTAAAATTGTTTTTCCAAACTAATTTTCCATACAAAAAAAAAAATTTAATGAAAATGAATTCAATTTTGCTTAAAGATGGCTAAAAGTATTAAAAGAATGCATTGTCATCGTGTTCTGAGCTATTTTAAAAGTTTCAAATGTGTAGCTAGACTAGCTAGTCGGAAAGTTAGTTCAAACTTGATTGCAAGATTTGTACTGGACAAACAAATAAACAAGAAAGCGAGTTAATAAAAACGTGGTAATAAAAATCAATATGTTTTAATCATATTAACGTGTCTGTGGATTTTCTTTTCTTGGACTCACTGAAATGGGGCATACTGATTGTGGACTTTTTCTCGTTTACATTAATAAACGTGTCGAGAATTATTCACTCTTTTTTTTAGTTACAATTTTAAGAGCCATTCTAAATATACCTTAACTAATTAATCTAATGAACATATCTGAAGGTTGGTAGTTCTTGAACAAGAAAAAAAAAAAAATACAAAAAAATAGGGAAAGGTTTTGAAAACTTAAAATCGTGATTAAAGAGTTTTTGTTTTCTTGAAAAAATCTTGAAATAAAAAGACCGTACACCAAATCAATCATTTTATTGAAATGATTTATTATTTGTATAAAATTTCTTATATATTGAACATTTACAATAATAGCGACCTACAATAAATATATTTTAACTTACAATTATTAAAATGATAATAATGAACTAAAAAACTAAAAATATATATATTTCATTTATCTAAAATAGAAAATTTTAAGAAAATAAATGAGATTTTTTTTCTTATGTTTTTAAAATTCTTATTTCTTATAGTTTTTTTCTTTTTTTTTTTGAATAGAAAAAAAGATAAAATAATTAATTACCCGAAATTATAAATCTTAGAAACTAATTTCCTAACTAAAATTTATATCTAATTTTTTATCTTAAATATTACCGAATATATTTTTTAAATTTTGTTTTTCATTTTCAAATTTTTTTTTTTAAAATGAATCAGTCAAGTGTTTTTTTACTTTTATTTTTGTTATTTTTAATTAGTTTTTTTCTGTTTTTAAAATAGTATTATTTTAATTTAAAAAAAAAATTAAATTCTTTTTCATTTTTAATATTTATGAGATTTTGTAATATGCTTTTTTCGGTGAAAATAATGAAAATTATTTTATGTTGAATTCTTTTTTTTTAAATAGCAATTATCACAATAAATTTTCTTTTTTAGATTTCCTTTTTTTTGTTTTTAATAAATGACTAAAAATCATGTAGCTTTTCTTTAATGTGATGCATTTTTTCAAAGAGATTTTCTTATATTTTTAATAATGAGATGAAATTTATGTTTTCAAAAAAAAAGAGTATTAAAAATGATGATAAAAACGACGAGATTTTCTTTTTTTTTAAAAAATTAATTAGAAAATTATAAGAAACATTATTTTTTTTTTTGGTAATAATACAGTAGATTCTCGATAAGGAAGGAATAAAATGAAAAAAACTATATTTGTAAAACTCTGTCACGGTTGCAGATTATTTTCAATTTTTCTCTGACCATAATCAGACTTGAATCACCAATTTCGAAAAGGGCTCATGTCGGTTTTTTAAAATTGTTCAGGAGACACAAAAAACTAAATTTATGTCAAACCATATGGAATTTCAGACCACATATCATAAGACAGTCAGTTTATTGATCAGACAACATCATTGTCATAATCATTGCCTCTTTGCGGAAAATAAAGGAAAACTTTAAACTTCCGACTGACTGATTGTTTTTTGTTTTATCCCGGACATTCGTCGCAGAACAAGTCCAACTACATTATTTCTTCAGAGAAGTTTTCACGTATATAATCATTTAAGCATGGTGTCACTTCGTTGGGTCCTTTGACCCTAGTGGTAGGAGTAGAAAGTTGCTTTCGCCATTTTCATATTATTCATGCAAAATTCATAATTGGCGGAAATAAAATACTTCCTGGGCGGGCAGAACTGGTAGTGGTAGATTCTGTATATAATCAAACTACAAACCCATGATAGTGCGTGCTACCAGCAACTCGAGATTTTTCAATGATTTCTTTGATTTTAGAGTAAAATTTTCGAAATTGGTGATTCAATTATATGTCAAGAATTAATCAAAAAGTTTTCTATTTTCCATATATATACTTGGTTTACATGGCTACTTCAGAATTGACTTGAGATCGACTTGATACTCTACCCGTGGTTTTTTTTAGCTTTATTGGGTTGAAAAGATTCGACTTGAAATCGACTTCAAAATAATGTCAAATTCATAGACGCTTATTGTTAACATTTTTAAATTTTCAAATCGATTTGAAGTCGATCTGGGTTTAAATGCAAATTTCAAGTCGATCAGAAAAATTTTTGTGATGGGATCGCGACTCAAGTCGTATTAAAGTCGATCCGGGTTTACATGGACGATTTTCGGATTGAAGTCGACTTCAAGTAGATCATGTAAACGAAGTATGGTAAAAGATTTTTCTTTTAAGGCTTTTAATACTAGAAGCACACACATAAGCATCGGGTGTTCATATCATGATTTAGGAATATCATAGAGAGTATACCACATTTGTGTCATCTAATACTAGCTTAATACTATCTCAAGTACATATTACAAATATGTATTTGAAATTCGAAAATGAACGCGGTGGCGGTTTATGATTTTTCACTTAATTTTTTAACCACTTTTTGCGGATTGTCGCGCCTTTTTTTGCAGTGCAAAATACCGCATCGTATTTTTCTATCTGAGCTGAGCAATTGACATTATTTGGAACATTTTTTCAAAATATTGTCTTTAAAAACCGAAAATTTTATTAATGGATGAAACTTTGATATTACGTTTAATTTGTGGTAATACTTTTCTATAACATGGTACAAGCTGTGCTTTAGTAAATGTATTGTAATGCAATTAGCATGCCTGATTTACTCGATTCTTGTAATCGATGTTCTAGATCCCTGATATTAGGAAAGAGATAAAGAAAGAGATAGAGAAAAGGACCAGCGATTGTGGTGGAAATGGAAGAATGAGGACAATGTTACTACTTCTACTATCATAGAGTGCGGTCGTTAATTTCTTAAGTTAAATACTTTAGTGGAAAGAATTAGAGTAAGTTCTCTTTACCCTATGTGTGCCTTTAGTATATGTTGTAAAATTTGATGAAATTCTAAATTAATATGGGCACGTAAGTTGTTTCACACTTCTGATTCGACAAAACAGTAAGTCGTTTCAACTTTAGTTTGAGTTTTCATATGGCTGAAAAAACTTACGTGTTTCGATACACAAACTATGAAACAACTTATGTGCTAACAGTCCTGTTCAGTTCATTTTTATTTTACAATCAAGTCGTTACTGCCTTTTTTGATTTTCAAATAATAAAAATCTTATATCGAAAATAACTGATAGAATTTTTGAGCTTTTTATATCGAGTTTTCCTTATTTATAAAAAAATCCTTATAGCGAAAATCTATTTAAATAAAAATAATAATAATAATTATAATAATATGAGATTATATATAATTATGTTTTTTTTTTTTTTTTAAATAAATCATTAGCGGCTTTTTACAATCTAAAAAAAAGATTCTAAAACATTTTTATCTTCCTAAAAAATAAAATGCAATTTTCTTATTATTTATTTTATTATTATAACAAATTATTTATTTATTTATTTATTTATTTATTTATTTATTTATTTATTTATTTATTTATTTATTTATTCATTTATTTATATATTAAAGAAGGCATTAATAAAGCCGCTATATGATCACAATTTGCTAAAAAAAAAAGAAATTTCCTTTTATTAACAAAATATACTTTTCATTTTTGTGTTTTTTTGGTAAATATTTTAAGTCACAAGAAAATATTTCTCCTTTTCTTAAGTTTTATTTATTACTTAATTATTTACTTATGTATGTTGTTTTTGTTTTCATTTAATTTCTTTTTGTACACTATATAAGTAGAATTATTGATTATTAATAATATTACTATTTTGCCTTATGGACTTTTTCCAAGTCATAAACAAATAGTACTAATAATAATAACAAAAATTTCTCGTAATTCTATACATCACTTTGTTTAGCATTTGTATTTATAATAAAAGCACCATTAACATGACCATTAATACCAGTCGTACCACCGTTCGAAAGTTTACCATTTTGTTTAATTTCACCATTTAATTTTGTTACCAATGGATTTTTTGTTGCCTGTTCAGCTGGCGGTGTTGTTAATGGCGGTGTAACTGGTAACGGTTTTATTAATTCTAATTTATCGTCTGTTGAACTTTTTATAGATGTTTTAATAAGTCCTTTTGTACGTTGTACATTTATAGGATGTGGCATAGCATAACGTAATTTCTCCCAAAACCATGGATCACCCCATTTAACATATGTATTCATATTTAAATATGCTTTAAGTTCTGAATCTAAATTTTCTATATTACCAATATCACCGTATATAATAACAATAACACGTGCTCGTCCTTCACTTAATGCTGAACTATGTGCCGCCCGAAATTCCATACGTCCCCATATTGATTCGATAAAATTCGATGATAATACAACAATTGTACGACGTGAATCTTCAACAGATTTAACAATTTGATTTGGTATAAATTCACCAATTGTCCAATCACGTTCATGTAAACATAATTTAAATGGTTTTACACCATTTTCTAAATTCGGTACTAAATGTTCAGTAATGAAATCTTCATCTTTATGTGAATATGATAAGAATGCATCATATTTTTTATCTTTATCAAGTTCCTCTTCGGTAACAAACCATAAACACATATTATGTGCGAATAACCAGACTTTAACTTCTTGTTGATATTTATAATATAATGCTGCTAAAATACCAATTAATAAACCTAATAATGCTATTATTATACTTGATGCTATTATTATATTTTCATTTTCATTACATAAATCATTTATTGATATTACTGATATTTTTTCACCGCTAATACATTTGATTTGATTAAAATCTTGTATTTTCTTAAAATTAACACGTATAAATGATAATAAATGTAATGCATTACAATCACATGTCCATGGATTACCAGATAATGAGATTTTCTCTAATTTTTGTGTTTGATTTAATTGCTCAAATACTGATGAATTAATCCATTTCAAATGATTATTAGCTAAATTTAAAATTGTCATATTCGCTGGCATATTATCAATTGTAAATGTTGTTAGATTATTATTTTGGGCATACAATTCTCGTACACTTTCATAGCCTGGTGTATTTGATTGTGGCAATTTTATAATATTATTATTTTCAATATGTAATTCAATAAAATGTAAACCCATCGCAAGTGGTCTTGGTAATAATGGGATTTTTGTTAGACCAACATTTGAACAATTTACAATTAATGCTTTATCAACTGGACGTACCCAACATTCACATTGATTAGGACAACGTTTTATTGAACTTAAATTTGAATCTAACGGACATAGTAGCTCTTTTGGTTCAACATCAATTAATAGTTTCCCCTCTAAATGTTTCGGTGATGAACATACTAAATTTCCGGGTATTATTTCTAAATAACTTTTAATTTTTATACCAATTTCATTTCGCAAAAATTGTACAAAATGTAATAAAATACAATTACATATAATTGGATTATTTTCTAATAATACAATTACTGTTTTTGATTCTTGATCTGGATCCATAAATTCAATATCACGAAAATCAATTTCAACAATTGAATTATGTGTTAAATTAATTGTTATTTGACGTGATAAAAATTGTAAATCACCATTACTTAACATTGTTATATTATTATAACTAAGATCTAATTCATTTAATTGTGGTGTATTAAACATCCAATCACGATAAATATTCCGTATCGAATTATTACGTAGATTTAATGTGTGTAACTCATTTAAATTTTGAAATGGTGAACCAATATCATATGTATAATCTATATATTGGCTAGTCTCTTCATTTTTAAATGATAAATGATTATTTTGTAATTGAATTATTTGTAATGATTGTGATGTTGAGAATGCATTCGAATGAATCCGATATAAATTATTATTATCCAAATATAATTCACGTAAACTATGTAAATGACTGAAAAGATTTCTGAAATGAAAAAAAAAAAAGAAAATAATACAAAATTTAATATTTTTTAGAAAGATTTTCTACTTAAATATGTTACTGTAATTAAGTTATTAAGAAAATGTAAGCTGTATGTTTTTTTTTGGGGGGAAAACAAAACACATTTTATACGGGATTATGTACGGCCAAAAATTTTATCGAGGTCTAATTTAATGACAGAAATTTAGTACGCGCTATTGAAATATAGATGGGAGAAATCGAAATTTTTCTTGTTTTATTGCAATATTTGAAATTTAACAGAAAATTGGTTTGAATTTTGAATTTTATCTGATTTTGGTCATTTTTTTTCTATTATTTTTTGTATTGATTTTTGTTTTTTTTGATTAAAACGATACTTTAAATAGCCGAGACGCAAAATATTACTTTTTTTAATTTCACTATTTGTCTAAAAAAAAAAGAGTTTTTAATTTTTTTAACATCAAAAAAGATAACTGAAGTTGGTTGCGTGTTCCATCAAATAATTTCAGTCGTACCAACATTTGAAATTAAAAGTTATAAGAAGATAGATTAAAAATTTGTTTTTCTGGGAAAATTGAATTATGACCGATAGAATTTCCAAAAAAAGCACGGCTGTAGTATTGTCGTTAGGTTCTTAAGAAAAACAATATTTATAAATTGTTTTCCCCGAATTCTTATTCCAATTATGAAATTAAAAGAGATGTAAATCACATCAAGCCTTGTTTTTAATATTGTTCTGTTTTGGAACAAAACACAGACAAAAAATTATTACAGAACAAGACCAAGATTGATTTACCAACCACACTTGAAATTATATAGGCCATACTAAGGTTTATTTTTGGAAATATAAAATACCATTTAAGTGGTGCAAGTATTAAGAAAAATACAAAACAAATCCCATTTGACCAACTTGAAAACTAGCTGCACGAATTGTTGTATTTAATATAAAAAATTTCAGTTCAGTTCCGGAACAGTTGGTGAAGAAAAACATGTCTACTGTGATGTTGTGTAATAATGATTATTATGAATATAACAAATTAGGTAATAGCAACATGATTATCTTCATGTCATTTCCGTGTTTGTTCTTCAAATACATAAAATCTCACTTTAAAGAAGTAGGATCTTGGCCATCATCATTGATGTTGTTGGGATTCAGTTTGTGACCGATATTATTATTTGTTAAAACAACATTAATTTAAAGATTTCTCATTCAATTGAATTAAGTCGTCTTGTTTTAACTATTTTGGGTACAATATAAAAGATTAACTAGAATAGTTTTAAACTTCTATTAATTTAATTAAAAACTTGTATTATTATCTTAAAGAATTCTTTAGAATCTTTATGGTTAAAATCACAAAATAAGAAAACACAAAACAAGAAATTCAAGATTTATAAAAGGAACTTAAACTTTAACTATTATATTATATGTATAAAAAGAGCCATAATATAACAAACATACCTGGAAATATTCATCAATTGATTATGTGATAAACTAAGTACAAGTAATGCACGAGTATTTGCAAACAGGTCATCATGTAGTTCAATCAACTTGTTACGGCTTAAATCCAAATCAAGTAAATTAGTTTGTTCAGCAAATAAACTAGATGGTAACATATCAATAAGATTTCCCGATAATGATATATTACGTAAATTTATTGATCCAGCAAATAGATTTTCTGGAATTTCTATTAAATGACAACGTATTCGGACTTCATCTAATTCTGGTAGATTTGATAATAAACCACGTGGTAATGTATTTAAATTTATACGATTATCCATTAAACGAAATCTTGTTAATTTCTTATTTTCCATAAATAAATTTTCAGGTAATTTTTTAAATTTATTACCATTTAAATTTAAATTTGTTAAATTCTTTAATAATATAAAAACATCCGAATGAAATGTTTCAATATTATTTGAACTTAAATCTAATTCCATTATTGATGAGACACCATCGAATGCAGTTTTTGTTAGATTTTGTAAATTATTACCCCATAAATTTAAATGTTTTAAACGTTTCTGATTCCGAAAAACACCCGATTCTAAATTCTTCAAATTATTATAACCCAATTCTAAGTAATCTAATTTTTCTAAATTTAAAAATATATCACGTGGTAAATGAACTTTATTTGATTTTAAATCTAACCATGTTAAATTACCAACATCTAGAAATAAATCTGATGGTAAATCGGATAGACCGTTACCACTTAATACAAGTCTTTCTAATTCACCAAAACCTTTTAAATGTTCCCGTATCAATGTATTACCCAAATCGGCACCATAACTTTGAAATAATAATGCACGAACATGTTTTGTACCTAAACGTTCTAATATCGCTTGTATTGAACGACCAATTGGTAATGGACAACGTCTTATTTGTACCATCGGTATATCACCAATATTCATTATCGGTAATTGGGCATATTCTTTTTCATTCATTGTTGTACATTCTATTTGTACATATGTATTCGGTTGGATACGTACAATTATATTTGGATCTGATGCTGGACATTGTATTTCATATTCGCTAACAACAAATGAACATGAACATGATGACATATCAGGACAATTAAATCTAGCACGATTATCGTATTCTGGTAATGGTGTACATATTATATTATTAATAAATATAATTATTATTATTGTAATGAAAAAATAATAATTAGTTTTAATAAATTCCATTTTTCTGGTCATGTTTATAAAAATAATATCCTTTTTTGTATCTTCTTGAGAGATAGAAGATATCGAGAGAGATTCCGAAAATAATTTTTTCTATAAATTTAATTATTAATAATTGTCTTTTGTGACGTCGTCTAATAACATCCTTTATTTCAAAAGAATAGTCTGTAATTAAAAGAAAAAAAAAATTTTTAATTAGAATTTCTGTTAATAATCATATAATAAAATTAAAACACATTTTTAAAATTAGTTTTAAATGAATTTATTTGGTTATAATCTTCTTCAATATGTATTTATGTTCATTTGTAATAATTCTTTCGTTTCATTTTTATATTAAATATCTAAACTAAATCATCGTTAATTAAATTCAATTATAGAAGTTATATCGTTTGATTTTCCAAGCAATCAAATCAATTAATTAAGATTTTACAAGAGTGTATCTCAATTAATTTTGTGTTTAAAAGCTTTTACGGATATAATTCATAAGATTTATTTTTGTTTTAGATTTATATAGTCTATGAATACAAATTGAATATGGTAGTAAAAAGTTCTATTCATATATTTGTTAGAAAATATTAATATTAGTCGGTATTTAGTTTTTTGGTTTAAATATTCAGTGATTTTTCTAAAGGTACTTGAGTTTAGATTCTCTAAAACTAGAACTTCAATGATAAAACATCAAAAAATTGGAAATTAAATGGAATATTTTGTTGAAATTGTTCAATTGGCGAAGTTTTATAATATCTTTTTTTTTTTTAGATATAAAATTGGGTCTAATATTGATGTGAGAAATGAATTCTTTCTAGTGTAATTACTTAGTAGTACTGAATATTTCGATAGTATGATAAACTGGAAAGAAAAAAACTGAAAATATATGATGAAATTGCCGTGACTGTGACTTGAACTCCATATCATTAGATACTACTAGTATGAGACTCTATGAGCCCCAGCAGGTTCACTTTTATTCATAGAATTCAGTTTTATCACTATTATTTTTCACAAAGTCAGTTTTATTCTAACAAGAACTATTGAATAGTTTGTATTCAATACTTTGTATTGAGTAATGGATTTTTACACATCTCTCGCAATTCGGCCAATATGTAGGTATTTAAAAGTCTTTGCAAAAAAAACCTTCACCTTTTGTACTATACATAAATAGTGAAATAGTAACCCTATATGGTTTATTTCGCACTATGTCTAGTAAAAAATGATGAACCTGTTCGAAAATTACGACAATCGTGTAGAATAAGACTTTCTGATATCTACAAAGTATATTTAGATATTTTATTAAAATATCTATTACAAAACTTATAAAATTTTTCGAATATGTTCGAAATTTTTCAAAAACATAGTTTCTATTAAATTCACCAGATTAAGAACAGAGATTTTTCTGTACAAGATATAAAGTTTAAAAAAACATTTTCAAAAAATTCAATTCGTTAATGTAGTTACTTGATTTCAATTGGAAAACTTTCTCTTTAAGAAAACTACTTTAGTTTTTTTTTTTTTTTTGTAACAATATTGTGTAATAACTTATTTTCAAAAGTGTTATAAAAAAAAGCTTTCTTTTTTTTCTTCATTCTGAGAAGAAAAAGAAAAACAACACTTTAATTCAGATTTAAACTCATAAATTTCTTTCTGGACTTTTTCCATAGCATAAACAACTTGAAATTTCGAAAATACTTGTGTACCTTTTATTATATATGTAGAAATATTTTCTAGTATAAAAGTTATGTGAATATAAAAGTCTTCGAAGAAAAATAGGCCAGAAAAACGGAAAAAGAAAAAACAATATACAAACTTAAAATTGGTCTAGAACCGATTTTTTGATGGCTGGCTCCCCCATGGTACAAATGGGACTTGTAGTTGTAGATGAAGGAATTTAACTTTGAGAAAAGTACAACGAAAACTTTCAAAGTTTTTTCTTCATAACTTTGTTTTTTCGGTTTCGAGCTTGCTTTAATTTACGGATAATTCGGGTACTAATGGTATAAATCTAATCTGTCAATTTTATTCAAATCGGTATATCAGTTTTTGAAGCAGATCTGAGAAACTAGACAAAAAAATGGCAAAATTTTATGGCCAAGTCAATTCCTTTTTAAACTATACTTGGATCAATCGATCGGCATGGTATCGTCGTTATTATGTAGTCAGACTACGTAATAAACTTAAATGAAATTATTGCATAAACGTTCGAGTTAAACACAAAGAAACCGTTCTGGTCACCCTGATTTTTGCCTTATAACTTGCTTCCCTTTAGCCGATTTTGCTGAATTACATTAGTAAATGGTGTTCTCCAAATTTCATTAAAATGAAGCTTCATGTTTTGAGTTATCATCTAGTCTAGACGAACATGCTTAAGTTGATATAGCTTTCGATTCTTTACATATCTATTGGTCCTTGATACCCTATGCATTACGAATGTAGTGACAATCTACATATAGCTTATACCTTCTGGTAGTTTCTACCATAGGACATAAAAGTAATGTAAAAATAAAGTGAGATGATAAAAGAGTAAGTAACAGAATATCAGGCATATGAATCCCTATTTCGACATTTTATTTATCTCAGGTATAAAAATACATAAGATGGCCAAAAATAAAGAAAAAAGAAGCTTTGAGATGAAATGATATAGGATCCTCCGGAAAAAAAGTAACAAACACACACAAGAATGTTGAAGGGTACAAAAAAAAAAGAAAGTTTTTTTGTTTCTTATCGTAGTATACTTAGCTATATATGAACTTGTTTATAACCTTTCTACCAGATCCTTCGTGTTTTCTGCAACAAAAAAAAAACCGTATTTGAAGGGTAATCGAATTCTGTCATCAAGAATTGTTTTGCGGAATTTTGTTTTCTTCGGGAAACCTTATTTTATTGTCAGTCTTCGACAATGTTTTTATCAAAACAACCACTTTATCACTTTATAGAAAAATTCATTTTTTTTCTTTCTTGATATATACGGGATAAGAAAGGAATTTTCAAATATTCATATTGTACATTTTATAATATAAATCCTTTTCCTTTTTATTTACCTTTAAGGTAAAAAATATTTTTTGTTGGCATTTCTTTTGATTAAAAAATATGTTTTTTTTTCGAAATAAACGAAATTTTTATATTGTATTTAATACTAAACAATAGAAAAAAAAAACATCTTGATTTCATCATGGATGAAAAGAAAAAAAATAAGATATCCCACAAATAAAAAGGATGTTTTTCAGTACATCTCGATTCAAATTTCCTGTGAAAAACAATGTGAAACTAGTTCATGAATAAGATCCACAAAAAATCTCATAGAAAAGGTGATAATAATATAAGCTTTATATACCAGCTTGGATGATGATCATCTCATTAGTGATGCACTATGGTATCTAAGGATGTACATTATTTACTTAACGTTAAAAAGGAAACAATACAAAACAAAACAAAAAAAGCTTAACAATCTTGTCGCTATAGCAGGAAGAAAAGGGAAACAAAAGTTCATTATGATTTTATATGTTTTGAAAGGATTTCATAATACAATAGGCTAGAAAGACCAACATATAAAAACCGCAAAAAGCCACTACGACTATGGATATATGTCGTTTATGCTTGTATATAGATATATTTCTTGGTTTTTAGAGTCTCTTTTTCTATAGCCTGTGTATAGTGGAGAAAAAAAAGGGAACGTAGAATGAAATTTGCATTAAGTACTCTGGTAAGAAAACTGCTTCTATGCCATTATCTAGCGAGCGAAATTCATAGGACACATTAAAAAATATGTGTTACCGGATGAATACTATATATAGTCATAGGATATAGGAATATGGATGGAAGATGGAGGAATTTACGACGATTCCTTTTTTTTTCGTTTTTGGTCTATTCTCCATCAGAGTATACCTAATACTTATTGTGATGTTTAATGAAGGTTTCTTTGGATGGTGGAATATATACAGTATGCAGCAAAGTAATGTATGATTATAAAAATTTAATTTTCTAATATTTGGATGAGTAGAATTTAAAAAAATGCTTCTGAATGAAGAAACATATTTCTATCAAAAAAATGGTATGATTATTATTCAAAAATTTAAAAAGAAATTATGATATGTCAAATAAGTACCCAAAAAATTCACCGAGAAATAGTCGGAGGTATATAAGAGAGTGACAGCTAGCGAGGGAGATACAATAAGATAATAGGACACGTTATCAGCACTTGTAAACGATTATTAAACACCGTTCCAGAAGGAAGAAGATTAATTGTGTTAAATTAGAGTAGCAAATTAGATAATGGTTGCAAGAAATCGGGGTTCATGACGAAGTTAACTTGAGAAGGCTAGTATGATGATGATGACATAGGAATAAGTTACTTGTCTGTAGGATCTTGAGGTCTCTAGTAATGATTATCATTGGTAATAACGATGAAATCAATACAAAGTTGTTAATTTTTACAATATATGAATATTTACTTGCAAATGTTCCATTGCTAGTAATTCATGTAAAATTCTATGAAGTTGGTTGTATGAAGAAATATTAAAATAAACCAATATCGGAATTCATTTAACCCTTTTGCTACCAGGGTCTACTGGGAAAAGCGTCCACCACAGCGCAGAACTTCTTTCGGGATTATATCAATACACCAATTGGAGTGGATTTTACGTATTTATATATTTAGAACATTCTTAAAAAATAAAATTCTTTTAAACTGGCACTGATAACAAAGCAGTACGTCACACATATGTGACGGCTGGTTGCGAAATTAGTTAGAAATTTACTTTATTTAATACTCAGTGTGTAATTTAGGGTCACCAACATCTACTTCTCATATGGTCCTTAATTTCATGTAAGATAAATAATACGCGTTTATGGTTAGAAGAATGTCTGCATTTAAAGATCCTGTCGGATAAAATGGAATGTTATTAATTAAAAGAATTTCACTGTTTGGCTGCTCTCTGTATTTTCATACATAAATATATAAATTGTCGTCCTTTTGTTAAAATTTTATTCAGAAGATAAAGGAATGTTGAATATGGAATTCGAATTATTTATAACACCTTCTTTTGTATATAGTAAAGAAAAATATCGCATATATAGTATATAGTGAGTACGTTTGTTATTTTATTGTACTATTTTTTTTTTTTTTTTTTTTTGTTTGTTTGTTAGGACTAGACTAGAGATATTCACTTGAATTCTTAAAAATCTTCTCGTAGAAAAGCATATATATAGGTAAATATTCTTAAATTAAAGGTTTTTAGTATAGAACAAGTTGATATACGTAGAATGTCAGAGAGTCAGACACATATGTTTGCAAAGATTTAATGGGCTAACGGATTTGTGGTGGTTTTTTATGTTTTAAAAGAATTATATTAGACATATGTTTGTTGTGTGTTGTTATTGTTGAGGGTGTATGACATAACTTTCTTTCCTTGTATATATAAAGTCATTCACATTCATTTTCCAAGCTCTTTAACTTTAATTCTCATATTTATAAAAATCTTGACTTTTACGAAATTATATGTATATACACTCAACAAGTGGTTAATTTTAACTTTATATGCTCATATTTTTAAGCATAATATTTGTACTTATATGGATTTTAAAGTTCATACAACAAGAATATTATAATTTATAAATTGCAATAAAAAAAGTAAAAAAACATCATTTTTAAATATGATTTATAATTACTTTTAATAATATAAAATAAATAAACATTTTGTTGTTTGAATCTTGTTTCAAGAATTTTCAAGTTTTTGTGGAAATTAAAGCTTTTTATTATACATCAAACTTTTTCGTTGTAACATAAAAAATCTTTTAATTAAAAAAATTTAATTTTAATTTTTAAACTTTTTTTTTGTTTTAATTTGAAAATAAATTTCTTTCGTGCAGTTAAACTAAAAATGAAACTTTTTTATATAAAACAAACATCAATTAAACTTTTTGAATAAACGCCAAACGATATGATGCGCTTTCGTATATGTATACAGTTTGATCCTTTGAGGAGGACTAGGTATTTTTTTTCCGTTGTTGTATAAACCTTGTCTGGCGAGAATCTCGTCGCCATTAAATTAATAATTTCATACATAATGTGTAATTTTATACTTATGTATCCTCTTATAAGGACATTAAGTTCAACTTGGAAGAGAAATAATAGACAAACATTATAAATTTTTCCGCTTTTAAAATGTTTTTAGGAAAATGTTATGCTTTTTTATTATAAATTATAATATTTTGGGTGGTTTTTTATATATTGTAATAAATATTTCCGGTGGTGTGGTTTATAATTGGATTTGAATTTGGCAAAAAGTTTAAATTCTCCCGGATTGAAAAGCTTTTAGATAAATTTGAATCAGATATATTTTTTTAATAATGATTTAATCTTTTGATTCTTGTGTGTAGGTTAAGAGAAATCCAGAAAATATCATAGAAAATTTAAATTGGAATTCTGGTTCGGTATTTAGGTACAGTAGTTAAATGACAATTATTAGAATGAAGAAATTAACTTATTTTAAAGATTATTTTCATTTGTTCCATTCTATTAATCGTTCTATAACTTAGGCCTTAAATAAATTAGTCAATTCGAACTTTCATTTTCATAAGCGCCTACAAATATGCAATTTACAATTTCTTGATGAAAATTTTTGTCTGAAGCTCAAATTCGAGTCGTAGCCCTAATTAATAGACACTAAAACTTCGATTTGCATCGTTCCCATTTGCGTCCTTTTTGAAAATGCGTCGTTCATTTTTGGTTCTTGTCGTTTTGAATTGTATCGTCCGTCTTTCTCCGGTCCCAATTAACGATGTAAATCGAGGTTTTAGTGTACTAACTTTCCATTTTATTTGCAAAAAAAAATATAATATATTTTTTTTTAATTTCATTTTCGGTTAAAAACTCTTTCGGCAATATATTCTTTTAAAGAATTTTTATCCGTTTAAGTAAATGATATACCAATTTTAATTAATATCGGATGCTTTTATAAAACGAAAAAAATTTTACGAAAAAAAAAATATAGAATTATGAATATTTTCATCTGGAAAATGGAAAAAAAAGGTTATGGTATTCAGTATATAAAAGGTTTACCTTGTGAACAACAAAAAAAAAAAAAAACCACCGAGTTATGATATCGAGAAATTGGTTGGTTTGTCTATCATAAAACCATTAAATTCTCCTCTTTTTTCGTTTTTTTCGATAATAAAACTTTTAAAATGTTTAAACCCAAAAGTTTAGCCATTTTTTTTTTTGTTTGTTCCATTAACAAAATTTTGTTTTTGTTCTTCTCTAATTTACGAGAAAAAAGCTTTATTTTATTTGCATGTCACTTTTTTTCTGTTTTTTTTCTTCCCCGGTTATATAAAAGAATCCCTAATCAAAACCAGTGGAAAATTTAATTACGTTAATATTACGCACAGTAAAAATAACAGACAGTTTTCTCAGAGTTAAGGAAAATTTTCTCTCTACTTTTCTTTTTTTTCGTTATAAAACAACACAAAAAAAAAATTCGTAAAGCATGAAAAAGCTGAAGGATAATTTAAAATTAGATGGAAAATCATGGAAGTGACATGAAATGACTTTTTCCTTTTTACATTTCTGTTGTTGTTATTATATTATTATTAGACTTAAAAGCACTTACAGTAAGAGAATAATATTCTTTTTCATTTGAATTGAATTCGTAATTTCAAAAGGAAATGATTTCTTCTTTTTTTCTTGCTAGTACTATATTTTTCAGAAAACTTGAAACATTGAATTTGTTTTCAGTATTAAAGGAAAAGATGTTTTCTTTTCTTTCTTTTTCGCGTCTTACACCTACTCTAAATTTAATTTAATTCATTTATTTCAATTAAATAAAAGTAAATAATGAAATGATTATAATTAAATTGAAAAATATTATTAAGAAAAAATTTTATTTTAATTCAATTCATTTTATATTCCATGTTTGCTTGTTTTTTTGATTTTATAATCAAATAACTTAGTTTTCTTGGTCTGTGAAAGTGTATATGCAATTTATATGAGCGCCTAGAAATAGGTAATTTTTAATTTCTTGATGAAAATTTGTATATTTTCAAAAAGCTTAAGGTATTGGTAAGAATTTCAGTCTCAATCAATATATATACATACTTTTATATTAGTTAAAATATTAAATCAGAAAATCATGCAATAAAAAAATTGTATACTTTTATAAAAGAAACTGAGTTTACAGGGTTTGATGATATTAATTAAATTTTCTGTTAAAAATTATTACTCGTTAAAACTAGGTCTTCTTAGTTTGATATTCTTTGGTATTACTCTAATATTAAATCAAAACTAGTTTTATGATATAATCGGATTTTAAAGATGATTGACCCATTTTTCTAAAATATTTCTTTTAATAGTCATTCAATAAATTTGTTCTAAATTTTTTTTTTATAAAACGCATATACGTTTTATTAGAGAGCATTTCTAATTTCAAATTTTAAATCAAAAAAACGAATACCTTTCCAATTTAGTCTGCTTTTTTTGACTTTAATGTTGAAAAAATCTATATTTCTTTTTTTTAATAACTACTTAAATTTAATGAAATTAAAAGATTGTTTATTATGATTAAAGACTCATAAATAAGGTTAAATACATTTCAATCGAATTAACCAAAAAAGGAGAAGAAAATCATATTAAATTTATTCAAATTAAAATTAAATTATTTTAATAATATAAAAACTGATAAACATTGTTTTCTATAATATTGATACTCATAAAAGCGCCATTGAGTAAGCTTTTTTTTATCATTTTTGACATCATTAAACAAATTCGATTATAAAATTATTATGCTTTGTTTTCGAAAATTTTTATTTGGGTGGTTTTTTTTATTACCTCCCTCCGAAGTTCATTGTACGTATATATATATAATTGCCCAACAGAACACCTATTTTCCAATATAAAATCAAACAAATAGGATATCTTTCGATACTACTCTGTTTGTAAGGCTTTGAAATAGGGAAAGAATTGAAAGTAATTACGATTTTGTTTATATGAAGAACAGAGGAAAACCTGTTACGTTCGTTCGCATAAATATTACATAAATTACCCTTTTTTTTCGGCAATTAATATTGAAATTGGCTTTTAGTTATGGATGGAATGAGCGCTATAAAAGCGATAACAATATATACAAAGGGTATAGTTACAATTCGTATCATTATATTCATAGAATATACACAATTAACGACATACTATATATCCTGTAACGCACTTTAGACAGGATGTCAAAAAAAAAAATGTTTACGCTCTTATACTAGAGGCACACATAGGATATTCAAACCTTAGTATTGATACTACAGTATAGCCTTGTACCATGGTATAAAAAGGGGTTGGCACACATCAAACATAGTATCTGTCTGACATTTGAAATTCTGCGAGAATATCGGAATTTCTTTTCGCTCCTCTTAAATCCTTTAAATGATTCCTACAAACATCTATAAATTTTGAGGTTTCATTAACGCATAAAATTTTGCGTATTTAATTACTTTTTCCAGTTTTTTAAAATAATATTTTCAAAAAAAAAAGTCTAAACATGTGTCAATTGCTAAGCTTTCCTACAAAATTTCATTCGCTATTTTCCGCTTCAATAAAAAGGCGCGACAATCACTAAAGAATAGATTACAGTAGCCGAAAAAATTAAGTAAAAAAGGGGATACCACGTACTTTTTCGAATTTAAATACCAGATTTATGCTACGTAGTTGAAATGGTATTCAGCTAGTATTCGACGACACACATATGGTATAGCAAATGGTATCCTTAAACTATGGTATGAATACCCTATGTGTGCCTCTAGTATTAGAATCAATCGTCATACATATTCGTAATCTGTTTGATAGCGCAAGCAATGTTAGAGATTGTCTGGGATGCAACTTTCCCGAACAGATGGGATATAGACGGAAGAGGTTGTTCAGATCTAATATCATTGCATTTTTATAAAATCTATATCACAAAACCATCAGCAGGAGCAGAATATGCAGTAATATCGAAAGACTGCAATTTCTTGTTGATGCTATTATATCAAGAATCATATAATCTACTAGAAGTCACCATTCTCGGATTGCAAAGAAATATATCTTGTGAGAGTGTAAATATATGTATTTTTATGTATTACACAGAGTGTTTTAGAAGAAATACTAATAAGAAACAAAAATGTGTGCCCCAATAGATTCCAAATTGGGCACTCTGTTGATTGTATATTTTTTCCTATTATATGAATCAAATTGTATACATTTTTCTTCCTTTTTGTGGCACCCCCTATATATTTTACTAATAATAAAATGTTTTCCGAATTAATTAATGTAAACAGTCCCAAATGTAATTTCTTTATATACCTTATACAGAAAAAAAGGCAAAAAACCGAAGCTTTTATTGGAATATTTATGAAATAACAAAAATATGAGGTATTTTTCCTTGTTTTCTTTTTTTTTCCTATATTTCCCGAACGTGGTAGATTTGTTAAAAGGGGCAGACAACAAAAAAAAAAAAGCTCTACATTATTAGTTGTCATTACTTAAACATAATTTTCCTTTTTATTTTATTTTACAAGGTTTTTTTTCCCTTGAAAGTTTAATATTTTCGCTTCTGGGGTAGGAGGTTCTCACAGTGATGATTGTAATATGTACATAAGGAAAAATATATTGTCGTCTATATTGTTTTTGTCTTCTTAAGATATGCATACATTATATTATATGTGTACGTCCTTTATGAAAACAAAAAATTTTTTTTTTCTGTTTCTGATTCAAGCAATAATGTATGGTTCATTATACTGACGGGATACAAAAAAAAAAAAAAACTTTTCACAATTTCATTCAACCCAACCACCACCCACTTTCGGTTTTTCTTTTCTTTTTTTTTCTATACTTTCATTGCCATTTTGTATTCCCCAATCGTTTACATGTTTGTTTGTTTTGTGTTTACATACATTTTTTATGATTAAAAAAGAAAAAGCTCACACATATGATCTGTTATATAACTTTATGTAATGATATACATTCGTATGAAATTTTCCATTTTAAATTTATTCATATAAATTTTATATGAACCGTTAAAAAATCATAAATATTTAAAAATCATTTTTTATGGTTTGTTACCTTTTCTCGTTTTTTTTTTTTTTTTAAATTAAAAAATATCGATAAAATAATTATTTGAAAAAACTTTAGCGCGGAAATATTGGTGGATAGTATTACCTTTATAGCTTTGAAAAAAAAAAAGAAAAAACTATATAAATTAACACTTGATGCAACAAACATAAAGTTATGTGAATGGCAATATTGTGATACATATTATGATAGTTTTTAATAAAAATAAAAATGATATGATATTTGAATGGCGGCAGTATAGTTCAGTTTGAATCCTGGAGTTGTAAGCAAAGAAAAATAAATACATGAAGAACCGAGTTCTGGATTTGAACCAGAGCCTCATCAGCTTCTAGAAACGAGGTCTTAACTGACTTGACCATTCAACACTGTATTTATCAATCTGTTCAATTTGCTTTTTCTAAACATTATTCAAACAATACAACTGTTATTCGAAATATAACAATTATTCTATAACCTTTCAATGTCAATAATTCCAATTATTTGTATTAACTATTATTAAAGTAATACTCCTACAGAGTGGTAGTACGTTACTTTGTTTAAAACTGTGTGTTTCGATAAACAAACTAAAGTTGAAACGGCTTACGGTTTGGTCGAATCAAAGTTGTGAAAGAAGTTACGTACTAGGTACTAGCAATTCTGGTGTCTCCTTTCAGAAGAAAAAAAAAAACTTAACACACATTTCTTTTTGAACCGAATAGTATTGTTGGTTGACCGTGTTTTCTGTTCCTTGATGTATCTTCTTATAGTATAGTATTATTCCCGTACATCTTCAGGTATAGCTAAAATCCAATTTTCTAATTATTAAAGAATGATCCATGAAATCATCGATATTTGTTCATATTGAAAATCAATTCTCCTTTTTCATATTTTATAAATTTACAACCAAATTTGTTCGATCAATTAATTCTTCCAGCTTTTTAAACTTTGCAATTTCGGAATAATTTTCCATTAAATAAAATTTTTTTTTTTATTTTTTATTTTGTTAATATCTCAAAACATAAAAAATGATTTTTATTGTCACCCGAAACATTTTTCTTTTTTTTTGAAGACCATATCTAAAAGCCTTTTTATTATTAAAATAGAATGTAACAAGGATAAAAAAGGAAATAAAAGAGCCAACATAATATCCTGTAATTTTTACAAGTTCATGCATGGAATTTTTCTTTAACCAACCAAAATACAAGATAAAAAGAATTTAAATGGTTCTAAAAGGGATCCATTCGTTGTAATTTTTATCCTGGATAGAATTCCATAAGGACTTTTCAGACAATTCACTTTCTTAGTTATGTGTTTTTGTTTTGTTTGCCTATTCCGGAAAAATCACATTTTTTGACCTTAAAAAATGGTTGGTTTCTTTTTTTCTTTCATTTTATGTAATATTAAAAATATGAATACATATTTTACATGTTTTTTTTTAAAGTTGCGCAAAAAGAAAATTGTTTTTTTTTCGCCGGTTCTATCTAACGCGAAATGAATTTCGAATTCATTTCCTTAAAGAAAAACAAAAAAAAAAAATATAGTATAATTTCGTTTTTGTTTTTGTAGAAAATCCTTAAATATGCATGTACTCAATTTTCAGCACGATATCATCTTAAAGAACTCCTCCTTAACAGGAAAATGAAAACAATGAAGTCACGTCTTCTATTTATGAAAGTTATTTTGTAAAAGTTTTTTTTTTCTTCTATCTATATTATATTTTATGCTTTCAAGCTTTTGCTATTGTTGGTTTTTGTGAAATTACATTCATAAGGTGAAGGTTTTTCTCTTGTATATAAACGTCAAAAGTTCATTTATATTTTTTGGTTGAAAACAAAAAAAAAAAAACCTTTTTTCATGTTGGTTACTGTTGTCTTATAAAATAATCAGTTTTAATCTAAAGGCTCCATTAGACTAAACATTTTCATCTGTTTTTCGGTTTGAGTTTTCATATGTTTTTGAATGATTTGAAATTGAACATATGAACAACATTATGAGACAAAACAAAATTATAACAGAAATCATAACAAATCTATAAAAGTCCATCATAAAAATAACAGAATTAATTCTCACATATGCTTTATCATAAGAGTCTTGTTTAAGAGTTCAAATCATTTGATTTAATATTTTTGACAAAATATATGAGAAAGCATATGACAAGACAATTATAGTCTGAAGTAAGCTTAAAGATGACATATACTCAACACGCTAACTGAATTAAAAATTAGTTCTGAAATATCTAAGTTACTATTCGAATGTTTAAGAAATTAGAGTTTTTTAAACATGGAAAATTCTTTAATATGTTTCAATTTATGACTTTATTTCAATTTATTTTTAAATGAATTATTTATCGTAACTTCAAATTATTTATCAAAGAAAGAACTGACTTTCGTGGTTCTCTTGTGCTAACAAACATTTTTAATAAGTGTAACTAATTTATATATGAAGTGAAAAAAGAAAATGGAAAGACTTAATTACCGCATAAGTTGTGAACCTATTACTAAAGCTTTTCATGATAACATTTGAGAAAGAGGTGGAAAAATACGAAATTTTCTTAGTATGCATAGAAAATGACAAAATTCGGTGGATGGGTGGGTGGGTGATATGACTTTTTATGTAAAAGTCATTTGGGTATATTATAGTGACAAAAATTATTCAAAAAAAAAAGAAATTCTTGTTTTTTAGGAATTCTCTTGAAAGTAGTATACCAGAAACGTGACATCTGTTTCCTGACTTTTAATTAAAATAATTTTTATATAAGTTCGTTCGTTGTTTTTTTTCTTGTGTAGCTTTACACTCAAGTTAGCAAGAAAATACAGTTGTACTACTACTGTCTCTCAACAGGATTCCTGGGGATTTCTAGGGTATACTATAGTATTTCTTTTAATTGAAATGTCTTAATTATATTTAAAAGTAACGAACCCAATGATGACACTCTTTTTTTCTGTAAAGTGTCTTCAGTTTTTTTTTTTTTGGCGGAAAAGTCTAATTAAATATATAATTTATTTCTTGAGTTTTTACACTCAAGTTGAAATATAACATTAAATTAATAATTCTTTAGTGAATACATTTTTTTTTTTATTTAATTAAGCGTTTTTTTTTTTTTTATAAGAAAAAATCTATGTCAAGTTATTCATTTCACTTCTTTTTAATAATATTCTTTAATGAGTTTAAGCTATATTAATTTACATGATACTTTCTCATTTTAAGAAGCTTTTTGAATAGCAATATACTATGTAGTATTTGATAAGAAACTTCACCTAGAATTGAAAGAATATTGCAAAGTTTTTTCGTTATCAATAGATGACACTGCAAGTTTTGTTTCTAACTTGTATTACGAATGAATTCGATGTACTTTAGTGATAACTTATGTAGGGCCTAAATACTATAGTAGTTTTATAATGCACTTTGGCACTGTCATATTTGTGTGTGTTTGCTTTACTCGAAGTATGAGTTACTTATTCTTTGGTTGGACACAGGATTTCTCTGTTGCATTTACCTCCGGATTTTTCTTAGGGTAGCTTAAGTCTTAGGAATTTTATTAGCGCTTTTTCATAATTATTGTTTGAATATTTTTTTCTGGTGTGAAGCATTTGTTTGTTGTTAGTTTTTGAAAAACTTTAACTATTTGTTCTCTTGTTTGTGTCTAAAAAAGTTGCGTATACTTTTGTATAGCAAGTATTCCTTCACTGTAAAGCTAATAAATTTTGTTCGAAATTAAATTCATTCGTCTAAAAAAAATTCCCAATGGAAATTAGAATATAAAATTAATTTTTCTTTTTTATATATAAAAAAAAAATATTATTATTGTTTACGTGTGAACATAGCTTAAAATGAAAGGCCAACACTAAAAAGTGGTTTTAATGAACCACTTTATATTCAACAATAAAAGAAAAATGAAATGAATAACAAATTAAACTTGTAAAAACAAAAAAAAGAAAGAAATGTTTACTGCATAAGCATAAAATTATGTAATGTTTGGTCGAAAAACATGGAAAAAAATTGGATCCCAAGACCGAGAAGTATAGGAAATAAATTTAGCAAAAAAAAACTAGAATCTAAATAATACAAATTAATATTATATGACATGGAATAAAGTCTGTTTATAGTCTTTTTCCGCGAATGATACAAAAAAATATAAATGATATAAAATTATTATTATAAATTTCTCTGGAAAATGGTTTTGTTTTTGGATAATTTTTCCGAAATTTTTTATATACAAGATAATTTCCTGTAAAATATTAAACAGCATAAAACAAATATTTTACGCCAAACATACTAACAAAAATACTAAATTAAGTAATTTATTTAATTTTATTTTTGTTTGTGATTATGTGAAAGCGCCGTCAAAAAAGTACCTGTATCGTCAGATAAAAATTTTCATCAAGAAATTTTAAATTACCTATTTTTAGGCGAGCTTACAAAATTGGACAGACGTTCATGCGTTGTTTGATTGATTACGTTGGGTTTATAAATTGTTTAATTTAACTCAAATATAATTTCTTAGAAATGGATGGTTTTCTTATCTTTAATTAGAAATCATTTTGATAATGATTTTTCTTTACTTTAGAAGAATGAAATAATTCATACCGAAGAAATATAAATAGTTTTGAAGAATATTTATTAACATCATTTTATGAAAGAGTTACATTCATAAAATAGTATTTGTTGATTTAAAAATATTTGTTTTCCAGTTTTTCTTTTCTTATTGAAAAGTGTGCATACACAGTGACTCAAAATTTTATTTGTACAGTAAAAATTTGAATGAATTATTTAAAAAAAAACGGAAGTGTGCTTATGACGACATTGTAGAAGTAAAACAGAAGTTTTTTTTTTAATACAGCGTTGAAGTGGTGGGAGATAGAACTATTGAGTCTTCGCCGGGAATAATCCCCATAAAAACCTCCACAACTTTGCTAAACATTTCAATCGTGTATGACCTTTATATAAAAAGTTCAAAAATTTGTATCAACTACAGTGCTAATACGGTGGCAGATAGAACTATTTGATCTTCGGCGGAAATAATCCTCATTATAACCTCCACAATATTGCCGAACATCGTAATCATCTAGGACATCCATATAATGAGATTTTTTGTAATGTAACGTTTCGTCACAGAAAATCGTCACATAATTTTTGCTAATCGCCCCCATAGAAGTATTTCACTTAAAAGAAAAACACAAACTTCGAAACATTGATAAAATATTTATTTCTAAATTTTTATGTTATGTCTACGAAAAAGATTTCTTAATGGTGTTCAACTTTCCACTTTCTTATACTTCAAGTTTCATTTTCTTATAAAAAAAATATAAAACATTATTTATGCATTATTTATAGACGCGAAAAAACGTAGATTTTCATGATTTCATCATCTTAAAATCACTGAATCGAATTTTATCTACATCGTTTAATGGGTTCTTGAGAATAATATCGTGTGACCACCAAAATCACAGAATTAGAGACATCATTATAAAATTGATTAACTTAGATTCATGGATTCTTCAAGACATGCATCCAACTATACCAATAATTGTTAGAGTTACTGTAATTCTTCTTTCAAAATTAGGAGTGCCTGCCCAACGTACTTGCTTCAGACTACCTATAGTTTATATTACATTACCGCAGGTTTAATTTTACCATTTTTTACCGCATTGGTAACGATCGTGTCTGATATACGAGCTTACTCATCTTTCGTAAAAGTTGAAAAACCTGAATTTTGTTTTCTTAACAAATTTGTTTGTTTTCTTTTTTTCTTAACATTAACGTATGTAATTTTTTTTCTTAGACTTAAACTTTATACAAGTATAAGTTTTTGATTAGCGAATATGTATTTTCTATAAATACGCAATTCTGCGGGGGAATTTTTGTTATCAGAATTACACTGCTGATTAAATATTCATATTTTGCAAACGTTTTATATTTTTCAACTAATTTTAATAATAATTTTTTTATTATTTGGAATTAATTTCATTTGAAAATAAGATAAGAAATTTGTTAGAAATTTTACTTATTCTCTTTTTTTTGATTACAACATTATTTTTAGCATGTTTTTTTCTAGATTTTAAAAAGCATTCGGATGGAAAAGTTTTTAAAAGTCATGTACTTTTTAGTTATCAAAAGAGAAAACCAGTTTCAATTCACTTCAAACGAAATATTTTTCCGCGGATTTAATGAATTTTATAATATCTTTAAAAAAGTGATTTTTATCTAATAATTTTTTCTTTTCTTATTTGAAAAGTATTTATTAATATTAATAAATTCCATGATATATTTAATCTGAGAAAATCTTCAAGTTAAAGTTATTATTATTGTACTTTTACTATTTATTATGGAATCCTAATTTTCTCAGTTATTATTTTACGAGATGCTGAATTGAATTTATTTCTGGTATTTGAGTAATCAAAAGTAAAAAAAGTCAAGAAATTCCGATTTCTATTATTTTATATCATATAAAACGGTGATGCAAGACGAGCTGAATCGGTCAATTGTTTGATATTACCTTCCGTATTCAATCTAAAAGTCCAAGACAGGATTCAATTATTTTGCGTTTGATTGATAAAACAAATTGATCATCTGTTATTGAAACAGCCTACAGGACTATATTTGATATTCAAAAAAAGTCTACTATTTAAAGATAGAGTAAAACGTCAATCATTAGTCCTTACCACACGACTCCACAAGGCTTATTTCAAGACTTATTTTCAGTCGAACTGGAAAAAAGTCTTGTGGAGATTCTAAAAATTGGACATCTTTTCTTCAAAGGTTGTCTTCTTGTACTCATTTCTATTTTCTAAATTAACTGAAAATTTTATGTTATTATTTTTGGCATTTTCAACGAGTTTATTACAAAACAACGAACAATTTAAATATCAAAATACAAAACTGCTAATGACAGGCCAATTTACACTATTTATTTTAAAAATCAATTTTAAATTAGCTTCCAATGGAAAAAGGAAATAATTACTTAAATACTTGATTTTCTTATTAATATAAAATCAATGAAATTCTTTAAATAAATTTCCTTTTTTAAAGAATATTCAATCATTGGTATATACACTTTTCTCATTTCTTTTCTATACTAAAAATTAGTCTACTTTTTAAGATGAAAATTTAAGAAGCCAACAACATTTTTCAATATGCATAAAATCGTCTTAAATTTAATTAAAAGGACATAAAAGCCATAAGAATTCCTTTTGAAAAGGAAAAATTCAATTGAAATCTTGATTTACCTGTGATTTTTCTTTTGTGTGTGAAGCCAAGTAATTAGGAAAATTCTTCAATTTCCTGCTTTTAAGTGTTCGAAATAAAAATTTGTGTCGATAAAAGAATATTTTATAATAGCATAAAAAGGAAAAAAGGAAAATTTGCATTGATGATTAATTGATTAACTTTAATTTAATTGTGCCAAAACTGAATAGAAAGAACGATTTATATAAATTGAACCAATTTTGAATGATATTTCGTTCTGGAATTGTCCTTTTTATCGTCGTCACCTTCCTGCTTTTTTTTCCATTTATTTTTTTTTTTGATTATATCAATCTTGAAAGTATAGAAACCTCCACAAAAAAGACATGTTCGAAGATGAAAAATTTAACGAAGGTATTTTATCTATAATTGATTGAATCAATAGAAAAAAAGGTGATCGATTAAAGTCTTTATTAAGAATAAAAGAAAAAGGTAGATAAAGTTTTGTATATTGAAATTTTCTTTGTATAATAAATTATAACATAAGATATTCGAAATTTCTGATTGAAATAAGGTTAAAAAAGAAAAGGTTCTTCTAAAAATAAATAACTCAATTATCAAAAATAAATAAATTAGTGTAAAATTGTATTCCCTGATTGAGATTTAATTGACTTAGAATATAGTTTATTAGTTAAAAGGAACACACTTGTCTTTATAAGTTCTTGTCTTACAATAGTGAAGTAAAGATGTTGCTTTTTAGTTTAATCAAAAACGATACAATGAAGACAGCTCTCAATTTGAATTCTAATTTGGACAAGTCACAAGTTAATAGTATTTGTTAAAAAGACATGTTTTTACAGTTTTTCTTTGCAAATACTGTTAAAGACTAGGCTTGTTTTGCAGCGCTGCAATGGTACCAAAAATTTATACACAAACAATTACGTACGGTTTAATATAAAAAACAAACAAGAAACGATATTTCTATATGAAATAAACCTTTTTGATTTATATTTGTGATCTGAATATATACTTTCTACGATTTTATACTTCATCTGTTATTTAACAGATTTAAATAAAGGTTTGGACATATGATAGTGTAGAGTTACAATTAGAGTAGGTACAAATATATTGGCATTGAGAGTTGAAAGGTTTTAAGGAATTAGAATAGCTGTTATATTGTTTGAATAATATAATATTTCCGTTAAGTCGGTTAATACCTCGTTTCTAGAAGCTAATGAGACTCCTGTTCAAATCCAGGTCACGGTTTTCCATGTATTTATTTTTCTTTGCCTACAATAGCTTTCTAAAAATCAGTATATTACTTTGTGTTAGAACTCTAATTTTAATGAACTCGTAATCTGTATAAGATTCTGTGAAATATAGATGTCAAAGTGATTTGTTGAAAATGAAAATTAATCAAATAACATTCTTAATAAGATAAATTCAAAGTAATTTATAAAATATTGTAATATATGAATCTCTAAAATATATGATAGAACATTTATATCCGGATTGTTTATAGAAATTTTTTGCTTTTTTTTTCTTCTTTATCTATTATTGAATAGCATTGAATTAAGGAAAATATTACGTAATAGTTCATATCAATATAATATTTGCTATTATATGTTTCATATATGATGATAGTACAAAATCATATTTAACATTATATAGATTTTCGATAAGACAGCATTTATGAAATACATAAATACTTGACATTCATTCAACAATATATGATCGTAAATTTTCATTTTACCGGAAAATTTATGTGTAATGTCACATTTTGTATAAATGGACATTGTCTGTCACTACCAATATAATACATTTGTAAATGGATGGAAAACTTGTCTCTAGATTTTGATTATAATGGAATGAATTTATATATTTTATATAATATAAAGTTGTTTATGAAATCCTATAAATTATCAACATTTGAATAGATAATTATAATATTATTATTATTTATATAATAAATTATTTTTGTGTTAATCAAAATTTATGTATTTTATTATGGTAGAAATTTTTTAATGAGAAATCACAATTATATTAGAAGAATATTCATATATATGATTATATATCCGAATAACTACATGGTGTATTTTGTCATGTATAAACATGAAATATTCGTAATTAACCACATGAGATTCAATAAACACAATGTACGAAAAATTATGAAAATAATTGAATATATTTTCTATCAAAAACGACCTATATTGTAATTAATAATTTAATAATCTGATTTTCATGAAGAATATATTTTCCAAAATTTCATGAATATGCATAGACACATACAGTCCATGAGAAAGGAATTCCGAATATTAGAGAGAGGAAATATTATCTTGTAAAGCTGTATTTGTTTGATTTAAACCTATGCACTTATATTAATTCAAGAATAAATCTATATACGATACTATTGTCTATATTATTTACTTATTTAAATAAAATAGGCTAATTCTAGTCCTAGTGTTTGCACAAATTATCAAGATCGAATCTTCTACAATCAGAACTTTTAAGGGATTTATACATTATGGGTATCCAAAATTCTATTCGGTGACTGTAAAAAAAGATATGTATATAATATACAAAAATTTTTGATTATGAATTTGATTATTATTTCCTACTATATTCTGTTATCGTTTTCACAATCGAATTACAATTATTATTTGATGAATATTAACACATTATTAATTATCATAAATTTTATAGAATATCCAAACTATCACGTTTACGTACTTATATTTTTTATATTCCTTTTAATAATTATCAATTAATTGATTTTTAAAATACTTTATTCATTAAATGAAAAAATTATCATGAAATGAATTATTTTATTTAATTAATATAACATTAATAAATGAGTATACAATATTTAGTACAGAATATAATATAATTTTCTTGGTCTGAATGTTTGTCCAATATTTATGTACGCCCGACAATAGGCAATCTAGAATTTTTTGATGAAAATTTATATACTTCTTCTTTGGCTGAAGCGAGAATTCATATCAACAATATATTCTTTTTTTACGAGTAGATTAATTTTCTCCATTGTTTAGTTAAATCTTAAAATAAGGAAAACTGCTGTAGGTTTTTCTGCTATTATAAAACTTCGGTAAAATAGGTATAAAAAAGTAAAAATAAAAAACAAGTTTTAAAGGGATTTTGTAAGTAGAGAATGATTTCAAGCGTTAAAAATTTTATATTACTTTTATAAAAAAAAAGAAGAAAAGAATACTTGTTCTATTTACAAATGCATATCAAATTTCTTGAAGATGCGTTTTTCATAATAATTATACTAAATAAGAAATAGGCATGGGAAAATAATATCCATACGAAAAAAAAAATAAACTGAAAAAAGAAAAAAGTAATCTAAGGTATGTTCTCAAATATTTGTTTCTTTGGAATATTTATTTACCATTTTAAAAGCATTTCCCTTTTTTTTTGAAGAGAGTGAAAACATTTCAATGGTACATTTATCATGGATCTATTTTAAATAGGTTTTAAATGATGTGAAGGTTCCGCATTATACCATCAAAAAATACGTGTGTGAAACGAAAACAAAAGAAACACTTTCTTTTTGGGAAAAATATAAATTTACCATATCACATATGCTTTTCGGGATAAAATATCTAAGTCATGCGTGAATTTCGGGTGAATATGTTATTTAAATAAAATCGTAATTAAAAAGGAAAAAAAAAGAAAAATAAACAGAAGGTTTGACAGGTCGAATTAAACATATATTTCTAAACATCAATCTCGTTAAGGTGAACATTTGCCAATAGTATGTTAAAAGTGAAATTATATGAAGTAATTTTGTGTGGTAAATTTCTTCACCTGAATTAATTAGGATAGAATTAAGGGTATTTTCAATTTAGAATCCATATTACCATTACACTATTTTTTATACCTGTATCTTTATAGCCTTCTAAATGAAAAAATTATAGAGTAAAAATATATCATACAGTGGTTTAGAACACTGGTTCCCATCTGGCGGTCCGCGACCCAAAATAGGGTCGCGAGCTTTTAAAATAGGGTCGCGAAAATTTTCTAAAATTATAACTTGAAATATTTATAATCATCTCAAATTATATTTTCAAATTACCTCCCAATATGCATTAATTCCAACTTGGAAATTGTAAAACGATTTTCACACGGAATTCTGAGTGCAAAAGCGTACGCTACAGGCAACGCACACATAGATTTGGTATAAATCGTGCATATTCGTTATTTTTTTTATTACTGAATCAAATGCATTATTTTTAATAAAGCAGTAATCATACTTTTTTTTAAATGCTCGCGAAATTTACTTTAAAAAAAGTGGGTCGTTTTGGAAAAAGTCTGGGAACCGCTGGTTTAGAAGAACCAACCAGTATTGAGGCCTTATGACATGTATGTACCGTGTAGAACAAAAGTATAGAAGATCAAAAAACTGTTTTTCATTGGATTGTCTCAATTCCAGAAGACGAATTCTGTACTCCTTCAGCAAAGATTTCATCGTCAGATTCTGGATATTTGAAAGATTAAAAGTATTTCCAGTCTTAGTATGTATATACAATGTCCTCTGAAACACTCCGAATTTCCTTGAGTAAATTTCTACAATTTCTAATAATTTTCTTATATTGTATAATATGTGCTTCAAATTAAATTTATATACTAAAATTTTATGGTATTTCTCGATAATCACATAATATATTTTGGTTTTTACTATATTTTAGTTTTTCTTGACATAAAGACATAATTATTTCTTTCAATCATGAAATTTTGTCATTAAAACTAAATAAAATTCCATTGGAAAATAGAAAAATCGAATTTTTCTTGTGATAACTTTATTCGAATAAGAATTTTCACAAGCAATATTTTTCTGTTATCATTTGATTGAGTTCAAACCATTTATTTAAGACTCTTATTTTTTCTTTTCTTTTTTTTTTTGTTAGATCCTCTTTAGATAATTCCTATATTATTTTTCTATTGAAAAGCTTTTTATACGAATCATTCATGTTAAGTAATGAAAATTCCTTCCTGGTATAGAAACTTTTTAATTTTAGATATAATCTAAATACTAGGATTTTGGATAAGATTTAAGCTTAAAATCTTTTTTATTTAATTGAATATTTGTATTGAGTTGTTATGAAAAAAGAAAAACGTATTCATATAGCTTTTTTTTGCGATAAAATAATTTATTAAAAAGAAAATTATTAAAACTTTTAAGTATTTTGTATTAATATTTATTTAAGAGCTTCAAAGAATTCTTGAACGTTTCTGATATATGATTAAATTGTCTTCTTTCCTTTTTAATTATGGATCCTATACAGACAATTGAAGAGCCATGGTTTATAACATTTTCATGCTTATCTTACAAATATTCACATTAATTATGTATCGCAAAATGGAAGTAAATTCTACATTCGGAAGGTTAAATTTTAATTAAAAAACAAAAATTTTCATCAAAATATTATAAATTGCATATTATCAGGCGTTCATGAAAATGTAATAGACCAAGAAAATCATGTTATTTGATAGAACAGAGTTCAAAAAATCAGAGAAATGCAATTCTAAATCATAGATAAATGTAAATATTTAATCTTACAACGTTTTACCGAATTCCACACATAATCCAAGTAATTCAATAATTCATTTAAGCTTTAAATTTGTACTCTAGTTCTTAGCTATGCTATTATTCATCACTTCCAAATGAATAGTATGCTATATTTATGTACAGTATTAGACTATACAATATTAGTAGCTAAAGAAAATGTTTTGTTCACCCATTTTCATTTTTCTCGTTTATTTATTCTAGGTAAGGTTACAAAAAATACCACCCCCAATTTTGTTCGTTCTAAATTTTCATTTTACATTTCATTTACAAGCAATCGTTTTTTTCGACGTCCTACATGACGTTCATATGGTCTTTTTGTTTTGTAGTGTCTGGAATTTTGTGTGGAGTATTAGAGAAGCTTTTGGTCATGGATTAGGAAATTATTTTTCAATGATTTTTCACTTTTCAAACATACCTGTTTTTTTTTCGCGTTGAGATGGTTAATTTTTTTAAACCAAAAAAAATTTTTTTAAATTTACATCAAAATTAAAGAAAATCAATTGTTTTTAAAAACTGAAAAAAAAGAAAAGAAAATTAATAAATTTAAAATAATAAAAAAAACAAAAATAAAATAAAATTTTAGAATACATTTTTGAAGATTAGTTATGCTTTCACAAAATTTTCTATTTGCTTATAATCAAAAAATAAGCGTCATTGAACCTGCACAGGTTTTTGGCATAATAAAATTCAATATGAATTTAGTTCATTAAAAATAATAGAATTTTTTTTTTTTAAAGTGAATATAAAACAATATAACAACACATTATTACTATAGAGATAGCTTTTATATTACACATAATATTATGGAAATGAACGTAACAAAAAGGTGGTCAACGAAACGTTAAACTGAATTGAATTATGTATGTTCTCTAATATATAGTAGTAACAAAGTACGGGTATTGTGTATTCGAATTTATAGAATATAGTAACAATATTAAGTCACGCAATTTGAATGCAACTGAATCATCATGATGTATGGAAATCAAAGGTAAAAATTTTCATATTCCGGAATATTTGTTAATCTTTGTTATAAATTTATGAAAAACTGTTATATTAACACTTCAGTGAAGATTTTAATTTAGTGTTTTGTATTCATGATGAAAGATTTCCATATTACCATATATAACATAAGATGACTTAATTTAACAAAAGAAATATGATATTATAACTAGCTTTTAAATAACTGGGCCGCGAAATTACAAACGAACTTAGCGTAAAGAATCCTGAGTACCAGTAATGAGCTTTAAACAACATGCCATGTAATTTACCTTATTGAAAACTAATAAATATTTGCAATATCCCTAAAACTCTTACACATATTTCATACTTTAGTCGATAGTAAATAGTAGCGAAAGTTGATTAAGAATTTTTCTAATACGTATTATTTCAATCTTATCATACTGTAACCCTTCTTGAGGTACTTTCTTTTATATCAAAAAAATAAAACTAGAAATTATATTTTACTTGAATAATGTAAGCAGCTACAGGTTACTATATTTCTTAAGCTAGTTTCAGACCTTCTGGTTTTCTCTTACCATGTGGTGGTGCACTGTACAATGTTGAACGTAAATACATACTCGAATATTGATAGTTCAATCGATGAAAAACATAATGATTGAAATTCATGTTTGTTTGATTTTTCATCATACATCGAATATGTTCATCGAATCGCATACGTCTGGAGTTGTTTTTTAAGGACATAATTAACTATATTTTCTCCGGTGAAACGTAAATAACATAAATGGAATGGAAAATTATATGGTGATAAAATTATAAAATATTTCCGGAAATAATCAATTTTATGGGAAACTCCTTAAACAAAAAATTAAACAAAAACCTTACGATTCGAATGTCTCGTACGTTGTGCAGGTAAACCGGTATGTTTTATTACACAAAGGATAGACAGGACGTAGGTGATTAGGGACAGTCATAGAATTTCCTCAATTTAAGACTAATTAACTTAAAAAAGAAATTAGGATCGGTAGACTGCTAATTAAAGGATATTTTTTAATAATAACTTAATAAAATTATGTTTAAAATAGATGAAGGATAGTTAACAAAAAACTAGATTAAAGTACATAAAAAAATGAATTATTAAATTATGAAAATTACGATGGTTTACGACATGACCTGTATATTATGTAAATTTCTTAGATATTTCTAATTCAATGTAAATATTATAAGAATATGATAAGACGGTTTTTTTTTGAATAAAAAACAGCGTAATTTAATCCATTTTGAAGTGGAATTATATTACAATTACGTACATTCATAAAGAATGTACTTTCGGAATGATAAATATTGATAGCTCAATAATAATTTATGTTTCGTGTTCATTTCTTATAACACTTGTATTTCTCTTAATAAATAAAACTATTGAGGTGAATTAAAGATTATCGATTCAAGTTTTTCTGTGCTTTCTGATTGCAACAAAAAACTAGATTGGAATAGATTTTTTTTTGACCTAAAATTGATTGATTTTTTTTCTTTTGTGATGTGCACTAAATTTATTGGAAAAAAATCGATTATTTTATGATTGAATTTTTTCAATTTCTTGTTTAAATATTAGTTTAGGTCTTTTTTTTTTTGTAACTCCAATGATTGATCATACAGGTTAAAGGTTTCACGCCACAAATTTTCACGTGGTATGTGATACGTATTTTTCAAATTCAAAAAAAACAAATATAAGCCTTTCCAGATAATATGTTAATGAATTTTTAAAACTTTTAACTTAACTGAAGTTTTGTATTGACTCTAGCACCAAAGGGGTAAGAGATAGGATTATTTGGTCTTCGACAGAAATATTTCCTATAACAACCTCCACAACTTTGATGAACATTGTAATAGTGTGTGTCCTCTACATAAAAGGTTCAAGAAGTTCTTTTGACTCCTGCGCCAAACCGGTTGGAGATACAACTTTGCCAGAATGCTCGTGATGACTTTGTCGATAACATTGTCTCAGGTCATAATCGTGCCCGATGCATACTCAAGTATATAAGTGATGTTTTCCGAAAAGTGATTTCAAACCCCTTTTTTGTAACCCTCCGAATCCCCATTTTCATGGAAACTAAATTTCTTCAACGTTCCAAATAATTCTTTGCAACATATCAAAAATCGCTTTTTTTCAATCAGCAATAGGACAGACTGAAAGAAAGACAGAAGGACACTTGCCTTATATACCATATATAATATACATATAAATATATATTTTATAAATAATAATTATATTATAATAACGCCGTTTAAGTATATATACAAATCAAATATATAATTTCAAATGTAATTTGGTGGTGAATAGATGATATATATTTCGGCGCCATCAGAATCCCATTGTGCAGCGGGCAAAGTGGGTAGAACATTTCCGCCAAAATCAAGACTTTCGCCGATATCATTCCTATTGTGCAAATAAGGAAGTCCTCTAAATGGCGTTAGACGTTGATCAACGGATCCGTGGCCAACGCCACCATAGCCAGCACTGAAACCAAGACTTTCGCTGATATCATTCCTATTGAGCAAACCAGGAAGTCCATCATATGGCGATAGCATCATACCAACGAGTCCTTGGCTACCATACCCCGCAGTGTCACCAGACTTCCTACCCGAGTAAGTTGGACGTTGATGATAATATCCTGGAGCAGCAATTGCTACTGCTGACAAACAGAGTATCTTATATACAAATAATAAAAAAATTTCAATAATATTTTTCAAACAAAATTAAAAACTATCAAATTACAACAATTCCACGCATTTTGCTTGTCCTCCTGATTGGCTCCAAAGAAGTTTTCAAGTTTGAATGATGATCAATAACTAAAGATTCGCTTTTATATATCCAAAAAATGATTGCTAACTATTTTTGGACAATAGAAGCGAAATTAAAAAATAAAGGAACGCAAATATATGCAAAATGCAGATCTTAAAAATATATTTTAATATTTATCAATTTATATACCTATTTAGTTAGGGTCACAGCCTTGTGGACTTTATGCATGAAATTTAATTTAATAATCTATAAATTGGCGAGAAATTCATCAGTTTACAGATAAATAATAAAATATATAGTATGTTGGGCGGACCTTGACTGACATCTGCTCAATTCAAATTTCGGGTTTGAAATTTAGCAATGTTATCATTATTTGATGTTGTAGAACAAAGCAGATATAATATAATTAATTAAAGATAATTTGTGGTATTTTGTGATACATATTCTGAGTGAAGCAGAACGAAAGGTTTGTGTGATTTATACCATATACCGGGTCTGGCAATTGAAGTGTCTGGATTAAAAAACGCTGTAATTTTTCGAATCGTTTTATGGTACGGTACACAAACTTTTCACTCAAATTCATTTGATTTAACTCTCTCCAAATTCCGATGTTTGACTTTCCAATCAAATGAAGCACAACAATTGAATTTCATTTAAGGTCTATTGTACAAAAAATAAGAACGCGTCTTTTCACCAACAAACTACAATATGTCAAATTTTAGTATTACAAGATGTGCGGTTTACATTTGACAGCGATTTGAATTAGATGGACACTTCAATTGCCGGGCCGGTACAAATTTCCGAAACTTGTATAAAAGAATATACTTTGCGTTTATACTTTTCAAATTTTGAAAAAAATTCATTCAAATACGCTTTGTTCAATTTTGAGCAACTTCTTTGCAATACAATCAGAATCTTTCATTTCGTAGCCTCCGCTGGCTACTCAAAATACCGTATTTTTCTTATTATTATTTTAAACTTAAACTAAACTTAAACTTCAACCAACTTTTATGAGTTATTTGATTATCGTAATAAGTTGGAAACAGGGTTACTTGATTACAATTTTTGCTTATGATTCGTTATCTTGATATTTTTCCAAAATGCATAGTTTGTGTATTTTCGGACGTAGGGAATATTATTTATCGAAAATTATTAGCATTTTGCAAGGTAAATATATTTTTGTGATGAAAAACATGAAAATCCATCGGAAAATAAATAATAATTTGAATGTTAATTTGCTACCGATGATATATATCTTATGATCATTGGACTCACTTGACAGTTTCGAAACTTTTGTATGGAAATTATCTTTTCTTGTAAGTTGATTTATTTGAATTCACTGATATGCAAATTAAGGACATTCTAAAGCATTTTCATTATTAAATTAAAAATCAATCAAATTTTGCGTCAGAAACCTTATCGATCGAATAATATTGCTGACATAAAAGTTACCTTGTTTATTACGTAAAATTGTTTCATTGAAATATTAACTTTTCAAACTTTCAATTTGAAGCTAGTGTAACATTGGCCTATAGGTCCTGTTCAAAATTACTTATATGATAAAAATTCTTTTGTATTCCTCTCTTATTCTTTTGTATAAAACCTATCCCAACATTTATATTGCACTATATTTTACTTAGGATACTTGGTGATTCATAAAATCATCAAACAATAACAATAAAACATTGTCACAATACAAGTATTCTAAGTAAAACAACTAACACAAAAAAACACCACACGACAAAAACAATTCTTGGAAATATTCAAGAATTTGTAGAGCTTTCGAGAAAATGCCACCTAGTTTTAGACAGCCAAACGACCAGTCTTTTCGAGAAAGTTCGCGAAATACACCAATTTGATATAAAAAGCAGCCGTAGGGTCGAGCCTGAAATCAATCTTAATCGATCAGTTGAAGTGAAAAGCTTCGTCAGAGATTATACAAAACCGAGATTGAAAACGTGATTATTTTTGTGGAAGCGATTACAACGGCGATTTGTGATCATTATTAAAGATAGCGATTGTGGTGTATTTTTATAAACTGTGATAAATAATTGTAATAATTAAATTATTGAAAGACAAATATTTTTAAGACTAATTGTTAAGCAGAAATAATTATAAATAAACTTTATACACTAAATTCACATAAATAAAAAGTGTTATCATTCTAATAACATCGAACCGAAAGACTAACACGTCACAATATAAAGGTCATATGATATAAAGAGAACTGAATATAAAATTGCTTCTCGACCTCAACTATCTATTGCTACTACAGATTTATTCTGATAGTGGATATTTGGATCCGAGGATGTCCATCAGGACCTAAAAAATATTTCTTTCTATTTGAGTTTCTAGTTCGCTTCAAAAAATTCATTTTAACACATTAATATTGTAGTTATCGCAGTTGCTATAACTTGAAAGTAAGCTTAAAATTTAAAGTTTTGCTAAAGTTATTTCAACTAGAACGTATTTGTTAAAACACTGATAATTATTAGTTTAATTTAAAAAATAAAATGTTCTGCTTTTAAATTAGGGACATACAAATACAACCACTATTTCGAAATTAATTAGTAAAATTGAAAATTTTAATATGTACTTTCCTTTGAATTGAAGGCAAAGGAAATACAATTTTTTCTGAAAAAACAAGTATTTTCATAACAAATAATTTAAATATTTAATTTTAATTTGATATTATTTTAAAAATGGATATTAATATGTCATATACGTAAATTCTTCTCTTTTCCAAAGAAGGATGATATCATGTTTGAAAATTATGAATTGATTTATTAATATCAACTTGAATTGAACAAACAAAAATATATTAATTGGAAACAAATTAAAGATGACATAAAATCGAAAATACTAGATATATTTGATAGACCAGATTTCTTATTCTTACTGACAGTATATAAACAAGATACTTTAGGGAGCAATGAATAGGGAATATCGTTCTTTTTTTCATTTATCCAATGAATATGTCATTTTCCCTTAAATTTATAGATATAAATATAGATATATATATATATAGGTAGTGGGAAGAAAAATAAATAGAGTACAGTATAAATTCAATTCTAATTAAAAATTCTATTCTTTACTATGTCATATCTAAATTAAAGGTACAAAAAAAAAAGAAAGTGAATTCTCAAAAATTATAGTTAAAACAAATATATATACTTGTATATATTCATCAAGAAATTATAAATTTGCATATTTTTAGGCGAGCGTAAAATCCAATAGACTACAAGCCTATAGATATGGTCAAATGTAGCATCCGTCTTTGGAAAGACAAACTAGATTTAATCGTGTGTAGCGGCTTTATCGTTCAAACATACAGAATAATTCGGACCGAGATTGTACTGTATTTTATATTCTTAATCATTAATGTTATTTTCTCTCATTTCTTTTATTTTTTTTTTTTGATTGATTGAAATTTCGAATTTAGTTAATAACTTCAAAACAATTTCTTTTTGACAAATTAATTTTGACTTAGTCTTAAATCATTTTTCTTAACTAGAAAGTATATATTTATTGAAAATATAAAAATAAAGTTAATTGAGAAATGATCACGCGAATGAATTGATTAAAGAATTTTATCTATTTGTCCATATTTTTTTTCTTTCTCATCAATAAATCAAATTTAATTATAATAAAAAGCATAACTGTTATAAAAATTTGGAAACTTGTATATAAAATATTATATCATGAAAAATATTATATTTAAGCTTTTAAAACAATTCAAATTAGAAAGAATTTCAAAATGATCTCATTATGAATGTGAACAGCTAAGCAAATATTATATGTGTGAAAGGAATTATATATAGATTTTAAATTTAAAATTCCAATCAATTATTATACATTACGGTGTATAAAAGCTTTAGAAAAAAAAGTTTAAATTCAAAAAGAAAAAAATCCGTTTTCTGATGATGAGCATTCATTTCATATTTACATTAAACAGAAGTAAATACCTAGGCATACTACACTCTCTCTTGTTTTGTAACATTGCGGATTTCTTATATTTACATAAAAGTAGGTTATTTTAATATTGTTGCTATTGCAAAATAATTTCTGATTCACTTTAGATTTGTTCGCTTAATAACCTTATTATGATTTTTTTTTCATCTTCTTCTCACTATTATAAGTTCATTGTTCTTATTCGATTTTTTTTAAAAATCTTTTCTTTAACTGTTAATAATTACAAGAAGAAATAAACTAAAAAACACTGAATAACATTTTTTTAACTGGGAAAAAAAAACATCTTTTTAACTAATAAAATTTTAGATGCTCGCGCATCTTAATTTTCTTTTGTATAAGAATTGTATTCTCATTGAAGTGTATCCGATGGATACAATAGCAGTACCATGGTTTCACATGGTTTAATATTCATAATTTATGTTCTATATATACTTGAAAGAAGGAAAAAATAAAAACAAGTAGAAATCATGGTTACAAATTTACATAAAAACATTTCTGTTATCACCTACTCAACTGTTGTGACCCCATTCATTGCATCCGTCGGGCATTACTTATATTATTTTCAGATTCCTGAAGAAAAATAGTATGGAACAAGTTAAAACTGATATATATGATATATATAGTACTAAACTATAATGGGATGTCTCCAGATCGAAATGTATTCGGAAAATAGTCTTAAACAATCTTTCAAAGAATATATCGCAGTATTCTAAAAAAAAGTTAACTATTCATTTCATCCTTAAACTATTATCTCGAATACCAAATAAACTAATACTAGTCATAACAAGTTCTGACTGTCATAACATGACGACATTGTCATAACTTTTTTTTAGGACTATTTGGTATTCTGCCATCGTCATAACTAATAACTATCATAAAAACATATCATACGTTATGACCGAAAATATTTTATATCATAACGGAATTTTATATGTGTTCTCTAAGTGAATTATTTGATAAATATGGAAAACTTTCCACCAATTTCTTAAATACACAAATAATTTTACACCTATATAAACATTTTCAGGAGTATTTCTCGAATAACCATGACAAATCGCTCGGATTATAACAGTTTAAACTGTTATAAATTCATATTTTCGACGTAATTATGACCCGTTCGCTAGAATACGAATTTTCGCAGCAGTCATAATTTTAGTCAGAATATTATTATCATAAATATTTATGACTGCAAAACTATCATAATGCCAGATTACGTGGGTTCATGTTCATTCATATATTTAGATTTGGATTGGTCATGGATTTTACATAAATATAGTATGCAATAGATTTATAGATTTCAAAATAATAATTATAATATAGATTTTCAACGTAAATAATAATATAGAGGTGTCTAAAACTAGAACTTGATTAAGTTCGATATGACTCTATAAAACCTATTGTATATCAAAATGACAGAATACATATATATATATATTTAAATTATGTTCATAAATATATGTATGTAGTAAATATACAGGTGTATGAAAAGATGAAAGCAATGATTTTCCAAAATGAAAATGTTAGAAATAGCACCAATAAATTTTGATATTAAATTTAACTTTAAGTATGTATGAATGCATACGTAAATCCTTTTACTTTTATGACTTTCGAAATATCAATAAATATTTATGTATATATATATAAATGGGTTACAATAACTTTATGCCAATATATTGAAGAAGAAGATATTAAACCTCTATCACTTTCTTCATCAATGAATACAATACAAATCTTTCAATATACCTTATGTATACATATATCGTACAATCGTTGTAAAATATGAAACTGATGTTTCAAAAAGTGAACAAACAAAATATTAACATAAACATAACTAATATGTTTCTTAATACAGATATAACATATGTATATCCTATAGATTTATCTTTATAGCAGATACATATGTACCTATATAGTAGATATTATTCAATTGAAAGTCATCACTGAGATTCTCTGGTTTTGTATATTGAAATGTCACCATATTTTGGCTTTTATTATACACGTTTATTTTGGGTATATTAGAAGAAAGGATTGAAAGAATCTTATATATATATTTATTCTAGAGAATGTTTATAGCATATATTATATAAAACATAATTTGTTATCAATTTTGAAAAGGGACCACATTAAAAACAGATGCCAATTAAGAGAAAGTTTTGAAATTTGATAAATTATATTATTTTGAATTTCCCTAAAAGAAAATATGAAAAATTAAATAAACAAAAATTTTGAATGAAATTAAAAGATAAGAGATTTTTGATAGATAATAATAAAATACCAAATCGATATTGATTGAACTAATTTAATTTAGAGATGATCAAATAACATTTAGGGTAGGACAAGCATTTGTCTGAAATTCATATGGAGGCGTTAGAAACGTAACATATAAGAAACGTAAATAGATTTAATAACAAAGATCTTCAATCATTTAAATTTAAATAATAATAATAATAATGATACTATCAAATATCATAATTTTGATTTGTAAACGTGATTTTAGCAGAACTAAATGTTTTTTATAAGAGTACTATCTGAATTTCTTGGCATTGTTCCGGGTTCCCCGGATTCTACATGTCCGCTAATGATCAAAAATTATGGTTATTATTTTTATTATGAATGATTTAATGATTAATTTATTCATTATATAAAATATTTTAAAATTTTAAATGAGTTATTGAAAAGCCATCTGGTAAATAACATTTTTTGTTTTGTTTTGTTTTCTTTATTTTCTTTATACTCAACTCATAAATGTGTACTTTTATGCTGCGATCATCGTCGAAATCGTACGATATAAACTGATATGCGCAAACAAACGGAATTTCAGTTTTATAGGTATAAATAGATAACTCCCGAAGTGATCTAAGTCCCAATAATATTAGAAAAAACCTTATCCGAGAGTAAAAGCAGTAAACGATTAGAATATTTCAACCCGGTTTAAAATACTTAAATAACTTTATTTGGTAGTATATCACGAATAATTTGAAATAGTTTAACTAGAATCGTATATACAATGCGGATACTAGACTTGCGAGTACAAAATCCCAATGGAAAGCATTAAATATATATCATTGTTTTAATTTTTATGTAATTATCTACATAGAAGAAAAAAGGATAACTTGTTTCTTTCCTCATTAAAAAAATAAATAATAAAACATAATTAATTAGTTTAACTCGAAAAGTAATATTGTAAGTTTGGTTTTGTGAAACAAGCAAAAAGAATTGCTTTTCTTTCTGTCTGAGGTGAACACGTCCTTTAATTAGCTATGTTTTTTCACATTGTTTCCTGTTCATTAATTGTTTTATTATATTATTTAAGTTTCAAGAATTTGCTTGGTTGTTATATTTTTGTGTGGTACATCTTCTATTTGAAAATTGTATTATGAACATTTTTTTTATCTTCAAAGTTGAAATCCCTTTTAAAACAATTTTTTTTCTCCTAATTAAATAGTTTTCCTCTTACAAAACTATAGTATTTTAAGTAATTTAACTAATCTACTAAAAGAAATATGAGAAACAAAAAAAGGAAAATACATAAACTTTTGAATAAAATCTGCAAGTCCAAAGAGTTTAAGGGAGTTTATGGTATTTATTAAGTAAAGAAAAAAAAGTTCATTCCATTTCATTAGAGAAGTAATTTAAATAGTTCGATTGGTAACAAAAAATAATCATAGGTTTTTTTTCTATTAAAAAATTAAATTAATACTAACTAAATTATTCATGAATAAACTTTTTATTTGTTTCTTAAATTTCATGATTATTGTACCGAGAGAAAAAGCACATACATATTTTATTACAAAATTTTAAATACAGGCATCCCGCGAATAACACGGTTAATTGATACCGTGTTATTGAAGTTCGTGTTATTTCGATATAAATAATTTTGAAAATATCGTTCTGTGCTATTCAAAACCGTGCAAGTCAAAAGTCGATACCCATACAAACTTGTATATTTGGTTCGAAAGAGAAGTAAGCACTCACAATTTTATGCAATGATACTAAACCTATTCTGAGCGCAAAGCAGAGAGAAAATCTATTTACCATAAGAACTGAGATTTACAACTTTCTTTGATATCTATGTATTTCCTGGGTGGAATCGTGTAACTTGATTTCGATCAAATCTTATCGAAAAAGCATGAGAATTGCAATGTATTTTCGATACGATTTTCTATCAATCGAATTACACGATTCCATTCCTGCAAATCTGTTATGTACATATGCACTGTGTGATCGGTTAACAGTAATACACATAATTCAGTTTGTACACGGTAGATACTTTTCAGACAAAACCGTGTAAAAAAAACCGTGTAAAAAAGACATGAAGTACATACATAGAAAAAAAGGGGATTAGTTCCATATCCTTCAACCCTCTGTACTGTCTGTAGAATGCTCGACACGTCTCGCATTCACCTAAAAGATTATGGTTAATAAACATATTTTTCTTTAAAATTTCAATCAAATAGTTTTTTTTAATCGTGCTAAATAGAATGAAATCGTGTAAAAACGGAATCAATTTTTTTTCCTAGACCGTGTTAAATCAAAACCGTGTAAAAAAATACCGGGTAAAAACAGAATTGCGTGCATATGTGTACACATTCGCAAATTCGTGTACATAATTCAAATCTCGTGTTATTCAAGAGTTGTCGCAATTTTTAATCGTGTTATTCACGACTTCGCGCTATTCAAGTATCGTGCTATTCGAGGGATGCCTGTATATAAATCGAATTATTTTCATTTCTATTCGAGTGTAATTAAAATATTTAATTATTTATTTATTCTATTCGAAAGTGTGAAATTTATTTCACTTGAATTTTGTACTAATTTAATTTATTTGTTTTTTTCTTTTTTGTTCAATGAAATTTTTTTTTAGCGGAAATAACTAAATGTCTTTTTTTCTCTGCAAATATTGGCAATAAAAAAATCAATCAATTTAAATTTATACCATTTAATATATATAGACTTAGAAACCTTGTCTTTATAACATGGGAGTAGTTTTTTTATGAGTTTTCTGATCAATGAAAAGAAAAGAAAAGTGATCGTTATTTAATTGCTTAACTGTGTCAAAATATCATTAAATTTTTGGTCCTTCAAAGTTTTTCTGAATACACTTTTAAATGCAGAAAATTGTATATTATCAATCGAAATTACCTCGAAATTGTAAAAGGTTTTAGTTAAGTAAATTGCTTTTACCAAGGAAAATTTTATACATATACTTAGAGTGCCTGGAGGAATCATCTAAGAACAATCATTGAGATATTAAGGGGATATTGTCTGTTAAGAAAGCACTCTAAAAGACTGGGATTGGTGCAAACAGACCTCTGTTCGTATTGTGGAGACATACGACTGGCTGAAGATATCAAACACATTTTATGTGAATGCTCAGCTCTCTCTCGAGCTCGTAACAACTTTTTGGGTAACCATTTCTTCAGGAATTTAGGGATGCTACAAGCTACTGACATGACCAGTCTTATGATTCAAATGCTTTGAAGAGGAATAGGTTTCCCAATAGGATAACTCTTGGTCTCGTAGGGATCACAATGGGCCCCATAAGCTGCCTGGTGTTGTACGCAGTACCGCTACTCTACCTACCTACTTATGTCAATTTTAATTTTCTTTTTAAGTACGTAATTTCAACTCATCACTAAGAAAACTTGAAATAATTCTATAAATGTATTTGTTAATTTTCTTGGGAATCATTTGTTATGTATTGAGATCTTCGAATTCAAATTTTAAATAAAGTTCGGAATTTAAATTTCTTTAATAAGTTTAGTTTTAATTATTTGCGATTCCACTTAATTTATTGATTAAGTTTTTTTTAAGGATGTTCATAAGTTGGAAACAAGCTTGAAAATATGGAATTATTCCTTTTTTGTAAATTTTCTAATAGGTGAATCAGAAAAGTTGTATTAAACATGTTTGTTAACCGAATTCGGGCTTCAACTGAGTTCTCTGTTTTCCGCCCTAACACTTTCTACACAACAGAGAAACCCGATATCTACGGTTGTTTTAGAAAACAAAAATACTACACCATGAAATACAATATAGTATTTGAAGTGTTTTCCGGGAACTTTAATATAATATACAAAAGTAATTATATACAATTTCGTTCTATCAAAACAAAACAAATTTGCATAGGTCACGGAAGTGATTTTTAACTTTTAAAATCCAATGTAATTAGTTTAGAAATTATTGTCGTATAAAAGTTGTCGGAACTTTTAAATTAAAATATTTAATTTTTTTTTATTCCTTTTAATACAGTGTGTTGCAGGACGAATGTTTTTCCCTTAAATGATATGAAAAATACTACATACTACATACTATTACTATTACTCTTTTTCTTTTTATCTTATTCAACTATATATAGAATATAAAACAGTTTAAGATATTTCTATGATCCTTTCTAGTTGACAAAATCACAGCAGTTAGTTATTGTGACAAAAACAAGATCCTTGGGAAAAATTTTTTTCGTTATTTATATTAGTTTTTGTGTATTTTTTTGTTGTTGTTATATATACCTATATATAGTTTAAACTTTACCCAAAAGTATATTTTATAAGCTTTTACGAAACAACACCAAAAACTTTTTGCATATTCAACTAACTAACTAACTCTCTTGAAAGTTTTTTTTTTTTTTTGTTACTATGTTGCACATTTTATATAAAAGTTTGTATGCAGTAGTATCGGAAAATAGTCAGAAAAGTCACATGTATATATATACAAAATCCTTAGAGGATAAATAGATCTACATTTTCTGGTTCACAATTTGTCGTTGTGATGCTTTAAAATCTGTTGGGAATGAGTTCAGGACTCAAACAACAATCTAAAATAAAATAAATAACAACATATTTTCAGTATATTATAGTATATGAAAAAATTAAGAATGAAAGTAAAGTATACCATATATATATATATCCAGTAAAATGCATTATGGATCGTTTTTTTCTTCAGTCTGACGGATTCATTTACAAACTTTTACTCGTTATATTTGAGGGATTCCTTTGGAGAAATGAAACGACACACTTTCGGTCTATATATATGGTATATCCTTTCAATATGTCTTAAAGGTTTTTGAAAATTTCTACTCTATTTTCTACATTGTACTACTATCGAAAACCAATTTAGTGGGTGGAGGATATGGGTTTATATATAAGTATATCGAATTTCAATAAAATGAAATTTTTGTACTCTTGTTAAGTTGAAAAAAAAAGTTCATACTATTGACACTCATGCCATGTTATATAGATTTTAACGACGTCTCTATAGTATAAAAACGATAAGTTTTGTTGTTAATATCGTTTGTTTGTTTCCGTATAAAGGAAAAAAAAAAGGAAAAAATATTTCATTATATAGTTAGTAATATGATTGCTATTTTCTTTTTCTTTTTTTTTCCTTTTTCCATATAAGCTTTTTAATATTATTTCAGTAAAAAGGCTTTTCGTATACTATATATTTATACACGTCAATGATATCGTATAAATGCAATCATTATGCCACTTTATATATATATATATATATATATATATTTTTTTTTTAACATAACTACTATATTATATGTTACTTATATGAAATACAAAAAAAAAACAATTTAATGTGGTAACTTTAACATTTATATTTACTTGTGCTTTATAACATTCTTGATATCATGAATAGAGAAAGCTTTAATTTAATATTTGTTAGTGTTTTCCCTTCAAGAAAAGCATGCTGGTCAGTCGTTTTTATATCTTAATTTAGTATTATTCTTTTACAGTGAAACGTAAATTACATACTGTAAGATTGTAGAGTACACTATATACTTGTATATAGTACCTCCTCCTATAGAAACAATCCAAATAATTTCTCTATTAAAGCATTCACATATTACTATTTTATTATATATTTTTTGGTTTCAATTAAAGCTTAAGAATGTTGTTGTTGTTTTTTTTGGGGGGATGCCTCGTATAAAAGAAAATTTATATATACCTAATATAAATGAGGTAATATTTCTATGGTGCATGTTTTCAGTAAAATTTACTACCATATCGTACGAAAGCCAGCCATATTTATACTGTATTATAATTGTAGACGTTTTTATTGAATTAGAAATTCTACTAAAAATGCATTCATTGAATTAAATGTAATCAATAAATTGCAAAAAAAAAGAAGAAAAAGCGAAACTTGCAAATAAATATAATTATTTAATTGGTATGTTTCTCTTTTTTTTTTAATTAATTGAATTTATATAATTTTATAAAGGAAGGAAAATTGAATTTTCAGTTACCACCAAGTTTATTGACTTGAAATGGTTTTTTTTCTAAGTGAATGTGTTAACCTTTGAAATATTTAAATGTAGTGTCACGATTAACCTGAAAAAAACTCCGAAGACATTTATAGAGTTTTGACATTTAGATGGTTTCAAAAATATGTCTTAAGAAAGGTCAGATTATCTGAATAATTAGGTATGTGGATGTAGGTAACATTTTCTTATATTTTTTTTTACTTTTCCGATAAACGAATATTTATTGGAAAGTACTATAATCGTTCGAAACCTAACTTTTGTTCTAAAATGGCTAGAAAGATGAAAATACAAAATCCGTTTCATTCAAAATAATTAGCCCCATGTCCGTCCGTACGTCCATCCGCTTCTTCAAATCGTTAATAAAATTTAAACGGAAGGTCCGAAACTGCATGTCCAATTTTGATAAGATTTGCATAGTTTGTGTACTAAGGTCGAAATCAGAACATATTAACTTTTCAACGGAACTCACTTCTGGTAACACTAATGCACACAACTTTTTTTAAAAAATGTTGTGGTGGAAATATAGAAACTTCCCTAATTCGGCCAATAATAGTAGGATTTTAATGAAACTTGGTGCGTAAATTCTGGATAGGCTAACTGAAAAAATAGAATGCGTCTCCTCTCGGTGGAGGTTGCGGGAGGGCAAAATAAAAAACGTTTATAATTCGGTCAATAGTATTCACATTTTAATGAAACTTGGAATGTACATTTAGAATGGGTGAACTGAGATGAATATTTTATGACATTATCGGGAAAGTTCCATAGTGGTCCAGCCGATATAGAGAAAATGTTAATTCACTGCTATGGTTTGCTTTGCTCATTTTTAGTATTATTTTTACTTAGTAACTATTATTGTGCTGCGATTTAGCATTAATACTTCTAAGTGGGATTTCAGTGCTAATAGGGCTTTAGTTAGGATTTAAATCTAATTTTATAAATATGCTTTATTTCTCGTACAAGTTATATCGACTCTACTACAATTTTAAATAACATTTCCAGCAAATATTCATGAATAAGAAATCAATAAGTAATGACATTAATTTGCTGTTTAGTACAAAAGAGCTGTGCACGATTAAATATTTTAATTAATATTTAAATATTTTTTAAATCTTGATTAACTTTTTTTTCTTCTTTTTTTTTTTAATATTATTAAAATTTTTTAACGTATTTTCTTTTTTTAATACCAAAAATTCTTACCCATGTGCTATATCAACTAAATAAAAAGAAAATTCTATTCAAAAACTCAGATTTCTGTTCTATTGAGATATTTTACGGGCCAAAAAATTTTCCTTAGTCGTCCCTCATGTTGCCATTACTCTCTATGGAATATATAGAATGAACAACAAACAGTAGAAAATATTATTCAAAAGTGTTTTTTTTTGCTTGCTTCTTAAAGTGACAACAGTCGTTATTCATGAATAGAAGAAAAAGAAGCATTTTATTAGATGGAAATTATGAATTTTGTTCCATAACTTGATACAATATTTGAATAATAATAGAATGAATATACGATATACACTATTAAAGATGAATAGATTGTGTCTGGTCGTTTTCTGTTTCAAAAATTTTCTTTAAGGAAGATCTAAAAGTCCCCATGGATGCGACAAAGAAATAAATGAACACAAAATATAACCCGGTTGAAATTATGTTTAAAAATGTTTTTTTTCCTTCTTATTTAGATTCATGTTTAACAAAATAGGTTATAAAAGGCTTCTTTTTTTGTTGTTATTGATAGTAAAATTCATATTCTATTAATTCCATTTGATGTCCTTTACAACTTTATATAAAAACATTTCTTTTTTTTTCTATTAAAAAAGTTCAAGTTCTTTTGACTTCTTGAAGTGTGTTTGCTTAAAGATCTTATTTCTTGAAGAAAAAGAACGAAATTTCTTCACATTAAAGGTGGATATTTTCTTTTTTCTTTCTTTCTTCGATTTTGATTTTTCTTTTATTTTAGCCTTATTGAAAAGGTCTTAAAAAGAAATAGAAATTTATTCTAAAAGAATTATATTTTTGCAGCTTCTATAGAGAAGAGAGTGAGCTCTTTAAGAGAAATGGAAATAAATAAGATTTTCTTTTGAAGTCCTTCTTTCATTCACCTTTGATGGTCGTTGATTATTATTTGATGAATGAAAATTGCGATTTTTATTTTAAAATTATAAAAATAGAAGAAGAAAAAGAAAAACCTTTTTCCGGATTCATCATATTTTATTTTAATCAATATTTTGTATCGAAATAAAAAAAATTTTTATTTGATTTTAATTACATTTTTATTAATTAGTTTGGAAGTTTTTTTTGTATAAAGGAGGTTTTTCTTTTTAATCGAAATCTAAGATGTTGTAAATTGAAATCGGTTAAACAATAAGCTCTAATCGCTGAACTACCATATAAATACATTTGTTCTAGGACTCTTTACCCCACGACTGTATTGGACTTATTTCAAAACATAATTTCAGTTGGACAGACAAAAAAGTTCAAATTTTCGAGTCTCCATTAGACTTTTTTTTCAGTCCGACTGAAAATATGTCGAATTTTTAGAATCTCCATTAGACTTTTTTTCAGTCCGACTGAAATTATGTTTTGAAATAAGTCTAATGGAGTCGTGTGGTTAGTTTGTTAACAGATTGGCGAGCAGCTGTAATATTTAAAATTTTTCATATGCCTTCTTTTACTAGAAATAATTTGGGGATTTTTGGCATGTACTCAAATATCGTCCTGCTCGTGAATATGTTAACTAAACCATACAATTAGCAATTGTATTTCTAAACAATACAAATGGTAATTATTTGTACAACGACTATAAAGAAATTCGAAATAGATTCAAAAAATATCAAAGAAACATATAATCAAGAAAACAAGAATCCTATTAAAAATCCCTAAAAGGAAACTTCATTCGATATGTGTCATTCCTAAAAAAAATTTTAGGCGAAATTGTCGTCTGGGTTCTGATGTTTCAAAGATTCCAGTTTCATTTTCCATCTCATTAGTACAAATTTCTATATTGAATATTTTTATTTAGTCTGATTAAATAAATAAAATCGTTTAATTGGATTTGATATATTGACATAAAATTTTATCCTAAAAAAGGGGATTACGAAATACGATATACGAAAAAGTATTGAAAGTTATTTGAACGTTTTTATATGGAATAATTATTAGTAATAGATACTAACTAAACAAATCATGGAAAATATGTGTTTCTTTTTTATATAAAAAGAAATATTTTACTTTACGCGAAAATATATATATATATAAAACTCGCGGGCTAATAACTTCGGAACCAAAATTCAGAGCCTGATGATTTCGTATTCAGTTTTTTTTGCTGTGTATTTGCATTTCAATGATTGCACATTTTTCTATATGCAAATTTTTTTGTCTTCCATGTACTATATATGCATTCATATGCAACATTAGATTGAACATGTTCTATACGTATATAGTTTTGTGTATTCTTTTTTTTCCCCATATTAGAAATCGGCGGAAACTTCAGAAGGAATGATGGATACACCTATAACATGGTGTAATGTTCGTGACACCATATAGTTTCATATAGATATGTGAATATTTATTTTGATATTGGATTCTACTATATAGATTTGAATTGATACAAGGATGCATTTCCGTTTCATGGCAGGAAATGAATGTAAAATGTTTTTTTTTTTTAATGATTTTTCCGTTTTGATATCGATGGTGTATATTTTTTTAACATACGTGTTTAGGCTTTCCTAGTTTTTTTCTTTTTAAAGTCAATGGAAAAAAATGATTTTCATTTCATGTTACTTGTTCCTGAAAATAACAAAAAAAAAATGGTGATTAAGGATGTCTAACATTGAATTCATTTTTTCTTTCGATTTCATCAAATTTAACATGAAATTTCTAATCAATTTACAAAAAATATATACAAAATTTTATCTTATATCAAAACATATGTATTTATATACACTACTCTGCCATTTGATTAGGATCACTTCATATTTTATTGGAATTTCTTTTTGAATTCATGAAACAGATATTAAAAATCTAAAGCCATTGGTTACAATAAAGTAATAAGATATTCATTTGGGTCCATTTATCCCAATTAATCGGTAATATTTTTAATAATTTGTTTTAAAAACTTTGATTTTTCCTAGACTATCCCTTTTCAATGGAAGAGTATCCTTAAACTACCAGGCAGAATATTACTATGACTTATAATTTCTAACTATAATATATGAGTGGTTATTCGATCTCAAAACTTGAAAGGAATTCGGTTACTGACATTTGATATATTTTTTAGAGTATCTCTATTATATAGTACTTAGTCACAGACAGATGCATTCAGCAAGACCCAAAAAATTTGTTGTTCAAAACAAGTGCAGTATAGTTAAAAAAGTATACGTTAAAAAAGTCTTTGGAGACACTGCCTTTTCCGGTGAGATATTACAATGAAATACTAAAATAAACTAAAAGGCGATCTCAGGTTGTATGGAATTTAAATTTAACTATTTATTCTCTTACAATAGAAGAGATAATATTATTGTTTATGCTGGAAACACATGTGAAAATATTCTGCTTGTAGCGCTGCACGAATATTTGCACGTATTGGCTACTTTTGTTCTACAAAAAATTATTATTTTTCACAAACTCTATTAAATGTTCTTCCATAAAGTTGTTGTCAAATGTCAAACTTTTTTTTTCTAGAACGAATTTATGCTTTCGTAAGTTGGGACCACTTTTTCTGCACAGCAAAAGTTAAAATCGAAACACCTTGCAGTGCCGTGCTGCATGCAGAATTTACATGTGTTCGGCCTCATATAAACCTGTGTATTATAATTTCGCTGCAGGCAGAGTTCTGCACATCTGTTTCCAGCATTTTATTGGTTGAATAAATTGTGCAGTTACTGTATTCTATTCTAATCTTAGAACACGAAACAAAATGTCTTCAAAATATTAAATAGTTAATAAAATAAGAATAATTGTGACCGTATATGTTTGTTTTTATTTACAAGCTTCATTATCAAGTTTTACTTGAGTTTTGTTAATGTCGCGACATATATTTTTGTGGGTTTTTTTTTCTTTTTATCAAAGTTTGTGTTAATTGCGAATATTCTATTTTTATAATAATTTTTCTGTTTTTTTAAACATGGCTTTGATAAACTCTAAAGAAAATGATTCTGTATTTTTTTCTTAATTTTTTCGTTCATTAAGCATCAATTTTTAAAATTTGAATTTATAACTTAGAGATTATAAATTTCATTTTCTTTGAAATAAAGTGGGCGCATCTCATATCTTGTTTTGTTAGAACTACTTAAGCACTTATACTTATTAAAACTCATTCATTTGCATTCTTTATCTGTATATACATTTTTAATTTATTATAATATTTTTAGTACATATTCAACAGTTCAAAAAACTGCAACACTGATGAGAATATGAGAATATTTAGTCATCTGTGACAAATTCTTAGAAAAAAATATAAGAAATCATTTCCAAATAAATCTGTTTTTGATGAAGAGATAATGAAATTATATTGTTTCGGAGAAAAAAGAAAAACACCGCTAAACCATTTTTAAATCATATTAAAATCAAAAGGGTATCTCATTCTATATACTTAACGCTTTACCTAAAAACAAGCTGCAAACTCATCTTTTAACCTGATTATCGTAGCATAAAGACAACATGAACATGTATTACATAATCGGTGTTAATCTATATAATCTCATGTATCTATTATATTTTTATGTTTTTAAAAACACATCAATTGCAGACGACAAATTGTTATAGTCATGCTCTTTTAATCTTAAATGTAATAAATATTTTATAAATTTCAATTATGCACAATGTTTCATATGAATATTATTTTTCAATTTAATGTTTTCCAAAACCTCATCAAAATAACATTTAACACTTGATAAAGAAAACATAAGTCGAAAATAAAATCAAACTTTTCAAAAGGTATTCTTTAATAATTTGCGAACATAACTAGAATACCTACCCTTCTTGTTAGGGTAGTTATCCAAGGAAAGAGAGCTCATCTTTGTGTCAGATTTTTTTTCCTGAACATGGACGTGTTGTATAATAACTTTCATATATGTATTACATAGGAAGGATGATGTGACACATTATATTTCTCTTGTTATAGATGGAAATCTAACTTTTTTTTTATGCTAAAGTGGTGACAAACGTCATTCAAAACAAACCAAAGGTAGATTAATTTGTTGATGTCGAAGAATATGAAATTCTCCGACTAATAGTGAGAATTCAAAAAATCTACATTTTTGTTTGAGGAGTGGATGGTACTATAACTTCATTTTGGAAATCCATATCATACCATATCAAATGGTGATGTGTACATTTTTATACAGTAGGAATAAGATAAAGGAAAATATTAAAAATTTTCATGTCCAACTAATTTATGCCATTTTGAGTGAGTTGTATTCATTGGGACGATTAAAAAGTTAAATTGTTCTGACGATGTCATAGAGTAGAGTGTTCCTTAGGCTGACTAATCTCATAAATATTAGATTCGGTTTTTAAATTTTAAAGAAATACCAAAAATAGAAGATCTTTAATTTTTATCCCATAAATATTTTTCAAAGCATTTTCATCAGGCTATGATGTATTAAAGAAAAATCTTTTAAATGGAAATCTATTTCAAGAATTGATTTAAAAGCTTAGAACTACTTTAATGCAGTCTAATTTTAGTTAGTTATTATTTTTACTTTGATCAAATGTAGTCATTTGGAGAAGAATAATATCCGTACTAATATGCACGAATTTCAATTTCAATTTATAAATTAATTTTTCCCAATTAAAAAAGAAAAATCATTAAAATTTTCTTATCTCTGAGCTTGTTGTGTAAGTTCGGGGAGCATTCTATATTCGCGATATTTTGTTATTGTTTTTTTTTCATCACTGATAACAAATTCATGGTTGTTAATTTAGAGATATTTTCTAGTTAGTTAGTTATTTCCTTAGCTTTATTGGAATTTCCATTAAATATATTAATTTTTTTTTCGATTTTAAGGTAATTTTTATTTCCTACATTATTGATAATTAGTTTTTGTTAAACTCTGAAAATTGAAAATTGAAAATTTACGTTCAAATACGAATTTTGACAGGAAAATCTTTCTAAATTTTAAGAAATGTATTAATTTATTTTTTTTTGTACTAAATCATAAACACTGTCTTATTTATATTTCCTTCTAAAGACCTAAAAACAAACTTTCTATAACCGAAAGCACTTAACTAATAAGAATTTCCACCTATTACCCGACACTACATCATTAAATTTCTTTTCTAAACATTTTTTTTTTTACCACAAATTGAAGAGGTCTCAATATTGTCTTTTTAAAAGAAAATTACTACAAGACACGAGCAAGAAAAAAAAAGGTAATTTTTGTACAGTAATTTTCTATATTTTGGCGCCCGACATTTGTGGTACCACTTAAATTTTGACAAACAAAAAAAAAAGAAAATAACTATAAAATTGTTGTAATACTTACTGACGAAAAAAAAAAAAGAAATGAACCGTCTAAAACTTCTTTAAGATTAGATTTCATGGTTGATGGTCAACCTTAAAACTTTACTTTTTCCCATAAAGATGTATTAAGACGAATAAAACAGGAATTGTTTTTCTTTTTTGGTGTCGGGTTTGGGTTGTCATCGAAAACTTCTTCAAATTATGCAAATACAAACGACCAAATATAATCCTAAACCCTCAAGTGCACTTTGGTGACCCAAAAAATCCCATTATAAAGAAATAAGGAAGGGTCGAAATCGTTTATTTCTTGTATTTTTTTTTTGTTTGTTCTGTTGGTATTGTTGTGTCCTTTAGTCATTGTCAGTCCTATATTTTTCAGGTCAATATTAGCTTTGAAGCATAAGAAAAAAAAAACATGGACCACTATAAGTAGTATGTACTACACATTTTCTGGGATATATAGAATCATTTCGAAAACAAACAAAAAACCATCTAAATGTCTAGACAAAATGGTTTATATATTATAACGTCTTTTCTCAGGATTCAAACAAAAGTTCCAGGATAAGAAAAGACGAAATAAAAAAAGAAGAAAGGAATAAGAATTTTATCCATTTCTTGGATCATTTGGTTTCTTCGGTATAAGGTCTTTTCTTTTCTTTTTTTTTGTGGTAGTTTGAAAATTGGTATAATCTTGAGAAACTAATCAGAGGGCTTTTTCGATATATATATATATATATATTATATCTCTTGTTTTTTTTTGTTATATGATAAAACCGGGTCAATGAGGTAACAGAGTAGTAAAAAAAAGCACACATCCCAGTACCAGTATATATATTATTTAAGGTAGCGCGTAAATATTTGTGCACATATAAGAATTCAGAAGCCAGATAAAATTGTATAGCTTTTCTCTAGAAGACGTCGTAGAGTCTTCTTTAAACTGGTATTTTATTTATGGAATATCTTATATTGTTGTTTTGGATCTCTTTAGAAGAAAAAAATGTTGTTCTTAATTAGAATATTATAAAAAGAATAAATATCTGTTCTTGTGGAACAGTATAAAAGTTTATAGACTTATATAATAGCGAACGCAGGAAATATTAATTGATAATAACTGCTATAATCTATGATTAAAAATATTATAAACTGACAGTTAATAGAGTATATGTATTTGTACAGTAGTTAATTGTTGGTTAGCTTTTATATAAATCACAATAAAAAAATATATTCTATGTTCTATATTCAGAAGAAAAATGTCTATGCTTTTTAATCAGTACCAGTACCATGAATTTTCCGTTCGGAGAAATCTATTTTTGGTCTATTCCAAAACATTCAGAAGTATAGTATTCGGTGAGTACTATTATTTGAAGTGTATTTGCTATTTGAATCTGAGAGATTCTATAATTATACGATTTTTAAAAAAGCCATGTTTCTGGGTAGAAAAAGGATCCCTATAATATCCATTCCAATATTTTCTTTCAATCGCAAACAATTCTCTCTGACTGTGCAAATAATTTTAAATTTGATTATTTTACGTAAAATAAATTATTCTGGTTTGTTGAGTAATAATTGTATAATAAATAATAAATTATTGGATTAAGTCAATAAATTTAAAAATGTTATTAATTTGAGAGCAAATAAAGCGATTAATGATGCCAAAAAAAGTACAATGATTCTTTTTTTTTGGGGATGGAATGGGCAAACCATATTTAAATAACTTTATGGAAATTGGTGCATTATTTATTTATATGCAGTAATTAGTCACTTCATAGAGATAACCCTTTTTTTGGTGATAAGAAAAATATAATTACACCCAACTCTTTTTTTTACAAGGTAGATACCAAATTCGTGTAAAAAAAGATGAGTTTACTATAGTGAAATTGGGGATACGTTCGATGTAATTCGAAAACCGTGTAAGATGGAATAAAGAACTATATTTTAGTTAAAAAACCGTGTAAACAAAATGCTGGAAACTGTAACTTTGAAGATAAAAACACCCTTTTTTACTTCTTAAGGTCAGAAATGTTGAAATATAATTGATAGTACTATGTATGGGCTGATAAGATGAACAATTGATTAAATATTGGAAGCTAATAAGCTTAAATAATTTAATGATGCAATGTGTTTGGTAAATTTCATAAGAAGTGGGTAGGTAAGAGCTACCAAATAAAGTAACTACTATAGCGGGCGCAGTGCTGCTTAATTTTTGAAGTGTGGTAAAAACTTGAATTTTGTCGATACATTGGTTGGTACCAAAGATTGCTATTTGTACGCTCATGTGCCAGGTTACACGCGGAAAAAATCAAGTTTTGAGTAGAAAACTACCAAACCGATTATACGAGGTATATTTATATCATAGTCTTTTATACAAGTTACACAAGGAGTATATTAGTGTATGTGAGCACAGCATCAGTCGAACTTAAACCGTCAAACTGTTAGGATCTACTATTCTACTATTTACTATGTAGTTTTAAATTATGATTACCTGTTGACGGTCAGTAATTGAATGGCACGCCCGAACTTAAAATTTTTTTCGTGTAAACTTCAAAAATTCATGTAAAAAAAAGAGTTGAGTGTAATTATATTTAAAATTAAAAGCGAAAAACAAAATGATTTTATTAATTCCTAAAATCAATTTTTTAGATTAATGATTAGAACAATTAAAAAAACATGATTTAATTTTAATAATACAAACAAATATTGTCACAGATTCTATAAATATACAAGAATATTGTCAAAATTTTATCATTTATGAATTATTAAGTATTAATGAATTATTGTCGAACTAAAATTATTTACAAGTGAATTAAAATCTATGCACACAGACGTACAAATATGGATATACTATAGATAAAATGATAAATTCGATCCGATAAATTTATTAGGCTAAATTTTATGCTTTTTTCAGAATTAACATAAATAATGCATAATTCATTAGTATTTATTTCGGTTTAATATGACGACATAAAATGCTTAATAGAAAAAGAATATTTATTGGAATTCCGGACTTTTTTTCCTTCTAATAGTTGAAATTGTAACGACATACATATATGGAATATATTTTATTTTCGTTGTATAACCTCTTTGATCAAGCATATTATTGGAATCTTAAATATTTCAATTGAATATATTTTCATAAATGTATAAAATCCAGGAACCACAAGCACAACATATCAAATCTAATCATCAAACTTTAGTCTAGCTAAATTCTAATTCTTAAACTTGTTTCCTGTATTCCTTATCTTCAGAAATACACAAGTAGTATCATTTTCACATATATTTTAGTATTAAAAGTCTTATTACAGTTTAGTAGCTATTAATAGGCTGTGATATAGCAATTATTTAGCATTATTATTTCTAAGCATTGTAAAAGTTACTTGGGTAATAAGTATTCCGTTCTTAATCATGTGACTCATTGAAGATTATAAGACAATACTAAATTTCAATGTGCGCTACTTACAACAAGTAAATACTTTAGAGAATCTTCTTATCCAAATTTCTGGGAAGTATTCGTTTTAGGACAGGTAAAAACGTTATTAATTGCTAGGAAAATCAAATATGTGCAGTATTAATTCCATATATTAGTTATAAATTCAAAACCGAAATTATCATTCAATTTTAAGATTGATTTTAAAGACATAATGTAAACTTTTATTAATGAACTAAAAATTGTATAGGTTTTTGACGACTTCGGCAGTGTTTAACACATATTATCGGGATCACCTTGGGACATTCAACCAACATTTTATAGTTTAATCGAGTGATAGATTTATGGAAGTAATGATTTTGTACTATCTCTACTGTGTAAAAGGGATATCTCTATCAATTTGTGGACACGGATTCCACAGATTTATGGGCATAGAATTAGGTCATAACGTTATTATGGTATTGCTGTACAAATACAAGTGTAATCTGCTTATAATAGATTCCCTTGTAAGGAAAACTAGTTTATCATGGTCCAATTTCTATTTCCCAGCTTAGCTAATTACTTTTTAGATCTTCAGATAAAATGGACGTCCCCTGAAGTCATTTAGTTAGATTAAATCAAAACCTAACCATATACTAAAAATCATTCATTATTATTTTAAATCAACTGAAAAAAAGAAAAACTCTGTTTAATTTTCTAATAAAATGATAATAATTTGTTAAATAATAGTTCATTTGTCAAAAATTTTACAATAACGAATTTATATCTTTTTGACATTTTCTCATAATTATTATACTAATGAAAATTTTAAAATGATTTCAAGTTTTTTATTATTATTATTAAATTAAAGTTAAAACAATAACAAATGAAAACACAAATTCCGAGGATATGTCCATGACACAAAAATAATTGTTCTCCTAATTACTTAATATTTTCATCATTAAAATTTTTCCATTTGAAAAGTGAAATAAATGTTTAGAAAGGAAATTTTTTTTTCTTATAAAATACTTCTTACTTAATTTTAAAGACAAGAGAGATGAAAATGCTTATAATAGCGGAATTTTATATATGTAAAGAAAAACATTGAAGTCAAATTAAAATAAAGTACCCTAAACAAAAAAAAAGCATAGAAAAACAAACTAATAAACATGATTGTTTGTCTCAGGATATGAATTTTCATCAGGAAAATGAAGATGAAAATTTTTTTTGGTTGAGTTAAAATATACTACGAGAATACTAAGAGAAAATCGATTTTCATGTTTTTTTCTTTGGTTCAAGCAGTTTTTCGTATTACTTAAACATTACTTATATTAATTTATATATTAAATGGTAAACACTTGTAGAAAAATGAGAATTTTGATATATAAAACATTAATATGTATATAATTTAGTACATTTCGGTACGCGCGGTATGATAATTTCAATGATAACAAGGAAAATTTCTGTTTTTCCTCATTTTTGTTTATCTTTTGTTTATCTCTTGGGTGCACGAGGAAAGCAAATTTTTCCGCGTATAATATAAAACAATGAAAAGTCATTTATCATAACAAAAAAAAAGAAAGAAGGAAATTATATATATATATAAATTTGTATATCATGAGATTTTCTTCTCCATTCCTTTCCTTTTTATCTTGATTTTTTTTTTCTACTATGACTGTGATTTTCTTATGGTTCTCGATTTTTCCCAAAAGGATCTTTTTATACCCATTTTGTTCTCTATATATATATCCTTTACACAAAATGTATTGTTGTCTTTTTGATAGATAAAAAAAAAAAAAAAATAAAGACGAAGAAAAAAAAAAGGAAACTTTTGACATCCTTTCGATAAATTATGTTTGTCTAGAGTTGTTGTGGTAATTGCATGAGATTATTATGTTTGTCAGGATTTTTTGTTTTCCGTCTTTCGATAAGAACAAAAATCCAGATGAAAATCGAAATTTTGTAGTATGAGGTTGTTTTATATACCTTTAGGTATCATGTCCTACCTACTATAGAAGAAATGAAGATTAGATGATAAAACTATAGACATAAATTCTTGGTATATACATGTATAAAAATGTCATTGGACTTCGTCTTCTTTATTTATCATTAAAAATATAAATAATTAATTCGGTATTTTATATTTAATTAGGTAAATAGGATGAATTTTTGGACAGGACAATATTTTTTGGTTGTACTAAATAATATTGTTTAAGGAATTCTTTACGAGAATAATGTATTAAGATAAAAATACTATTTTGAGAGATTAGGATATAAATATTAAAAGATTGATTGAAAATTTATTTGATTTAACTGAATTTCGGTTGAATTATGTTTAATTTATGTGTAAAAGAGTTTTAAAGTTGAAGGAAATGTTTTGACGTGTCCTTGTGTACAACATTTATCTGATTTTCAAAAAAAGTATCCTTGATCTAGTTTCTTTACACTGCTGCATACGATAATTACACTACTATAACGAGTTGAGTTTGATTACTAATACCTGGTGGAAGACATTTTAAGGTTATTTAATTGTAAAAAAAAAAATTAGTTAAGTTTTTGTGTCTTTTTAATAACAAAAAGAGTACCTAATGTCTTGGAAGCAAATTTTATAGACTTGAAATTTTACTACATATATAAAAAGGACGATAGTTAAAAACAATTTTTGGTAGTTAGTTTTTGGGTAAAAATATTAAACCAGGGACGACGGCGGTAATAAACTACAGAAAAGAAATTAAATCATTTTAGTTTAAATCTGAAATGGGGAATTCCCTGGGTTTTACTACACCGTAAACATTTTGTCAGACGAATTTTTTTGTTTTATATAATTTTTTTTACAAAAAAGAAATTCGTCTACCTTATTTTGAAGAAAAAAAACCCCAAATTTTAAAAAAAAATTAATGACATTGACTTTTTTAACACCAAATAAATAAGAAAAAACAAAAAGATTTACTTCCAAGATTTTAGTAGATTTTTTTAAAGTTCTGTAAAAAAAACTTCTAACTTCTAATTTTATATAAATATTGTAAATTTTTAAGGTTTTTCAATACATTTTTCCGTTTCCTAGAAAAGTAATTTTTATATTCATTTAATTTTGTTTACGAGTTTAAATAAAAAATTAAAATTTTTAATTTGGTTCTCAACAGGTGTTAAAAACATTTTTTTTCTTTAATTTTTCCTGAAAATGAAATAAAAGTAAACATCATATTTTTGAATTTGAGGCTTTTTGAGGCTTTGCGGATTTTTTTTTTTGCTGAAAAAGTTCATTCATTTACCTAAAAAAAATTTTTATATACTCTAAGAAAAAAAAATTCAACTAAAAATTTTCTAAAATAAAAAATAAAAATTATTTTTTACCTTTAAAAAAAATTTTCTTTTTTCCGCTTTTCAATTTGATTTTTTGTTTTGTAATAAATGAAAATTATAAACAAATAAAAATATTTTTTATTCCTTGTTTTTGTGGTAAAAAGAAAAAAAAATTAAAACAAAAATATTCAAAAATTCGCGCGCTTTTTTCCTTTTGATTTTCTTAAATATTTTTCTGAGTGTATTATATTTTTATTATCCAAAAAAACGCCCCAACAAACTTTATGAAAATGATATTCAAATGTGTTTTTTTTTATTTTTTAAAATTTTTAACACAATTATAAAAAAATCAAGCTTTTTCGCATTTAATTTTAGCGGTCAATGTGTTGTGTTTTGAGATGATAGCCACGGAAAACCAATAAAATTTCGTCACAATTTATTGGGTTTTTTTTCCAATAAAAAACATAAAAATTTAAATATTTTATATTTTATCACACAATCACAAAATATTACATATTTATTATGTAGTTTTTTAACTTTAACTTTAACTTTAAAAGATATTACAGTGACCAAAAATTTAAGCTAAGTTTTTATTTGTTATCCATTAAAATTTTGTGGAACTTCTTAAAAACATTCATTGTAAAGAGAAAATTAAAAAAAAAAATAATTAAAAATTTGTTTAAACAAAAGCAAACACCGCTATGTAAATTGTAAACTTTAAACTTTTATTTGTGTGTTTTCTTTTCGTTTTTAACAGTGTATTGTAAAGCTCAATGCCAAAATAACAACACAGTAATTATTTATGACGTTTTTGATTTTTTTATCGTTTTTAATTGTTTTTGTTTTAAAATTACATTTAATAAACAGTTTTCTTTAAAAGAAAAAAAAAATGAATTCTTAGAAATTTTCTAAAGATAAAAGAATCAACAAAACAATACAAAAAAAGCTATTAATTAACTGTTTTTTAATTTTCTTCGCGTAATTTTTATTAACTCGTGTTAAACAAAATGAAATAAAACAAAAAAAAATTGACATACGAAAAACTAAAAAAAAAAATTGTATTGTTTTTATTTCGTAAAAAACTTTATGTTATTCGTTTCCATATTTTACATAAAATAAAAAGCACACATCTATTCGATACCACGTCACGAAAGCAACTGAAAAGATTTTTGTTCGTAGTCAAAACTGGTTGGGCAAAGTTGAATATTTTATTTAAAATTTATCACTTCTCGGTAGTAGATTGTATTTCCTTCCCTTCTCCGGCCACTTCTTTTTTTTGAAAAAATATACCCAGAAATCGCTTATATACCGTTCTTCTTCTTCCTTCAAAAAAAAAAACAACATCTCCAAATTATCAAAATAAACAAAATTTTGAAAATGCTTTTTCAAAAAAAAAACAAAATAAAATTGCATCATCGAATTTTATCATATAGAAAATGAACTGTACGAATTTCTATAATGTTGACTGTAAAATGATTTTTCTCTAAATTTTCATTCTCAGAGAAACAGGCTGTCAGACCTGTTCGCATGCGTCATAATTTCATGGAAATTCTCAATTGGAGAAGATGGGGTCACAAACAAGAGATTCCCTTCTCCCAATGTTTCTCCAGTTTTTCAAGTTCCTCGTGAACAGAAAAAAAGTGAATGTTTTACAAGAAAATTCATTTACATATGGGAATATATGTTTTTAACACTAACACTATAAAAACAATTTGTCTGCATAACAACAACAACAGCAACAACAAGAAACCTGTATCTCTTTGGTTAAATTTGAAATGTCTTCTTTTTTCCATTTGGTGTTCAGATGTGTAAATTGAAATCTTCCAAAAAAGACATTTCAAAGATGTTTAGACCTTTTGTTTTCAGGTGTGCCGATGCCTACCTGTACGTCTTAAGGTATCTCTAGTCAGTCTGTATTGTATTGGAATTGTTGCACTATGAAAATGAACTTTTAAAAATAACATGTATGTGTGCTAAACTTTTTTTATGCCCATTCACAAAAGTTGCTACTGTTGATATTCTGGTTATCTGGTCATCGCCCTGAGCTCTTTTGTAAACCTTTTTTTTTGTATTATTTCTTTTCTTGTAGTCACAAATCCATAATATACCGTAACTTGTGCATCTTTGAACATCTTTACGTAATTATTATTACACTTACTACCTGTGCCCATGAAATGACAATCAAAAACAAAAAAAAAATATACATTTGGAATTCTTTGGGAAGATTTTCATTTCCCAGTAATAAACAAAACAATGCTTTTTAATTATAAAATATACTTTTTTTCTTGTGAAGATTTTTGAGAGTAAATTAGATGATCATCAATTATTTATTCTAATAAAATTATCTATGGTCTGTTTAACCAACAATTTTTTTCGAAATTTATAAAATTACTAAAGACTTCGGCCAGGTTCGCTACAGGTTGTTTTTCTTATTAATTTTTTATTATAATTTTTCTAAATAAGAAAACCTGTCAAAATTATTTGAATTCTAACGTTTGTAAGAGTTAAAAAATAGTATACAACTGAATTTGGTAAACAATTGAGAGGTTTAAGATAAAAACAGTTGTAATGATTTGATAATATAAAATATTAGAGGAAAAGGCAAATGAACAGACTAGTAGATATAGTGTAGAATGGTCTAGTTGGTTAAGACCTCGACCTCGCCTCATGAGACTGATGAGACCCTGGTTCAAATCTAGGTCTCAGTTCTTCACTTTGTCTCTACTTTTCTTTGCCTTTACACGTTTAAGATCAGATAGTTGAGCAGAAAATATTGCTTTTATTTATATCTAAAATTAAACTCATAACACTTGAAATATGATTTCGATGTTTTATTGGAGCGAAATTATACTATGCAGAGAAAAGTGCAAATGGGTGTCTAAGCTTTAGAAGGGTGTCTAAGCTTTAGAATTTCTATTCATTGAAAATGTCTAGATTTCTTTGGTTCCTTGAACTTAAATTCACCTAGTTTCTTATTTAATAAAAATTACTTAAATTTCTTAAATTCTATTGCAATAATAGAATAGTCGCGACACACTTGCATATGCTTTATAGGTGCGGGAGGATTTTCAATTCTAAAGAATTCTTAAATTTGATATGAAAATTTGTATTAAACTTCAAAGTGATAATATAATCAATTTCCATTTTCTCATTGAAAATTCAATTTAGTGTTTTTTCTTGAAGAAATAAAAGAAAATATATACATTTTTTTGTTACTTGGAATGATGATTTCCATTCTAAAAGAAGGTATTCCTTTTGTTTGATGACTATTGGATGGAAATTTTAAATTAAAGTGATCAATTTTATGCAAATTTGCATAAATTCATGATTTTCAGTAAGATTAGTTTCATGAACGCAAAAAAAAAATATTAAAGAATTGATATTATTTTTGTTAATCCGAAACTTATATGTCAAGTTTTGTTAATGTTGAAATTTTTATTTGACCATTAAATTTATAGAAAAGGATTCTTTAAACCTTTAATGTGTACAGAAAAAAGTCCAGGTATAAACATTTAATTCCTTATGCTAGTTAACAGATGTTTTAAAGAGTTTTTAAAGTTGTTAAATTCTAAAATTCTAGAAAGTTCTATGAGTTAGAAGTGTATTTGAGTCGTTTTTCATAATGTACATATGGTACTATTAAATAAGGAATCAGATAGGAGTGTTTAGCAAATGCTTAGCTTGGTTCATTTTTTATATAAGAATTTCATTGTTTCTTCCATTTGAATAAATTAGTTCCAGACATCATATTTCCATCTATTAAATGATATACTCGTATCATTTGAATATAATTCAAAATATTAAATATAATTGATTCTGTTTAATAGTCCTGAAACGAAATTCAATAAATTTTTGAAACAAAAATATATAAAACCTCTTTTCTTTTTCTTATTATAAATGACAAATTTCAATAAGTTACATCAATGGATAGCATATAAATTAGTGTCCCAAAGAAACCATAATAAAAAAGACGGGTTTTCCTTCTTATTTTGTAATATTTCGGCAAACTTTATAATACACATGGGAAATGTAAGAGAAGACTATCATTTCTTTCTTCCTTGTTTTTTTTTTTTTTTTTCTGGATACACCTACTTGAAAAACTTTTACAATTCCAAACATACTCAAAAGGTGTAGAAAATATTTCTTTAGAAATTTCTATATACGGAATACTTTTATATTCTTTACTTACAAAAAAAAAACATTGAAGTTTATATTAAAGTTTTAAATTTTTCATTTAAAGATTAGTTATATTTTTTTTATATATTTTTAATCTAAATTTGATTAGGACTTAAAATACTTAATTAATATTACATAATTAAAAAATACATAAGTAAGAAAAATATGTATATTCTGTCAACAGTCACGAACTCATTAATAATTCCTTTTTTCGAAAATATCTTGAAAATTTGATGCGCTTAAAATTAAGCTTATATTACATTTTCATGTATATTAAATTTAAATTATCCTTTTAACTTTAATGAAAAATGTATCTCAATTTAAAAAATATACTAATTAGAATTTCATATTATATAAATTTTCAAAAATATGATGTCGCGATTCGCGATTTATATTTGAAATGATATTTAAGTCAGTGTAGAAAAGTGCAGGATATTTAGAACCACATCAAAGCTTATAACGGGTGAATTTTTAGGTTTTTGGTTTTTCAGTGTTGCCTTATTGACATTTTGCCCGTGATTCGTGACATGTGTCAAAGCCAAACATGCTTAGTTAGCATTGCCATTTCACCATGAATAAACTCACGGTTAAGAAACAATCAGGAATTATCCAAATTTGCTTTAAAAATTGGTCCCGTTATTTTATCGTAAATTTTTGTTCAGTGTCGAGGCTCATTTTTGGCTCCATTAATAAGTAAAATTGTCGCTTCTGGAGTGAGACCAACCTAGAAGACTAGAGATCCCATTGCATCCAGAAAAATGAAGTTTACATACTGATGATTTTGAGAAATATCCCTTTAAATTAGCCTCCAAAATGGTGAGATCTGACATATTTCCAGCATTTTCTATTGGCTTACGTATAGTCCCTGGTTTGGTCTGATAAACCCGCAATAATTGGTCAAAATTGTTCGAGTTATTCGTGACCTACAGCCGCTATTGATCGAAAATACAAACCAAAATTGGACTAACAATATACGCTTCGTCCACAGCAGTCACAGTGGCCCTATGACCAAAGTCATTTTTAAAAATTAATGGCATGAATAGGTCTTCCGAATAAAAAAAGATTTTTGATTAAAAGTCAACTTTTTGTGCTATTTTATTGAATTTAAAGTTCATTACGATAAAAAAATCACCCTTTATAAAATAGTTTTAAAAAAGTGTTCAGATTATCTGACAAAAGGAAAGTTCTATGGAAAACTTTGTTTTCCCTATATTTTTTAATTAATTAATTATTTGCTAGTCACGATAATTGCAAAGGTTTTCATATTCTTTAATGAGACTACTGGGTTCAAGGTATTTGACTGGTGTTCAATTTTTTAAAATTTTCCGTATAGATTTTCCACAGTTTTAAGTGAACAGCTGGATAATTTTTATTAAGTAATTTTTACTGGGAATTAATGATAAAAGAATAGAAGAAAAAACGATACTCTTGATCCTCATGGGTGAAGAGAAGTTCAAATTTGTTGATTCCTATATGATTGATAAAAAGATGTCCGGGAATGAATATTCTGGATTGTATTTGATTATAATTATAAATAAGTTATGTATCTCGCCTTTATTACTTACCCTTTCTCTGTCTTGAATTTTAAGATGACACCGAGACTTGTCTTAACGAGATCTCTAGGGTTTTAGGTAAACCTTAATTTTACAAAATTTTAAATTAAATCCTGGAATCTTCTATATTATATAATTTTGATTTTAATTCTATTCAAGTTATTTAATTGGAATAAACAGTATAATCGCGATTATTGTAAATTTCTTTCTGACTTTGTTACATGAAGCAAATCTATACCTTATTATAAATTTGTACCTTAAATTTGAATGCGGTGGGAAAAAAGAATATGTTTATTAAATTTTAATGAATACGCGCTAGATTAAGGAATTTTAGAACAAATATCCTAGGACTGTGTACTTGTTATTCCATGATAGGAAGTCTATTTTTATATTTTTGAATTTTGCCTCAGTTAATATGAAATGAAAAAACTTTTATATAATTCCTAATAATCAGTGATTTTATTATGTATTAATTTTTACTTTTAGGCTCGATTTGAGCTGTTATTGTTACTATTACTATTATTATAGTTTTGATATAGAAATGTACGAAAGATAATGTGGCTATAGATAGATTTACCATTCTTGAAGATTTGAGCTACAAATATTAAATTTTTGTTTAGCGAGAAAGACAACTAATATCATTATCTCAAAAATAAATTTCTGTCGCTTAGGCCGGCAGTATATAGTATTGGTTGGTAACCATATTGACAGATGCCTGCTGTCATGATATTCTCTTAATTTTAGATTTAAAAGAATCGAGACTGTACTATAAATAATCCTTCTTTTAGCCATTTTTAAAATACTAATTACCTTTTGTCATGTCATTCAAATTTGAATATTTAATACCAAAATTACAATTTTATTTTTAAAATATGAAATTTAAATATATACATTTTAATATCAATAATTAAAAATCAACTTCAATTTAGAGAGAAACATTTTTTTAAATACATATATAAATTTTTGTCGCAATTTTTCGATTTTTGGGGCTTTACTTTTGATTTTATATAAAGCCTAACTAATTAATGATATGACATATTAAATTTTATTTATAATATTTTTTTTGATTCTTGTTATGGAAATTCCATTTTGTGGTTTTTAAAATATAATAAAAGATTGATTTATTTTGAAGTAAATAGGAATTTTACTATCATATCGAAATTATTCGGAATGAAATTTTGATAATTAATATAATATCTTTGGTTGATGATTCTCACATGATCGAATGAATTTGGTTTAAATTTACGTAAAGATTATATAATCAAAAAAATAATTTCTATATAGCTGCAAATTACTTTAGGGGGATTTCTAGTTTTAAATTAAAATTGAAATATTGGTAAAATTTTAGATTCTAAAAGGAAATTAGTCAATTTGAAGATAATGCTGAATTAAATTTGGAATCAATTAAGTTTAAGTTCATTAAAGATAGATTGAGTTGAAAACAAAATACACCTAGACCTCACTTTGCATCGTTTCGTTTTGCGTCGTTTTCGATCTTGCGTCGCTCCTAAAAATACGTACACCAATTTTCACTCTGCGTTGTAGATTTTTCGAAGTTGCGTCATTAAATTTTTTTGTTATAAATAATTATTTTACAATTAAAAAATATAATAATATTAATTTTTTTTTAAAAAAATTAATAAAGTTTCTTTTATTTATGTTTCTCATACAAAATGTTAATTCACTTTGCGTTGTTTCAGACTGCGTCGCAAAATTTTGGAATGTATCTACGACACAAACCGAGGTCTAGGTGTATGAATAATCCGTAGTAGCATTTTTGAGCTTTTACTTCGTATTTTAGCGAGACTTGTAAGATTGTATATGGTCGTATAAGCGTACATAAAAGTTCAAAATTGTTAAGTATTCAAATTTTCTATACCTGTCGTGTTAATTTTTGTTTCTATTTGATGTATGCATACAAATATATAAACCTGCACACCCTGAACACCAGATAAAATAATAGTTCTTCGAAATGTTATAACAGAGTGATGACGCAGGTTCTACCTGGTTTGCTTAATGAAATTGTTGTTAGTTACTTGGCTCTAATTGGTGTATTTTTTTTATTCCCTAGCTCTTTAGTTACTTTATAATTATTCATATTTTGGTTGAAACTAAGAACTATTGCCGCAAACGCAAAAATATATATTCACATCTAGAAAATCCATCGAAAAACTCTGACACACATCTCCTAAGTAAATTCTATAAACGGTTTTTAATATTCAAATTAGAAAAAGCGATATTTTAAAAGTGTTTTAATTATACTTCATAACTATCGCTTATTTAAAAGAAGACACTTTTAAAATATTTAAATTAAAAACTTAACATAATTAAATTTTTTGGGATTTAATCTATTATTGTGGAAATTTTTTTTTTTGGTTAGTTTTATAAAATAAACTGGAAATTCCGATAAAAGCTAGTTTTTGTTGTTTTGCATTTATTTCTTGATTTTTTACAATATAAATTTTGGGTTTTGTGCTTTTATTTCAATATTTAATTTATTCATCAATCAATTGATTGATTTTTTTTCTTATATAAAAGAAGAAATATTTTCTAAATAATAAGAACATTTTTATTTCATTCCGAAAATAGGTGTGTGCCTAAATTTTGAATTTATTTTTTGTGTTTGCATAGAAAATAATGATTGATTTCTTTTTAATATATATTTTTTTGTTTACTTATTATATTCCACATAGTATAGGGTGACTCTTATTCTTTTTCTTGGACTAATTTTGTCTATTGGTAACCGTCCCTATAACACTGTTGATAGATTCCTATTTAGTTTCAATAGGAAAATATATAATGTGACTTGAAAATCTTGATATAATAGAATTCGGGTATTTCCCATATTTTAGGCATGAGCGAAACAATTTTGTAAGTTGCCGTGTTATATGAGGGTTTTTCAATTTTTCTTATCGTGTTAAAGCAAAACCCTGTTGTGTACGAATTGAAATTTTCTTTTGACTATTGTTAGAAAACTTATTCCTAAATTAAATGATGTATGTGATAACAATATTTACACAGTTTTTTTTTTCCCCTGAAAAGAATGATTTTTAATATTATTTTCGGTTTTTACTTGAACGAATTTAATTCAATTAAATTCTTATTCAAGAGAAAATTTTGTTCAACGAAATGTTAATAAATTTCTTATTGAAATATAAAATAAACATCTTAAAATTTTGGAATTATATGTATTGAAGTTATTTTTAAATTTTTTCTATTAATTTTGGTGGCATTCCCACGTAATCGTAAGTGTAACAATGGTTTCGGGCTTAAGTTTTTAAGTAAATATGAATTTTGTTTTAAAATAAAAATTATTTCCATATTCCTTACCCACGACCCTATTGGACTTATTTCAAGACATATTTTCAGTCGGACTGAAAAAAAAGTCCAATTTCCCGAGTCTCCACGAGACTTTTTTTCAGTCCGACAGAAAATAAGTCTTCAAAAAAGTCTAATTGTGTTGCCTGGTTATTCAAAACTTTTTATATACAATAATTTTATCTAACAATTTTGTAGTTAATTTACAAGATTCGGTTCAAACAATATCAACAAATTCTAATTAATAATTTAAAAACTGTTGAAATTTAATATATTTACATACTATTGTATTCCAATCAATTACCAAACTAAAAAATTCAATTAAATCAATTTCAAAATATAGTAATTTCAATATGTAAAAATACTTTAATAAAATTATTCTATATACTTTGATACACTTTAATCTTACCGCATTATTGATTGTAATCGATCCAATTGTTCCGTTTACCACATACTCTATAATAATTTGATTTAAAAAGGATCAAATAATAGAAATTATATGAACAACAAAAAGGGTTAAGATTTTTTTTTTGTAAATCTCAATTTTGTCTAGAAAATACATTTGTATTTTTCTTAGAAAAACCTTTTCGGTAGGTTTTTTTATTAAGTTATATCAAATTATCAAACATATTCTATAACAGACCACACTTCATTCACATTGTCTAATACTATTCAAGTATTGTGAGAGAAGTAAGAGGAGAAGAAATCGAAAATAAAAGCCTAAAAAACTTTTCATTGAAGAAAATTCAATAAAAATAAAGAAAACAAAAAATTTGAAAAGAAAAGTTGTCTTTATCCATTCGACATTATAAAAAACTTTAGTCTTTAAGAAAAGTTTTATATCGAAAGGTTTTTCCGTTCATGAGTAGGTAATCTTTTATTTTTGTTTCGATTTTATATTATTTCTATGTCTGTCCTCTTTCCCCTTCGTCTTCAAGATTTGCTTTTGAAATGAAATTTATAAAAGTCAACTGAATTAAAATTTTTCTAAATTGAATTCCAAAAAAAAAAAACAGAGAAAATTTTAAGAAATGATTTCAATTTATTTATTTTGAAATTGAAATAAATGAGATGTTCTTATTTTTGGAAATTAAATGAAAAAAGAAATATCATTTCACTTTTGATTTTATTCACTATCTATATTCGACTATCCTCGATCACATCTTAAACTGCAATGATGTGAAATGGAGAAAATTCACGCGTATTTATACGAAAAAAAATTATATGAAGGGGAAATTTGCAATTTTAAATAGCCTACAAATATGCAATTATTATTTCGTAAATTCTATTGGACTAATATAATGTTGATAATAGAATTGACTGATAGTATATTTGAATTTAAGATTTTTTCTTATTGTTATAGTTTGTATCGACATTGTTGCAGCTATGTTTCGCTTTTTCCATTAAAATTCTGGTATATTCCTGATTAAATTAGTAGCCATTCATTTAGAAATGGTTCATGAAAAATTTTTCAATTAAAAACAAAAAAAAATCATTAATAAAAATGTAATTTTAAGACACATAATAAAAAAGGAAACGATTTTCATTAAATACATATAATATTTTTGTACTAGAGTACATAACTTCGATTTATATTTTCAATTCCAAATGAATTTTTATATTTCCTGTTTCAATAAGAATCTACTATAGTTATTTACTAAAATTTTTTTCCTTTGGAATTTCATTTCAAGACAAAAATATTTATTTCCTATTTTCCTTTTTTATTTTTGGTGTCTTGTTATTTTCTTTGGTTTATAAAATTCCGGATATAAATAGAGTTGATTCTTAACTAGTCCCATTCAAGTTTTTCTATACCGGATATCATCAACTATTACTATAGTATACTACATATATAATACACTATATTTTATCTAGTATCTAGTAAAACATGACTCTTGTATTGAAGTAGTTTCTTCATGGGAAGCAGGACATTTAATGAGATCTAAAAGGACAAAACTAGGTACACTATTATATATAGTGTACATCAGTATCCAATTGTTAATTGTTTATGAAGTCATAAATTTCGTTTCTAGAAAGCTTCAGGGTTTATTTTCAAGCGATAATCTAAGGATTGTGGCTATACATAATATTTTTTCGTTGAATTTATTATTATTATTATTTTTTCTTTTTTTTAATAATATTTATGTGTGCCTTGCTCGCTTGCTTCATATTCAATTTATATATGTTATATTGCAGCAAAGGAAAATTTATATATATCCAAGCATATATACCAGAAATGCATTCAGTATTATTTTCCTGGATATTTAAAGGCTGAGAACAGTATAGTCGCGTATCTATATATGGATATATATCGTAAAATTTGAAATATGAGTCTCATGTTTCATATCCGTCGTTGGTGCATGTGTAGTTTAATTTTTGTTAATAGTACACTGACATTATAGATATATATACATATATGGAAATGGTTTATGTCTTCTTCTGGAAAGGACTTCTGGTTCTATTTTCTCTATTTCTTTTTGTTTGTTTATTTTATCATATAAATAAGATGAAATTGTATTTTTTTTCTTCTTCTCTTATATAATTCCATATAGTTATTATGGAAAGTATAACCACTTGAAATAGTAAAATTTCGGATGTTCTTTAATATGACAGTAATGACTGAATAATTGTTCCATATGGTCTATGTCATAGGAAGAATATTATATGCTCTTGTGGGTTTTCTGTTTTTTTGTTTAAAAGGAAAACCATATTTTTGTTTTAGGTAAATTGAATGTTTTTATTAATAGAAATGTACAGAGATGATGTCTGTTTTAGATCGGATAAATGTTTTAAAAAAGACATTAAAGTAACATATTGAATTACCGATTTTTTTTTTTTTTAAAAAGAGTCTTCTAAGTAAGTAATTAATATAGTAATTAATAGTAATAGTTATTAATTGAGATACAATTTCTATATTAAAATCATAAAAATGGAATCAAGATTAATACTAATTGAAGTTTTTTTTTGAATAATATGCCTGAGGCTTTTACGTACAATTCTTTAGTATGCAAATTTATTATCAGTTATCAGTTTTGTCAAAGGTCTTTCCATAAATTTTATCAAAAATTAGACATCCCCTTCCGTATTTCTTAGTTGTTCTTCAGATCTATATTAAGGATTTTCTTTTCTTCGTACATGTTCTTCGGTGTTTCTCAGTTGTTCTTGGTGTCGAAATTATAGATTGGTTCTTCTCCGGAAATGTTCCTCCGTATGTCTGTGTTGTTCTCGTGATCCTTGGTTCAAATCTCCTTTGTGCATGTCTAAATATTTCTAATTTCAATAAAAAACATAAACTTTGTCATATGTCGTTGTACCGATGTGTTCCCATTGAGTTCACGCTATCTGAGGGGATGTTTTTGACAAAACTTATATGAAGTTTTATGCCAAAATAGATCTGTCTGCAAGTATACCTTTAATCTACTAGGAAAAATAATCAATAAAAATTAAGAATTCTTGTTATATGACATTCTAAATTCAAAATGAAAAAATAGCTCTTATAAATAATAGTATATTTTCCAGTTAAGTTTTTAATAGCACTTTGAATTTTATTTTACAAGTCAAAATAAGAGTAGTAGAAGCATCATGTGTTTACTGCCATTATTACATAAATACCAGACAATTTATTATACTGCATTTATAGTAAGAGAGATGCTACAAGTTGTGCTTGAAATATAATTTAAAAAGCTTTCTTCCATAAATTTTTATGATATTATTTTTGTTTTAAATCTTTTTGTTTTAGTTTTTTTTTCAAAGAAAAAGGGTTTTCTAAATAACAAACCATCTTACTTTCTTATACATAATTATTTATAGTGGTTATAATTTTCTCCTATACACTATAAGGATGTACGAATAAATTGAGATGATTTCGTTTTGAAAAGAAAATTTTCACTGAAATAATGGAGTCCTACTCGTCATAACTAAACTCCATGTCTGTTTGTAATTGCTTTCAGTGGAAGAGTTTTATAAAATCATAATAAAAGTAACAAATAAAAAATCATTACTTGTATCTAATAAATACGTGATCCAATCAATTTGTTTGTGAAATATGTTATCGAAAAAATATTGTAACAATTAAATATCAACAAAAATAAACATCGATTTATTTATGTGGTATTGTTTTGCGGAGGTGGTACATGTTTTAATGTTTCGGTTATGAATTTTCAAATCAATGAAAAGAATTTAATATAAAAATTCATTCAATGTTAAATTTAAATTGATTTATAAAAATAGAAAAAAGAAAACGAATATTTCCATGTTTTTTAAAAGATAAAAATAGCATAAAAATGATTGAAACTAGAAAATGTAATTCAACTAAATTATTAAACAGAAGTTTTCTTCTATAATACCTCCTCTATTCCAAGGAAAGAAGGACGATTTATTTCTTCAATTTTAAAACTGAGAAAGGCTAACTAATAATATGAACTTCATGAATTCCAGAAGAAGAAAAAAATAAGGAAGAAGTTAAATGCTATTATATATATAAGATCATCAACATTGAATATTCAGTGTGGTATCCCCTTGGAGGAGGTGGAAGAAAAAAAAAAAACACCCAGGAAAATATTGAGAAAAAGACGTGTTTTTTGTTGTTTTTTTTTTTCTGGTACAAATTGCCCGTCATCATTTCAGATGAAAAAGCAAAAAAAAAGAAGTTCCGGCAAAAATAAGCACTCACCAAAATGAAAAAGCGCACACGAATAATCCCATGGTACGACAATTTTTCATGTTGATTTTCTTCAATGAATAAAAATGTTGAAAATTCACCATCGAAAATGGTTGGTGTAACTTCTTCGGGGTGGTTGGTTGGTTTTTTCTTCATCTTCTTCTTGCGAGATCAGTCTGTTGTGTGTCTTATTCTCAAGTGAATACAAGAAAAACCCATTTTAAGTTGTTCTCCTCATGAAACCAAAATCACAAGAATAATAGAATTTTTGGTGGCTTTTTCTCTTTAGAGGAGATGTGTATATATTATATTCATCATTAAATTTCAGGGTGGTTTATCTTTTTGTTTGGGGATGAATACTAAAGTTATGAAATTTGCATTTGAAATTCATTTCAACATAAAAAAAAGGAAGAAAAAAATTGAAACGAATGAATGAAAAGATTTCTTCCTTTTGACTTTCTTAGACAAAAGTATTTGTAATCGTGCAAAAATTCGATTTACAGAGTTTTCAATGGAAATATATATTGTGACGAGGTGTCCCCTAAGTCGGGATTAAATAATAATAAATCACTTGTTTTGTATGCATAATTGTTTGATTAGAATAGCTTAACCAATTTTATTCAAATTTGGCACAAAGATAAAATATAATATGGAAATGGGTTTTTTGCCAACAAAATTCGAACTTCTTTTTAAGTTTTGTGGGTGTGATAAATCGAGAACCACTTAACCCCAATTTCAAAAAAATTTGATAAGTACATAATCATGAAGATTAACAGGAAAAACTGACAAGGTTTTAAGCGGAAATGTTAAACTGGAAGTGATTGATTTTAACTTTAAGCTAATATATAATTGAATCAGCAATTTCGGTTTTTTTCAAAATGTGCTCTTTCGCCATTTTTTATCTTCACATATAGACACATATTCCATGAGCAAAAAGGACTCATATCTGCTTTGCAAAGAGGAAAAAAATGCATGTGTCTTTCTGGAGATGAGACCTTCTCGAAACTAATTCAAGACAACTAACTTATGTGAACTATTTCAAGATCAATTTTAATTTGTCATTTGGGAGACCATAACTTTACGTGTGCTCACAATGCGTAGAAATTAACTAATAGTTAAGAAATTAACTAATAGTTCATAAGGGCGTCCAAATTTTACTCTGAAATCAAAGAATCACTGAAAAATCTCAAGTGGTTGGTAGCACTATTATGGGTTTAGAGTTCGATTGTATGCAGAATCTCCCACTACCAGTTTTGACCGTCCAGGAAGTATTTTATTTCCGCCAACTATGGGTCTATGAATTTGTGTGCATAATATGAAAACGGCGAAAGCAACTTTCTACTCTTAGCACGAGGGTCATGCCCTCAAGGGACCCAACGAAGTGGCATCATGTTTAAATGATTATATTGGTGAAAATGTTCCTGAAAAACTAACGGAGTTGCACTTGTTCTCCAGTCAATTGGACTGGTTAGTACTTTCAAAAAAATTTGCACCTTTAAATTCCATACAGTGTGGCAGAAATTCAATTTTTTGTCTGAACAATTTAAAAAAACTGACATGAGCCCTTTTCGAAATTGATGATTCAATTGTGTCCTAATCACTGATTGTAATTAAGTTTTTAGCGAAAATATATGTTTGCTATATTTCCAATAATACGTCTAAGAAAGTTTAGGTGGTTTGCCATATCAGGCACAATTTTTTCTTTCCCATTTTTCATTTTAATTTAACTGTCGACTAATGTAATTCAGTCAATTATTTTTCTAGGTCTTGCGTGAAACTTAAGATAAAATTCTTCTATCATAAAGTTGATTGTTGTTCGTTACAATTGTTTATTAGAAACGTTATTAAATTAATGAATGAAAGAAAAAAATAGTATAACATATCCGGAAAATGTTGTCATGTTGTACATGAATTTATAGTTTTCTACATGATTCCCGACAATATAGTAGTCTAAATTGGATGAGAAAAATAATAATAATAATAATAAAATTAATTTCTAGTACAATATTGAAAATTATTACATATTAATCTCTAAAATATATAATTTTTTAAAATTCTCATAGACACAAAACTAATAATTAAGGTTTTGCAAGCAATTAATTAAAAATTTAATTTCCCTCATTGTTATTATTTTTCCAACCATATAGAAAAATAATCCATTTCACTTTTCTATATAAGTTATTTGTTAAAAGCTAAAAAGCTGTGATGGTACAAATGAGAGTGGATATAGCTGCAGAAATTTCCCTCTTGCAGTTTTTAACTAGCACGATTTTGAAAATCTTTTTTTCTTTTTTTCCTTGGGAAAATACTGAAAAACGTTTGATTAATGATCGTTTCAAGGAAATGAAAGAATTATGGATATATACGTTTTTCTTTTTAGATACAAAATAGATTTATCTTCTTTGAAGTCACTGTAATAATTGTTGAAAACACATAAATATTGTAAAAAAAAAAGGAAAAATCGCGGAAAATTTAATATTGATTTATTTCGAATTAAAATATAATTAGTATTTGGAATTTTTTTATTTAAGAAAATTAAAAGTTGAATTCTTTATGATTTAATCAAAAAAAAAAAAAATTAAATACCTTTTTAGAAAAGAAAATGAAAAGAAAAATATTTCGGTCCTTTGCTAATAAGAATCTAATTAATTTGAAAATAATTCAAGTAACTGGGAATTTTCATTTCTTAGCAACAGCTTTTTTTTTTTTGTATATTTTTAAAATCAAACTGAAAATTTTTTAAGCTTACACCCTTTTTCAGGTCAAGTTGATACCGAGAGAGAGATTAAGAAGGTCTATCTATTTGGTTTGTACTACAATTTCAGTTCCCCAAAAAGTTAATGATAAAACAAAAAAAAAAATGTTTATTAAAATTAATTAATGATGAATTTTTTATGAGATTCAAGGGATGCCGCCTTACATTTTCATACAATATAATTAAAGAAAATTGCTTTTAATTTAGTTTTTCAATGTATCTAAATTGTTTTACCTTGAAGAATACATACAATATGATATATAATAAGCTAGGGGGGTTATAAGTCCTAGTTCGTAGAAGTTTTGATGTATTTTATAAATTAATTAATTAATTAAATAAATTATCTCGCTTAGAACGCCAATATATGGTATATATTATGTGCTCTGGATAGAAAACCATAGAATTTATCGTTAGTCTCTCCAATCAAACTATTAACAGAAAAATTCCTATAAAATAATTGATCTATGGCATGACTTGGATATCAATTAACTCAGTCTGCATACTAAATGTTTGAACGGAACATATGATCTATGTGAAGGTGTATGACCTCATTAAGTATTCAACAAATGAGCCGTTTATTTTGGAAGTGGCGTAAGTCCACTTTTTTTGATTTCGAGTTATGAGCTGTTTTGTAAAATGATTCCAATACAAATTCCACTAATAAGTTCAAATATATTTAAATGTTTTGGTATTCTTGCGATAGAGAAGTGACTATTAAACTGTTTTAAAAGAAGGTACTATATGTTTATACAACTATAGTGCGCTTAACTAATTTTTTTAATAAAGTGGATTTAGGACACTTTCAAAATAAACGGCTCAAATATTACAGTTTCTTAATTAATATGAATTTTCGAAATTTCACGATCAAAATTAGGTCATAAAATTAAAATATTTGATTGAAATTAATTGAATAGAATAATATTAATATGAAGAATTTCCAATCAAAATTTAAATGAAAATTTTTTATTTATAAAATTTTCAAATTAATTAAAAAACATGAATTTCTTTTCACCTTAAATATTCACACAACATATGGTCGGTGGGGCCAATCAAACATCATCTTTTATTCTAAAAATATGTTCTTGAATTGTTGAACTTTTAAGAACCTTTGAAGAAAACCATATGGTCAAAAATTCTTCTAAAATCTTATAATATATAGTTTCATTCATTATAACATTCCAATAAATCTATCTAAAGCAGCATATCCGTTAGATTCTTTCCGTCCAAGAAGAAAGTTAGAAAAAAAAAAAACAAGAAAAAAAAACGAAAGCATTTAAAGTTTCCAATGAAATTTTCATTCTTTTCATCCCACTCAATGAATATTTTATATGAAATTTTTATATATACGAGTATACCTCGCTCGTGTGTGGCTCTATCTCTTCTCCAATATCCAAAAATCATATAATATTTACGTGTGGGATTCATCTCATACCAAATTGATTGAATATTTCGTCTATATCTCTAATCAGACCAATAAGTCCATCCATACGGATGATAAGTGGCCAACCAATATGAATCCGATGATCACACGACTCCTAATAATAATAAAAAGAAATGAAATTTGAGAAATGATAAGGGCTTTTATTTATTATAAACGCTGCACTGCGGCAATATAGTCATATATATATAAACGTTTTATCCAATTCATATAATAACATCCAGATTACCACTCGTTGATAGGAACTAATTACCGGTTCGATGCACACGCAATCTAATTACGCGTTTAATTTATTATCACATAAGTGTTACTATGTTCTATGTGTTCTGTAGGGAATTTGTTTACATATATTACAGTTTTCAACAATGTTATGTGTTATAATGAGTTTTATATGACCATCGCCTACAATACTCTCTGTTCTACTATATGTTAACCAGCTAGAACTTTTGTAAAACTGCGGGTTTTATCATCCAAGTTTAATTTTATTAAAGATAACAAAAAAAAAAAGAAAAGGAAAAATAGAAAATTATTGTTGGTATAAAAATGGTATAATTTTAACTGTATGAAGTTGGATGAGAACAGTATTTATAAAAGAGTTTTTTCAAAAAAAAAGTTTCTTGAGAATATTTCAAATATCCTTTTAATCCATCCTTCAAAGAAATTTATACCCGAAAAAAGGCAAAAACTTTGACCGAAGAGTGTAAGGAAGAAAAGTTTTTTTTGTTGTTGTTGCCCAATTTTCCTTCAGGCAGATTTTTCCATGTTGTGCTTTTTTTTTTGTGTGATAAAAGAGGTTTGGAATATAAAAAAATGCGCGAGAAACAATTCATCATAATGGTGTTTGTTTTGGTGTTGTTTTTTTTTTTTTTTGGCAATTACTTTCTTTTTGCTTCACCCGAAAAAAAAAAGAAAATGTTTTTCTTTCTCACAAACAAAATATTTCCTTTTTTTTTTTGTTGGTATATTTTTACACTATGCTTAAAGAATGAGGAAAAAAAAGAAAAGCTTCATGTAACGTAAAAGTTTATGGATTATTTTGAATGGAAGAACATTCTTTAAGATAAATTTGATGGTATTTGATTATATACTATATAGAAAAATCGTATTGATAAGATGTCAAATTGTTATTGTTTTAATCGTGAAAAACAGTAATAAAATAAAACGATGTTGTTCTATAATACAACAAAAAAAAAAGTTGTGTGAAAATTTTAAAAAACGTTTTCATATTGAAGAAAATGGAAATATATTTTATTTTATTCAATTGGGAATAAAATTCATACATTTTATATATTATAAAGAATATATTTTGATGTGTGTTCTTAGGAAGAATATTTCTTAACTTGTCAAGAGCTATTTATTTTGATTGACATTGAATTTCGCGTATATACATTTTTTTTTTTTTTTTTTTTTTGGTTATATTGTAAGAATTTAGAAGGAAAATTGTTTTTCTTTTTTTTTTGGTGAAGAAAAATCATTTCTAAAATTCATTTTCAATTTTTTATGAATTTTACACACAAACAGAAAATACTACAAAAAATAAAACATGAATTCTTTGAATTATTTATGTAATTTTGTTTAAGAAATGTTTATTTAATATTAGGTGGTATGTGGTTTTGAAAATCACATGGAAATTCGATGAAAATATAAGTGAAAATCGAATGCTCATTTATATTCTTTATTGGAAAATTCAAAGAAAATGTCATAATTATTGGAAAAATGTTAGAGGAATACATTAGTTTGTAATCGAGTTCATTTTATAACCCCTCTGAAAGTTATACTTCTTGTTAGTATTTCGTCTAACTTAAATCATTTTAAAACCAAAATTTCGTATACAAAGTGAAAGCAAAATTTTGCACTAGTTTGGAGACAACGAAAAAATAAATTTTGAAGAATCGAGATTTGAATTGGAATCAGATTTGAACCAGAGTATCATTAGTTTCTAGAAACGAGGTCTAAACCAACTCGATCATTCCATATTGTACTTATATAGTCTGTTCAATTTGCATTTTCTAAAACTTGTAAATATTATTCAAACAAAACAACAGTTATCTATCTATTATAATAAAAAAGTTTTTCCCGCACATCATTTATAAATTTTGTAGTAAGAAAAAACTTAATAAATAATTTATAACTGAAAAAATTTTCGGCACCGACGGGATTTGAACTCACGGACAGTTGTTCTACTGAGTAACGTGCTTTTTCGCTGCACCATCGAAACAAATTCTTCAAGGAATTCAGATTCGTTAATATCAAATCATAACTGAATAAATAATCTATCTATTACCACATGTTATCATTTCTATTCATACATCGTCAACTGTATGTCTCTTTATCACGATGTAGAAGCAGAGGAGGTATAAAAATAGAGTGCAAGCTAGAACAAAAGATCATAAAAAACATTGTATTTGAAGAAGCCGTGAAATAAATCGCAAAAGCAGTTATTTTTTTTCGCTTCTTACTCTATTATGCTTCATTTTTTACCATTACATCACATGAAAACTAAAATCTACTCGAAGTACACTTCGTGACCCGGGGTTGGCGAGTAGGGGCGGAGCCCCCTAGTTTAAAATATTATAATTATTCTATAACCTTTCAATTTTAATACCAATTATTTGTATTAACTGTTGTTTTATTGAATGGAAAGTTTAACCATTATCCAAACCAACGTATGAGAAAGAACAGGTATACTTGTGTCCAAATCTAATTTCAGTGTATAATATAGGTTGAAAAGTCTATGAATAGGATTCTATTGAAAAATTGTAAATAATAATGAGTGGTATCAATACCTTATTCAAGGACTGTATATTATATTTTCCATTGATATTTTTTGTATAGAAAAAAAGAAAAAAACATATATAAATGATTTTAATAGAATTTTGGCTTATCATGAAAATCTTAATTAAGATTATTTAAGTTTAATTAAAATCGAAGATCTATTTTTTTGTTTTATATCTCATTCGAAAATAATCCAATCAAAAAGAGATTCATTCATATTAAAAGAGATATTAGTTCCAAATGAAGTTTAATATCTATTCTAATATCACAAATTGTTTAAATTAGATATTAAATATGATTTAAGGAAACTCCATGTTACAATTTATATACCAGAAATAGATTTCCTAATGAATTAAGGATTTCCAACAATTCAAAATGATTTTGACTAGAATATTATATTAGTTAGTTGGTTGTTTTGTTAATTCTGAAGTTTCATTGAATTAAATTTAGATTGCATTCCATTTGCCAAAATTTCTGCAAGTCAAAGTAGTTCGGATAATTTCTCATTTGAATATAATTATTAAATTCTTTCAAATATAATATTTATTTATTTTGCAATATTCTTAAGAAAACCTCAACAATTTTTCTATCGAATGATTTTTATTATGGTATTTGAATTTAATTTTGAAGAAGAAACTCAATCAAAAACAGCCGAAAATAATGGATAAAATACATTTCTTTTTATTTTTAAAAATCTAATAAACTTTAGAGAAGAAGAAAAGGAAAAAAACCTGTAATATATTATTTATATCAAACCGGAAGATCGAGAACGAAAAAAATAATAATAATAAATACTATGGGAAAAAAAGAGGATATACAGCTTAAATGGCATACCACACACAATGTACACCTTCTATTCCTTTGCCTATTCTACTTGATAATATGCCTCTTATTCTTGAGACTTGTTGAGAAATATATGTGTTATAGGAACAGAAAAAAAGTCAAGACTTCTTTCCTCTTCTTCATAATAATAAATTCTTTCATTATTCTAGCTCAATGGGTAAGCAGATCATAAAGTACTTTTCTTGACACAGTTGGATCCTTCTTTCTTAACATACTATGTGAATGGATACTGTAGATATGATTTTTATTTTACTTTTTTCTTTTCTTATTCATCATTGTACATCTTTATTTTCTTCTTTTTCCTAAGATTATGATTATATACTATGCTCTATTTTGTGTTTTATTTTGTATTATATGTTTTTTTTTTTGTTATTACGTTAAATAGACTTAAAAACCCTAACAAATTTAATAACATTAAGATTATGTTATTGTATACAGATATATATTTTTTTTTAATATTAATTTAATTTATAAGTAATTGAAACAAAAAGAAGCTTTACGAAATATACAAATTTTCATCAAGAAATTATAAATTGCCTATTTACTAGTGCATGTGAAACTGGGTATGAAATTATGTTGTTTGTTTGATTGTTTCTGAATCTGATAACACGCCATACAAGATGAAAAATACATTCTAATCGAAATGGTTATAAATTCCAAAGCGTTCTGTACACGTTCGTTATTCCTTAAATTTGTTCAATCCATTCAAGTATACTTTTTTCAAAAGTTATGTAAAACTGGCTGGATTCCCCGGCGTTGCTCGCCGTCGCCAGATTCTACATGCCCCTTGATGATTAAAATTTTTAGACGTTTTTATATTTTGGCTCCCCCGCAAACCCCACTGAATTCAGACCTATTCTATCTTTTCATTTGGCTCAGACTGAATATACTATGCCTATTATTGACAGAATCATTGACGGTTTTGTATTTTGGCCCCCATCGAGTTGAGGTCTATTCTATCTCTTCAGTTGGCCTATCCAGGGTGTATATTCCATGTTTCATGAAAATCAGACTACAATTGACCGATTTAGGAAAGTTTTTGGCCCCTTAATCCCCACCGAGTTGAGGCCTCTTCCATCTTTTCAGTTGGCCTATCTAGAATGTACATTTCGAGTTTCATGAAAGTCCGATTTCTTTTTGCTGAAAAATTGCGAAAAAGCGTTAGCACGCAACGACATCTGAATGAATTTTTTGAGTTGCTTGCAAATACGAGAAATTATCTCAAATCATTTAAAGGAAACGAAACGAAAGAAAAGGTGGCTTCGACGGAGTCATCTGTAATAGAGGACGACGAGGTGGAAGCAGAGATGGCTTTCCAATTTAGACTATAGTGTATTTGGATTTTCGATGGAGGTGGCGAAGGAAAATATAAAAACTGTCATAATTCGGCCAATAGTAGTCGGATTTTCATGAAACTTGGAATGTACATTCTGACGTTCTGCCCAACTGACAGAATAGATCTTAACTCGTTGGAGGGTTGCAGGGTCCAACATATAAAAACGTCTAAACATTTTTAATCGTTAAGAGGGCATTTAGAATCCGGAAAGCCCCAAGCAACGCTGTGGAATTCAAATAGTTTTTTATAAGTACTATACGAAAACAAATGATAAGCAAACCAAGAAACAGAATTTCGGTTTTATAGATAAAGATAGATAGATAGAAGATAGATTATGTAAAATACTATTGGAAAACTAACTAACTAACTAACTAATTATTATCTCAAAAGAATTTCTGTCGCAAATTTTACCATATTTTATTCAAATGACAAGATCTGACGACAAAATTAGTAACATTTCAAAAAAGGTGTCATGAAGTTAATTTGAATATTTTATTATCATCATCTCTAAATTACCTTAGAAAGTACTAAATCAAATTGTAGATATTTAAAAGGGTTGATTAGCACACAGTCGTCTTATACATATATTCATAAGTAATTACATTATGGACAATTCTCGTTTCATATATACTTACTACTAGAGTCTAGTTATATACTCTCTCTCTCTTAGTGAAATACTATAGAAATTGCAAGAACATTTAAATTCAATTTGTGATCTTGTCTTCTATTTAACACCACGATTTTTTTTTGCTTTCATTTCTTTCATCCTTGTGGAATAATTTTCTACAATTCATGTTGCATTACAAAATTTCTATTCAAGTGAAATAAGTAGTTGGCATATATTCTGCTGGAACGTTTTATCCGATTTATCATGCAACAGACATCGTCGTTTCATTCGAAAAGGAAGAAAAAAAAAACCGAATTTTATTAAAACGTTCAAAATTAAATCATAACCCAAAAAAAGTAATCTGTATACCATAAGGATTATTTAACCAAGAAATGGTTTTTTTTTTAGTATATATACTATTATAATATGTGGAAATGTTGTCGAAAAGGATGAAGATAAAAGTTTTAGAAAATTTTCAAGGAAATATTATTGAATTTTATAAGAACTTCTTATTTTTTTTTGCTGCTTTATTGAATAAGCACACGTCAAGGAAAGGGGTTTTCCCAAGCCATTTGACATTTAATGAATTTAAAACCAAATAATCTTAGTTTTTTTTTTTCGTACATACTTTCCAAATAAATCCTGTATGGTGTATAGGACACATGGGTAAACTTATAATATATCCTTCTTAAAGTTTTAAATATTTTGGGATGAAATCTTTTAAAAGTCGATACATATGTAAGTGTTGATATATGATGGAATTTTGGTATCCTAAATATTAGTAGCTCTATTCTAGTATTAGGTCTGTTTTATTTGCCATACCCTACCCTGGAGCAGAGTATGTGGCAAATAAAACGAGCAGGAGTAGGAGAAAGTTTTAATTCAAATGTTTGTAGCGCTGCTTAGCAACCATATTGTAATGAAATGAGAAACTTGTAGCTAATACACTTTTTATGGTAGAAAACTGAACTAATTCGGATGTAATAGTTACACCTGGTCTGAAAGTAGTGTAGAATTTGCACTTTTGTTGTTTTTGTTTTCAATGTAAAAATTCGCTCTACCCCAGAGCAAGTGGCAAATAAAACAGACCTATTATGTACAAATTCATTACTAATGGAGGTTTAACTCACAAATTTAGTCATTTTTGAATGAACATTTCAAAATCTATATATAAAATAGTTTATCCGTAATAAATGTAGATCAGATTTTGGTTGATACGTATATTCCAGGATCTATGAATAAAATGTAATTGATGTAAATTCAACATAATTTAGATATTCATATGGATGTAGACATATTGTGTAGACAGTGAAGCCTCTTTTTTTATTGGCACACTATCAGAATATTTTGTCTTTCGCTTAATAGCGAAAACTGCAGAATTTTCAATCTTTTATCCTCCAGTTCACTAACATTTGTTGGGTTGGGTCTTATCTAAAAGAATATTATTTTCTGAATTTACTAAGAATTCAATATTTTCTTAAGGATGGTTTTAATACTATATAATAAGCGTTTCTCTCTGTTCTTACGGATGTTGGTATTCCGATTGTATTTGGTTCTATTGTTCTTCTTGTAGAATTTTACTCTTGTATAATTTATAGTAAAATTGTGACATGCTATTCAAAATTACATTACGCAGTCTATTTCAAATGATAGTTTAATTCAATTAAATATTGTGAACCAGTAGTAATATATATATATAGGGTGTCCCAAATAAAAGTACAGGATTTGATTTGCGTAACTGAAGTTTGTGTATATCTCGGGTATTCTGCATCTTATAAAGACGACCAATACATACCTCATTCGATGATCAATTTAATAAGAAATTAAATGCCATTCACCGTTTTCAAAAATATTCCTTATTAGGACAGGAAATACAAAAATTCTCTTGTAAGAAGGTATACGTATATGTCAGGTATTCTGGGTCCTACAGGTATGAATTATATCTCATTCGATAGGGAATTTAATAATTAATTAAATAAAGAATACTCTGAAAAAAACGCAGGATTTGAATTTTGTGAAATTGTCTTCTTAAAAACAGTAGGCACTCGAAACTTGACAAACTGTCAATAGTAATGTCGTTCCTTCCTGCAAAGTTCCATGGCTATTAATAGCAACAATGGTAGATGACAGATGTGAAGATTTCAGTACTGTAAACTTAATGAAACGAAAATAGCACGACATTTAAATCTGGCGCTATTATGGAGACACCCTTTATACTAACTATATGTATATCCAATATGTTCCAGAAATAAATTCAATTTCAATATTCAGTATTGACGAAATTAAATAGAAAAAATTTTATTTTGAATTTGATTTGATATTTGAATAGGATATAATTTCGAATCAATTTATTTCAATTTAAATTGATTAAAAATTATTTATTCATATCACTTAAACTTGGATATTTGTCAGTATGTCCTTTTTGAAATACATATATTATATGGTTCTGATATGTGGTTGATTGTGATTCGGGGTTTATAAGTGAAAATTGTGACATTTTATTGAATGAGTTTCCTTTTTTTGAAAATATAATTCTCTTCTTTCTTTTTTTTGTAAAAGAAAATATCAAATAAATAATTTATTATATATATTTTTTCTTTCTTTTCTTTCTAGGTAAGTACATATTTTGTGTTAAAATAAATCTTCTGGGTAAGTCTTATCCAATAAAGATTTCATTAATCTAAAAAAGTTTTTAATAGAAATTCAATTATGCGGAATTTTTTTTTTTGCATGTAACATTGATTTAATGTTTAGACAAAAATATAAGAGCCAACAAGGAAACATATATGACGTATTCTCTCGCATAGGCCCTTTTTAACATATCTTTAAAATGTTCTTACATTTTTACATTTTTTTTCCTTCTATTCTTCAAAATTTGAAATACATATCCGTTGTAAAATAATGTCAAATATGATGTCTAAAATATGTTAAAAAAATATGAAATAAGGTGTCTTCTTTTTATAAAACAAAAAAAAGAAAAGAAGAAAAATAAAAATATGCTGATATTGTCACAAACTAAATTTGAATATATAAGAAAGTTAAAAAGACGTGCTGGAGTTATAAAATTGAAAATATTGAAAAAGAAAAATTGAAACTTTTCTTTTATATATATGTACGTATCTATCTAGAAATATTATCCTTAATACTAAAATTATGTACAAAAAGAAAACAGTACGTTATAAGAAAAATTGCAAACTGACAATGGATACACTGGAAGATTGGTTATTTCTTTTCAAGTATATCAAATATCTTTTCTTGAAGGAATAAAATCGTGTAGTATTATAAGATATACTCAGATGTAATTTCGGATAACACGTTTTAGTTGGCATTAACGTTAAAGCGCTCTAATTTCGACAGGTTCTTCATTTCGATCTCCGAGCTTTAAAATCTCAACACTAGTTGTAGTATGTACTATATATTCCACTTTGTGTTATTCCTGTAAGACCCAGGAAGTCTGTCGAAATTATGATATTTTTGATGTGTGTGTTTAACTATAGTTACTCCAGAGCACAGCAGAATTTTAACATTGAAAATAACAGGAAAGATGATCAAGTTGTTCTTCTTTTTTCATTGCTAAAATTCTGCTCTGCTCTGGTGCAACTAGTGAAAAAAACATGCCTTTTATGTTATATTTTTTTTGATGTTCTTTACGCTGCGATTTTCTCGACTCTCACCAAATTAAATCTGTTTCAACAAAATTATTTAGGCAATCAATATTGTAAAGTTTCTAATCTAAAATTAATCAATTAATTCTATCGCCGGATCCCTTTTCGGATCGATACCAAAAGCTATATCAATCTATTCATTCTAATAATCGACTATCAGATCCATAAATTTCAATTACATCTAATAACATACTCAAAATATATCGTCTAAACTGAATTTAGGGTTTCTGGAAACTCGGGTTTTTAGGACTCTGCGAGTTCGAGTCCCAAATTTTGAAAACTCGTCGAGTCCGAGTCGAGTCCGGACCTAAATCTAAACTCAAATCAATAAATGAAAACGTTTAATATTTTGGAGCTCAATTATGATTCTCATAGCTGAAGTTTTTGTAACGAAAAAAAAAATTACTAAAATTTGTTAAAACTAGAATTATTTATTATACTTGTATTACAAGATTTTCAACTTAAATTTGTGGTCGTGCCAACAAATTAAAAATAAATATTTGAGAAATATTAACGAATTAAGAGACTTGTCAGCAAGCCTCGATCTGATTGTAGTACAGAAGCTGCCACTTATCGAAAATGTTCTTTTATTAGAAGTTGAAGTTGATTTTATGGAGGAAAGTGCGTTGTACAGGTCATCAAGATTAATTGTTCGTTCTGAAAAGCAAAAATTCTTGCTTAAGTTTGCTATATACTCGTCGATTATTAGAGTCGAGTCCTGAATCCGAGTAACTACCTAAATACTCGACGAGTCTGAGTCGAGTCGAATCGAGTTCAGAAACCTTAACTGAATTTGAACGTAGATAGACATTTGAATGAACATTTTTTAAACACATGTCTATGGTTTTTCAATCCACAGGATTTTAAAACCTGAAAATTTATTAAAATCTGGATGGAGGTCTTTTTTTTTACCGTCACAAAGCTGTATTCCCCATTCTATATGGGAAAAAAGAAAAAACCCAAAAAAGCGATCTAATATAATGCATATAAAGATTGTGTTCTGAAAAGCGAAAACTTTTCCAATATGTAAAAGTTTGCCTTTAGTACTTTTTATGCTCGTATGTGCATAAATGGCATTCATATGTGAAACGCGCGATAACGGGATTCTTTTGAGTTAAAATATTTTTACTATATTTGAAATTTTTCGGGTTACTTTTGATGGAAATATTCAGCTATTCAAGCGGTAAAAATAGCTTCCTATTTTTCCTTTTGTAAGACGACTACGAGTGTATGCTTAAATATAAAGAAAAGAAATCGATAGAAAAACGTTATGTTTGTGAATAAAGTTTTTCATTTTTTTTGATTTTAAAAGTTCCATACTTGTCTTCAGTCAATTTTTCGTTATACAAAAAAATTTTAAAATACTTTTAGAAATTCAATATTAAAATTTTATAGTAATACTAAAAAAGAATTATTTATTTTATTCTCGAAGTAAATGATTATTTGAATCAAATAATACTCATTACTTTTTTCGTAATCGTTTTCTTCTGTATTTGGATTCAGATTCATTTCTGTTTCTAATAAAAGGCGGTTTCCATTTGCATCCTTCAAGAACGTGTAAAATCGTATAGTAGTAATATGTATACGATTTTTGGTGTAAGTTCCTGAATAGTTAATATTCAAATACTGGAAATGTGCAAATGAAAATCACCTAATAGAGGCAAGATTTCAAGTACATGTAAGTACTGGAATACCTGATATTCAAGTATCTTAAGATAATTGAAGGATGCAAATGAAAAGCTACGAAATTCAAGTGCTAACAAATATAGGAATAGAATTATGCAAATATTTACATTATTCTTAATATCCCACCTCTTTGAATATGAGCATGTTCTTGGTAAGAAGTCATATCCTATGCTTTACGATGAGTACTAGTTGTATTGGAGGAGGCATTTTTCCGCAAAAATGTAACGGGTGCTGTAAAAAATTGTGACGATTAAGAATAAATGACCGAAACTACCGAGTATCGGTAATTTCAGGTTTGGGTCATGTTACAAGTTTTCAATGAAATGTTTTTTCAATAGTTTTATTATATTTAATGACAGTATTGTCAATAAAAAAAAATTATAATTTTTTGTAATATTCGGAATTGCACTCTAATTTCTGGATATGAAATTGAATTTCTATTTTTTTCAATACTATATAATTTGGTTGGTTTTGAAAATTGTTCTTCAATTGTTCAACAATTTTCTGTAATTTATTTTATATTCAGTATGTTTATTAAAATTCGAATATTAACCTTTTCAACGAAAGCAGGAAAAAAATTCGAGAAAATCGTGACATTCTTCCAAAAATCGACATTTTCTATATTTTCCATAAGTCTGAATTCATGTAGCGCAATTTAGACAACAAATTGACCATTAGTGTAACCAACCTTTAATATATATATCCCTAAAAATATTTCTGAATGAGATTCCACAAAAAACCACAAAGTCACGTACAAGATGTGTATTTTTTCTTTTGGTTTTCAGAACATCATCTAACCAAGTAAAGATATCTCGATGAAATCTTCAGTAGAATTTCTTTCGATGTTAAACAGGTCAAGAGAAATGAAAGATTTGAAAGATATCCTTTCTGTTTTTTTTTCTTTTTAGGTAAATATCTTGTTTTTTTTTATCTTTGACAAGATAATATTTGTCATATGTTAAAGACACGTCCTTGATAGATGATAGAAATGGATCTCTTATAGTTGTATGAACAAATTGATATTTTGTTTGTTTTAGACGTCATACCGTTTTACATGACTATATATATATGTAAACAGTAGCATGACAAAAGGGATTCATATTACATGAGCTGAAAAGAGATTTCAATTTGTTCCTTTTTAGTTCTTCAAAAAGTACACAGTCCTATTCCTTTTTTTCCATCAAGAAAAAATGAATCCATTTCTTGAAAATGATTAGATTAAAAATAAAAGAAAATTGAATTTTGAAAATTGTTTAAAAATGGAAAATAATTTTTCTTTGCCGGATTTTTTCAGGATTATAGTATTTTAAATTATATTTTTCTAGTATTTTATATTTAAAAAAAAAACATCTACATTTCTTCGGATGTAGTTACTTTTCCTTTTCGATATATTTTACAAAGAAAAGAAAATATTTTGCAAAATAAGAAGTCCCGACGGTGTATCAAGAATATAAAGTTCAATGTTTTATTGTTAGCTTATTCAATTGAATATCGATTGCAATCTAAGGAAAATTTTATTGATTTTATTGCAATTCAATTTGTATATAATATTTATTGGAATCTAAAACACATATTGTTCCAAAAAGTTGTGTTGAAGTTTCAATTATTTGATAAAAAAAAAAACAAAAAACGATTTTAAGTTATAATCATAATATATTATTATACTTCAAAATTTAATCAAAATACTGCATCCAGTTCATACTATGTTTAGATTTTAGTTACTACGTGAACACATTTTAATGAAACTAATCACATATCGAACGTGTATGTTCATATTTCATGTGCGCCTGAAAATAGGCAAATTATAATTTTTTGATGAAAATTTTTTTTGTCTGAAACAAGAAGCCTCTAACAATATATAATACTTTTAATCTTATTTTTCCACTGTCATTGTTGGTGGGGTTTTTATCTGGAGAGTTTATAACTTGTAAATGACATTTTAGGATTTGTTTTGACTTGATTGTTTTATTTTTAACACGATTCACTCCACTATTTTAGTACTATTAAATCCATCTTATTAAGTTTCAAGTTGAAACCTGGTGAGTTTTCATTGTATACCAACTACTTTGGTAGTATCTCTACATATCAAGTAGAGTTTTCTTTTCTCGAAAACTATGTTTATATTAAATTCATAAAATTCATAAAAATTTTGATTTTTCATTTTTGTAAGTCAAATTTTTTCTGAATCTGTTTCAAGATAAAACTGCTTTCATCTTTCGAATAAAAATAATCTTAAGATACTCGTAAATTTATTCATTTGAATAAAAAGCTTTTTTTATACTATCATATGAAAAATATACTATTTATATGGCATATATGCTGATAAACTATATAGTTTATGCTGCCGTGGTGTCTGAAATGGTTATTGCAGGAAAAGTGTATTTATGATATCTCATTTTTTGTTTACTCCTTTTAAAAATCCATCATTTACAGATAATTCCTTAACACATCAACCTTTAAGAAATTCTCTTCTGTAATAAAGTCATAAATTTACATTTTCATATTATTCCAAATGAAAGATACTTTCTTCCTGATATATATATTTTCTTATCCAGCTTTTTCTTTTTCTTAATTCTGACAAATATCTATTTCTTCGTCTACAAGATTTTCTCCTTTTTTTAGCTTTTTTTTTCTTGCGTAGTTTTTCATTCAATTTTCTTTTAAAAATACATACTACTAAAAAATAAAACCTATAAAAAGAAAAATATATATATTATATGAAAGACGATTTTATTCGGATGGTTGGCCAACGGGAAAGTTTTTATTTCTTTAAGAATAAAAAAAAAAGAAAAGTTTAAATAGATGTACATATCGAATGATATAAACTGTTATCAATTTCTATTCAATACTCGTATATCCAATGTTTTAATGTGCCTGATACTATGGACCAACAAAGTAGTACATATTGATAGAAACTGTAGAGGAAATACAATTCTAAAATAGAGACATAGTCAAGGAGCAACTAGTTTTCAAGAACTACTATATAAAATTGTTGCATCTAACTACTACCCGGATAAAAATTTCAAGTGAATTTTTCAAGAATGATGTCTGCTTTTTTGGGAATAATTAAAGGAAAGTAGTAAAAAAGTACTTCCCATAATAGAAAATCCATTGTCTAAGAAAAAAGATTGATAGCTTTAAAAATTTCTTATTCATGAAAAAGTTTCATTAAGCCATCTCTGAAATGGAAGAACAACTCTTAAAAGTTGTACGTATTTAGTTATGTCCAACCATCAACCATGATGATTTTCTGATAGACTCTGACTCGTCTTTGATTAGTTACCATTTCCCTTATTATTATTATTATTTTTTTCCTCCCTTTTTCTTTTGTTGTGAACAATTTCATCATCGATTTAGTTTAAGTTCAAATTTGTCCTGCTTCATGTTTTCTTGTGGGTCATTATTTGATCTTAATATAAAAAAAAAAGCTTCTTTGATGGAATGAATTGGTCGAAATGTTAAATGAGTTTTCTGACAAAACTTTGAAATCCAATTTGTTGAAATTATTTTCTTTTTTTCTTTGGTCTCTCCAAACAATTTGATAAATTTGATTTTGAAGGCAAAGAGAACCTTTAACCGTATCTTCTCATCCTTCTTAGGAAATTTTCATCCGATCATCCTTCTTAGGAGCTTCTATATTAACTGTTTTGGTCTTCAATATATAGTATTTTTGTTTTCTTATAATTCTATTTCTCTTCTTTTGAATTGCTTCACAAAATTTATTTTTCTTCTTCAGTTTTTCTTCAGTTCAGTAAAGTGACTTCCGAATTGATTACTCAAATTAAATCGTTCAACTCTGCTCAATTGGAAAGTTTGTAAAGAAAATGCCAATGTTTTCGACATTTTAATTTTTAATTAAATCATTTTTAAAAAACTTCCTTTTTTTGAAGTCTTGACATGTGTGTTATCGGAAATTAAATTTTCGATTTTGATATAAAAATTAAATTGAAACATTTTTATTAGACTTTTTTGATAGTTAAGTTTTATTTCGAAATGATATTTGATTAACTTATTACGAAAAATATTTTTCTGGTCAATTTCATAGCATTTATGAGACATGAAAATTAAAAGGACTTTTAAAATTTTGACAAAAAGTCCAATTTTAGAGTCTCTACAAGACTTTTCTTCAGTCCGACTGAAAATAAGTCTTGAAATAAGTCCAATAGAGTCGTGTGGTTATAGGAAATCTGGTTCTATCATCTTATAGGTTAAACTTGCCGATTTGATTTTAATATTTAACTAAATGATTATTGTTTGACATTTTTCAAACGTGTAAAAAACAGTTTTGTAACTGACAACCCATATAATATTTTGTTTAAAATTGATATCCCTATTATAATGGTTCCTCTCTTAAACATACAATCACTTATATACATATGTACATATATCGGAAATTGTGACATTATTTAAATATTGGCCTTACAAGATCAAAAAGGATAGATGAAAAAAAAAGTTTTGTTCGTTTTCTTGACAAATATAAATATGCAGGACATCACTTTATCCCAAGAATATTTATATGTGAACCCAAGAAAGGATCATGATAAATTAGTATAAATAATATCCTTAATATATATTTAGAAAAATTTTTTAGGCATTCATTTTGAAGTCAATTCAATTGATATATGGCTCATATATTTTATTTCATGTTATTAAATTTTTAGTGAACGTTTTGTTTTAAGAATTTAAAAATGTCATGCTAAATTTTGTGGAAATTTAAATTTTAGAATTATCTTGAATACTTGAAACAGAAGAAGGATAACAATTTTTCCTGACCAGATCGTAATGATTACAATCTTCCATGTCCTTTTTGGGTATATAGGAATTATATTCAACTAATTCGAGTATCAGTTAACTCTTTAAGTTTATTCTATTATTTGAGCAACCAACAATCTTTAATAAATAATCTTTAATAAATAAACCTTCGGATTAACAATATAAGGAAGAGTATCTTTTCTTACATTTTCTGACTGTTTTGCTTATACTCCAATCTGTATTTGTACTAAAGTCAAAAACTTCTTCCTTAAAATAACATTTTAAGTAAATTTAATTTAAATAAAAAGAACCATAATTACTTATGTAAATGGCTACCACTTAATTAATGTATCATTGCCCTTCGTTCAAAAAAAAAAATCCTATATAGACTTTTGAACAAAACTTTTACTATACTTTACTAGTACAAGTTTTTGTTCTTTTTGTTATAAACATAAAATTTTACCCAGAAAATGAAAAAAAAAAATGTTTCAACACTGAAATCCTATTAAAATCGGTCAACAAACAAATTATATTTTAACTGTTCTTTGATAAAGGTCTTGTCTAGGGTATTATTTTCTATTAGGTCGTATCATATTTTAATCATCAATTCCGTTAGATTGTATATTCACAAAGTTGTAAAAAGCTTAGTTGTTTTTCTCTTGTTTCCCATCATAGAGACGACCCTTAAAGACTATTCTAAAAGCTTATGTGATTTAGTTAGAAATTGAAAGGAAACCAAAAAGGCTTTTAACCATGTTATAATATTAATAAAGCCTTTTGTTTTTGTTCTTTCATCTTTAAAGTAAGAAAATATGAATATGAGTTGAAATTTCGGTTATTGTTCATCCTTTTTTTTGTTTAACAAAATTAGATTTATCAAATTAAAGTAAAATTAAGTATAATTAAAATTACTAATTTCATAAAACTTTAATATTTTCGGAAATTGATCGCAAAATTTGAATAAAATCCTTTTCTAAATTTTGTTCTTTGACTTTACGTCTGTTTTATTTGCTACTTGCTCTGGGGTAGAGCAAATGTTTACATTGAAAACAAAAACAACAAAGGAGCAAATCCTACACTACTTTCAGAGCAGGTGTAAACTATTGCACCCGAATTAGTTCAGTTTTCTACCATAAAAAGTGTATTAGCTAAAAGGTTCTCATTTCATTACAATATGGTTGCTATACAACGCTACAAACATTTGAATTGAAGCTTTTTCCTACTCCTGCTCGTTTTATTTGCCACTTACCCTGCACCGGCGTAGGGTATGGCAAATAAAACAGACCTTTTATGTCGGACCTGGATGGTATTATTTGAATAAATTATTTATTATACTATTTAGTAATGGACATTATCCGGACATCCTGCATGTAATACTGATATTAATCGTTTCTCAAGTAAAAATTTGGTCAATGTTTTGGTCGAAATTCCGAAAATTTGAATTAAAAGGAAGACATAAGGTTATGCAACGTAATTTAGATCTTAATTAAACCTATTTTTTCTTCTGTTTAGTAAAATTAACTTTATTTCTGCTTGGATTATTATTCATGATACTCTTGAAATCAAAGTTGATAGTTCAAAAACAATTAGTTGTGTTTAATGAAAATGTTTATTACGAAATTATCCTGCTTCTATTTGTAGTCTCTATATATACTTGTAGTACTATCAGATTGATGCTTGAATATGTCTCTTTTTAATTAGTCCATTACTCCATATGAATTTGCACGAACATTCTCTACATAACCTTTTTATTGATGTGTTGCTGTAGTGCCTGGATAAGTTTTTCTAAAAGTAATTATAGTCATTAAAATAAGAGTTACCAATCTTAGTCCTAGAATCTACAAAAATCTTTATTTTAGAGATGGACAGACATTCTTCTTAATACATATTTTCACATATAAATTCTTTAAAACATATTTTTTGATGAAAATTATGATGAAGATGGAAAAGTTTTTGTTTTTCTTTTCGGAAAATTATATTTAACTTAATTTTACTTATAAATCTTTTTGTTTTTTTTTTGTTTTAAGCCTTCAGGTTTATTGTTGAAATTTTCCAAGTCATAAAAGTCCAAAAATATAAATAAATTTTTATTTATTAAATTTATGTGTTCAGACAAGATAAATAATACTTTATGACTGTTTTGTATATGCAAATAAATACTACTGAAAAATCATTACATTCTGGGAAATTTTGAAGGAAATAAATGATTTCTTTAGAACGGCAAAGTATAGTTTTGCCCATTGTTTCTACTATAAAATCAAATGATTATTATTTAAAAGTAATAAATTAATAATTAGTATATTATGTATAAAAAGTCCCCTTCTAGAAGTTAGGTTAAAATATTCTTCACAATTTCCTGTGATAGATGGAAGACGATTTGAAGATTTATAGAATTTACGAAACTTTATAGAACCCAAGACGTTTTATAATTACGTTTGTTAGAATTTATTAGAAAATCAAGATAGTACTAATTGCTGAAGACACATAAATCGATTGGTAAGTGTTCTCATTTCCCAGTTAACTTTGGGTTTCTGGAAACTCGGGTTTTTAGGACTCGGCGAGTATGAGTCCAAAATTTTGAAAACTCGTCGAGTCTGGATCTAAATCTAAACTTAAATCAATAAGCGAAAACGTTTAGTATTTTGGAGTTGAATAATGACTCTCATAGTTGAAGCTTTTCTAATAAAAAGAAAAAATTACTAAAATTTGTTAAAATTAGAATTATTTATTATATTAGAAGATTTTCAATTGAAATTTGAGGTCGTGCCAAGCAATTAAAAAAAAAAAATGTACTCAAATATTTTCAAAAATAAAACTTGCAAATTAGATATAACTATTAGAGCATTCATTTGATTCAATTTAAATGCTTTTATTTGTTTTAAGGTAGAGAAATGGTAGGTAGGTAGGTAGAGTGGAGGTATTACGTACAACACCAGACACCTTATGGGCCCATTGTGATCCTTACGAGACCAAGAGTTAACCTATTGGTAGAGAAATAATGTACTAACGAATTAAGAGACTTGTCAGCAAGTCCCGATTTAATTGTAGTACAGAAGCTGCCACTTATCGAAAATGTCCTTTCATTAGAAGTTGAAGTTGGTTTTATGGAGGAAAGTGCATTCTACAGGTTATCAAGATTACTTGTTCGTTTTCCAGTATTTCTGAAAAGCAAAAGTTCTTGTTTACGTTTGCTAGAAATCTCGGACTCGGACTCGTCGAGTATTAGAGTTGAGTCCCGAATCCGAGTAACTACCCAAATACTCGACGAATCCGAGTCTGGTCGGACAGGGTACAGAAACCCCAATTAACTTATGCTTTCTACTTTACACCGTCATCAACACTAAATAGAGATCGATGAAAATTAGTTAAAACATAAATTATGCTATGAGTACTTGTATGGTCTCTTCACAATTCAGGATTATTTAAAACGGCTAAATATAATTTTAAAATCTAAAAATATTCGTAAATATGTTTAGGGATGATATTTTTAAAATCTCAAAATTCCAATACGTGCTTCATAGCTTGTGTAAATATAAAAAAAAAAAAAATTCCAGGATTTTTCTCCTTTTTTTTCGAAGAACATATAATACATATTCTTCCATATGTCGGAACTTTTATGTAATATTACCCTTGTGTAAGATATTTTATTTAACATTTTAAAAAAATATCAATTTATATACATTCTTGTTCACCTTTCGTTTTGGTGCTATCTGAAACAAGAGTAAATATACTACGTGCTGATATAACATTTGAGTAAAATCTTTTATAATAATAATAATAATAATGAATGAATGCGCATATATACTATTAAAGTCGACCCGAACTGAAATAGTTCCAACAGTTTTATATGCAACAAAAACGTGAGATTTATAGAAATATATTTTTTTGAAAAAAAAAGACAAAAACCAAAACCTGGCATTTATTGTTCCTTTTGTAAATACGTATTCGTACGTAGTTTTGGGAGAACTATACGTTCTGACCAGTGGTGTAGCTACCATGGGACAGTTGGAGTAAACTGCTTCAGGTGGACGAATACTGTGGACGCAAAATTAGAAAGGGTCAAATACAAATTTGTGATAACTTTTGTATACAAAAATTGATTAGTCAATTAACTATTAGATTTGAATCCAATTATGTACACTTTTTAAATGTTTATCACCTGCATCTCGTGGCATCACCTGATTAAAATATTCTGGAAGGATCAGAATTGTTACAATCGGTATATCTCTCCCATATTTCACTTAGTTTTGGACCTCAATTGCTTCGATATAAAGTTTCTTTTTATACTCAATTAAAAGAAATTTCTGCTATACGTCAGGTTGCTGAAATACTTTTAATGCACACTCAATTAGCATGCCTGATTTTAACTTTACCGGTGACGGCAGCGACAGCAGAACGAAGTTTTTCAAAGCTAGAATTAATCAAAACATATGTATAGAACAGCATTTCACATCTCCGTTTTGAAGATTAAGAAGATTAGATGGAAAACAAATTTCGCAAGAACTCTCCCGGCAAACAACGGAGTTCGCCGATTTTACTTGCTCCAGGACGCATAAATATGCCCATACGCCACTGGTTCTGGCCATTTCGGTCGTAATGCGGTGCTTATACAAACGTGTCTAATAAAATTTTACCAAAACCAGTTGTCTAGTCACGTAATTTCCAGGTAATTTACGTGTACAAAAACTGTTAGTATGTAGAATAGGATCCTATACATATTTTTATGATCAAAAGGAAATAGAAATTCTAACCAAAACTCGTAACGAATACCACACCATAATATGTTATCTAACTACTAAACTATAAATATACAAAACTTATATAGGATATCTCTACTGTACCAACTGGGGACTTGTAGATTTCATATATTGTTTGTGGGGCGAGAAATTCTACTATAGGATATTTTTACACATTTCATTTAGACTTATACTTCTTACAAAATTTACACATAAAACTTTGATATATACTATACTATAGGTGTACCTTTTTTGAAAACCCTTTTTTACCAAAATGCCATCTGTGCAACAACATACACAACAATTGTTTATTCAGAGTCTGTGAAAATATTTTTTAGGATGATAGATTATCCTGCAGATATCCTGACAGTAATGGGAAATAGCTTTATTGCTTTATGAATCGCAATTGCCGGTATAAAAGGTATACAATTTATTCCATCTTTCTAACTAATCTACAAACGCGTTGTTGTGTTGTTCCTTTTTTTCGGGCATAAATTAAAATGAACATCTATAAAACAATGAAAATTTTCTCAGATGGAAATTACAGAAATTTTATTTTTATATTATTTTTATTGTGCCTATATAATTACTATTTTTATTTTTACATTTTTGGAAAATTTAATATCGTGGGAATTTTTATCCTAATATGGAAAAAAAAGGAAAGGTTTTTTTTTTTACCTGAATTTGAAGAATTTTCGCAAATTAGAATTTATTTTGAAAATTGTTAAAATTCCACGAAAAATCAATTAAACGTTTTTTTTTTTTTTGAAGAATGAAATGTACAAACGTGTGAAATTTGAATGATTTTAATTTATGGTGTTATAAAGAGGAAAATGTGAGAAAATTTTTCTGCTACTAACTAACTATACTGAAGAACTAGCTGGTGAAGGTTTTTCTGTTCTCTTCCAAAAATAACGCGATAAAATGATAACGAATTTACTTATCAGTCAGTGGATGCCTAAGTTATAGAAATTTTTAGTAATCGGTTGATTATATACTCAAATTTTTTTTATTATTTAATCAGATTAATAAAATTTATGATGATTGAATTTAGGTCTTGTAGAAAAACAAAAAAAAAAAATAATGAAACTATTTGAAATACAAGGGCAGACCCGAAAGTAATCTAGTTACTTAAAATATTCAGATAACAATTTTCGTGTAAATGAAATGATCACATAAATATAGACTACCCAAGTAACAATTTCTTATATTTTTCAACACTAAAAGTGCTACTAAAGCTTAGTAGTAATTATTAATGTGCTGTGATTTAGCAATTATTTAATCTAAGCAATTCAATGGGCGCATCCAGCAGTCGTAAGCGCTTAAAGCGCTTTACAGCGCTTAATTCTAGCGAAATTTTAAGCGCTTAGTGAAGTTCTAGCATAAAATTTTTTTGCTAACTCGAACAGCGCATTTGAGGTTGTTAGATAACTACTATTCGCTTGATTCAAGCATCGCATCCAGGAGTACAAAAAATTCTAACTGCTTAGCTTAAAAATTTTGAAAAAGTGCTTAGAACTGCTGGATGCAGCCATTGTTACACTCGGGTAGCTTCTGATTTCGTATTTTCTGTTTTTAAATTTGAAATAGGATAACATTTCTCCATCAATATCAGCTGAATTTCATTTCATCTTCGCCTCGAATTCTCTTACAATAACCATAAATACTTGTCGTTCTCACATTCTTGACATACTTTTTTTTTTTTTTTAAATAAATAAAACATATTTTTAATAAATCATTTTCAAAGAGACCTGTCCTAAAAGAAATCTACTCTCTAAACATAATTTACTATTTTTGTTTGTATAAAATGGTTCACATATCATCTTCATTTAATCCCGCTAAAGAAACAACTGTGTTCTCACCGAATAAGAAACTAACAATATTATGGGTCTCTATAGAGTATTTTGTTATGGCAGTGAATGTTTTCGCCTTGGTGTTTTATGAAGATGTGGGATGTGGAACAAGTGGCAATCATATTATACGAAATGCAAATGTCCCTTTTTTTTAAAACACAATCTCGACTATGTAACAGCTGAACATTGCCAAGTTTATTTTAATCAAGTTTCACAAATCTAGTGTTTTGAGAATTTTCTTTATTTTTTGGGTCTGGTTTAGTTCAAGTATTGTTTTCCTTACTTGTTTACTGCATCATCCTCTTTGGTTGAATGATTTGAATTTCTTTTGTTCTTTGTTTTTTAAAAATCCAATTGAAAGTTAAGGAACAGGACTCTAGGATTTAAGTAAAATCAGTTTATATTTAGGATTGAATAAGATAAATTTAAAAGTTGGTAATGACTTGTTTCTGTGCGTTGGTGTAACAAGAAACATGTAGCCTGGTATAATTTTTCCAACAAAAAAAAAATGCCTGCGAATGAATTTTACGTACATAGATACTTTCAACAATATTTTCCTAGTACATTTTTTACACGAGCGATTCTCTTGTGACCCATTAAAAATTCAATTCTATCTATGAAAGGACGAATGGCACTTTTTGCTATTATATTCAATCACTACCAGTCTTATGGTTGTGATCTTGACTAGATAAAAAATCGATTTACAATAAATTTAAGAAAATAATACATTTTTGATTTTAAATTTTCTTTTTATATTTGATATTATTGGAAAATTGAGATTAGAGAAATTGATTTGTTTCCATATGACATTTATTCTCGTATTCAAATGTAAACACTTCTTATATTTCTGTCTCACAATTTATTTCCTACTAATATATTTATTGCATTCATTAAATAAGAATTTATTCCAATTGTATATTGGGTAGATAAATGTCAGATACAGGCATCTCTCGAATAGCACGGTACTTGAATAACACGAAGTCCCGAAGTTGCATAAAGTTGTGAGTGCTTACTTCTCTTTTGAACCAAATGTACAAATTTGTATGGATATCGACTTTTGAATTGCACGGTTTTGAATGGCACGGAACGATACTATATTTCCAAATTTTATGAATTATTAGTATCGAATAACACGAATTTCAATAACACGGTACCAATTACCCGTGTTATTCGTGGGATGTTTGTATAAACTCAGGCCAAAATAACTTTATTTTTTTATCACATAAATGATATCAAATCCTTTAAAATAAGGATCGAATTATATCATTAAGTGGAACTGGAAAAATAAAAATTCACTAATCCCAAATTCGAGGCTAATGATGATATACTTGTACAAGTATGTAGAATCAAATTACTTTAATATCAAATTTTTTAAACGTTTTTTTTTTGTTTTTAATTCGGTTAGTATTTTATCGCGATTAATGAATAAAATAGGTATGGTTTTGTGTTACTCTTGTTTTTATGAAAAATGAGTCAATTTCCCAGAAAAGGAGAAACAACCAAAAAAAAAAAAGAATGTTACTATATTTTGTTGTGTTGCTTTTATAAAGACTATAAAAACCAGGTTAAGAGAATATATCGCAAGGAATATTGTATTCAGGTTACCAAAAAATGTTGTACCCTAAATGGTTGTATTCACTTTTCAAATACTCTCATAATTCACATAAAAAAAAGGATGTTAAGTATTCATTTTACATTTTATGTTGTTTATACCTTGTTAAAAAGTTACTGAAATTTATTTTTGTTACATATATATAAAATTTTAATATACCCACTCAACCACATCAACAATATATGAATACATGAAGGAGAACGAAAGTTATATAAGTTTAACTTTTTAGCTATTAAAGATTTTCTTGAAGATATTTTCTGATTTTCTTAGATATATTTATATACAAATATATATGATTTTGAAGGAAGTTTAAATTACATACGTGAATACATTGTTAATATGTAAACTAAAGTGTGCATGTGATAATGAAACGGAAGAACTTAATCTGTTCGGTGACAGATGATAGAAATTTGATTTTTGAAATTGTACTAACGTATGTACATAAGGAATTGGTTAAAGATGAATTAAAATTTAATTATATTTTTGGTTCTTACAAGAGACACACAACAATTTCAATATAATCATTTTAAATATTTTAGTCACGTCAACATTTATGATATTAAATATTTTTTGGAATGGGATTTGAGTTTTAAGAGAGAAAAATATAATATGATATTTAGAAGAGTTTATCTGTTTTGAAAGGCTGAAAAACGTGATTAGAAATTTTTAATCAATCCCCCAATTGAGTGTTTAAAATTTTATCATTTTGACAAAGCATACATGTTTATGATATGTTTAAAGAAGTATAATTTGAATTCTTGGAAATATTATTTTGAATAGAAGTCGAAAATTCTTCTCCGAAAAATGTATTGTCTTCAATTTTGTTGATCATATGAAATAGATAGGTGAATATGAATATGTATTTTTATGCCCTATGGTAGGTACTATACTAGTACTATACGTATTAGTTTTGTCACTAAGTGTGTAACACATCGAAATAATAATCATCGTAGAAAGTTTTCAAGGGTATGGTTATGGAGAGAATCAAAAATTATATCGATTCCTGCATGTCTGTTCGTCCGTCCTATACAAGATAACTCAAAAACGTTACAATGTGATATTCCTTGACTGGATTTGGTATTGAATTTCAGCTAAATCGACCGAGTGGGAGTGAAGTTATTAAGCAAAAACCATGGTGACTAGAAAGTTTTGTCGTTTTTCGGATTTAATTTGAAAATTTGCAGAACAATTTTGTTTAAATTATTTACATGGGTTGACTACATAAATAGACGATAGCATGGTAAATTTCAGTGGAATGGGTCTGAGGATACTGGAGAAAGAAATAGTTATAAGGGAAAATAGGCCAGTTCATAAAGTTTTTCAAATATATTTTAAAAGCTTATATACCGATTTCATTAAAATTTGTATAAAAGGTGTTTATGCTATTAGGGCCCAGACTACCTTTGAATTAGAGCGAATTCGAAAAAGTCGAAACAGAGTTATGGTGAAAAAACCTTGAAATATTAGTAGTTTTGGTGTTTCTTTCTCAGAGTTAATTCAACTATAGATTTGCTAACTAAGAATCCCATTTCTTCCTATCATAGGGTATAAAAAAATTGGGTATAGGCCGATTTTACGTTACTATATGTTTTAATTATAAAATTAAATAGTTAATTTAGTAGTCAAAAATTCCTGTGTTAATTGAGTTATGTATAGTTGTTAGATCAAGTTTGAGTTAACCTGAAAGCTAGTTTTTTTCTTATTTAGAGAACTGAAAGAAATAGTTAAATTAAAAATTCCATGTTACATTTGAAACAACTGCTTTTTGTTTAATACATAAACACTTTTTAATTTTTTTCTTGCTATATCTGATGATATTTATTATTGTTATATAATTTCGAGGAATTCTCGTACATATTTGTGTTCCAAATTTGTTATTTTCTTGGGAAAAAAGCTGTCATCTGCACTTAAATGAATTGTCTTGGATTTGATATATACCCAACTCTTATTTTTACATGAATTTGAAGTTACACGGTTCAAAAAAGTCTTCCTTTTTTGAAAAAATTTATATGATCTAATACGATTTCAAAGTCATTGTCTTATATTGTAATTATGCTCGTGACCATGTATGGTCTAGTACAAGTTCCAATCTTTGGTATGTATTAAAAAAATTCGCATTTTTACCATATTTTAAAAATTAGATAGCACTGCTCACTGCTATAATGTATAGTAGTTACTGTAGAATTATTTTATTCAATAACACTTACTTACTCATTTCGTATGATATTTACCTAACATTTTGAATTATTACATTATTTAATTATATATTAACTCACAGTATTTAGTTAATTGTTCGTCTTATCAGCCCATATAAAATGCTATCAATTATATTTGAACATTTCTGATCTTAAGAAATCAAAAAGGGTAATTTTATCTTCAACGTTACAGTTTCCAGCATTTTTTACAGGGTTTTTAAACTAAAATGTAGTTCTTTATTTATACGGTTTTCGGATAACATTGGAACGTATCCCCAATTTTACTATAGGGAACTTACCTTTATGCCCTATAGTAGGTACTACCATATTTGTGAACCAATTTTGTTTAAATTAATTATATAGGTTAACTACAAAAATAGACGATACCGTGTTAAATTTCAATCAAATCAAATCAAAAAAGGATAGTAGGGAAAAAAGTAATCCTAGGAGAAAATAGCAGTCCTCATTTTTATTTCGATGTACTTTAAAAACTAATGCACAGATTTGATTAAAATTTGCAAACCCTGATAACAATAGTCTATGTTATCAGGGTTTGGGTTATCTGGAAATTAGAAGAAATTTTGAAAATAGGAAACAAAGTTATGTAGAAAAAACCTTGAAATAATGTTAGGTTTGACAGTTTTTCTGTCCATAGGGCATCAAAAATTGGCTGATTTTCAGTTACTATATGTTTTTTCACAGGTTTTTTTTTTACATGAATTTCTGAGGAACTCGTATCTACCGTGTAAAGAAAGAGTTGGATGTATTAATTTTTTATTTTACATCTTTTTGGGAGCTGTTTTTTCTTCTTGACACTCCTTTATTTTCTTATTTAAATACAGTCGAAGTTAATAATCTTTTTAAGCGTGCATCCGACATTTGATAAGAAAAGAGAGACACCTTAACAAAATACCCAAAGCCTAAAATTGTTAAAGATTTCTTTCTCTCGTACAAATAAAATCCAAATTGCCTGGATACCTTTTTTTGAGTTTTACCTTTAAATTGATGCGGTAACAATTATAAATTTTAAATAATTATTTTGTATAATAATTAAACTTAAGACCCAACAAACAATATGATAATTTCAGTGCTTAAATTGAAATTATATTTCGTTTTCTCATTTAATAATGTAAATATTATTCATTTCTGTTATTTTTTGTACAAATTAATGCCAGTCAACGACCATTATGAATATTTTTCCGTCTCCGGTTGTAATATCATTCATCTTATATATATACGGAAGGAACTGGAGTACATTTTTTATTTTTGGTACAAAAAACCACAGAAGAAATACAAGTCTTTTTTTTCCTTCTTTTTTTTTAATTATGCGGCAACATTATTTATTCAAACATCCGGCAAATTTGAAAAAAATGAAAAAAATTACTATAAAAGTAAACATTTGACCCATGAGATTTAGCTTCAATTCAAGAATATTTCATAATTTCTAGAATTTTACTTTCCCCATTGAGAAGATGAAGGAAAAACGAGATGAAACCTTATTTTTCTTTTTCCCATAATTTTTTTTTTTTTCTTCCCAGTGCAATATTTGATTACCACCACCCACACCCTCAAAGAGGAAAAAGAACCAAAGCTAATTAGGGAACACGCTAAAAATATTGAATTTTTTTTTTCTTGTGGCAAGGATAATAAGAAATAAGGATAAAAAAAAAACTAGAAGAAATGGAAAATTTTTTTTTTCCTAAAGTGTGCCGAAACGCGCGATCCTGAAGGAAAAAAAAATGGAGAAAAAAAAATTACTAATTATAGCATTAATTGCGCAATTAGAGGACTTGGGTATTTCAGAATTTTTGTTCCCTTTTTCTTCTGGTTTTCTCTGGGATAGAATGAACCAAAAAAAGGGAGAGGATGGTCGCATTTGCTGCTAGGATGGATGAAATGGAGAAAATTAATTTTTTTTTTAACAAGGATAAAAGTAAATATAGAAAAGTCACTGTGCGGTTTAATTTCTTTTTAATTTATTTTTTCTTGTTGTTTTACTATTATTATTATTATTATTATTATTATTAAAACAGACGTTGTTGTTTTTTTCTTTTTCTTACTCTATATTATAAATGATATTAAAACCTAATTAAACATGAATTTTTGGTAAGAAGTACAACCAATTTTTCGGATCCTTCAATAAAAATAATGAAAACATATTTCTTAAAATGATTTTACTTTTAGCACAGAAGGATTTTATTTCTTGGAGTTTTAAAGAAGTTCGTAATTATATAATTAAATGGAATTTTCTTTTTTAATGGGAATGAGTTTAGAAGCAATCTGTTAAAATTGATTATATTTTAGGTAAAAATTTTGTGGGTTTTATTTAGTTATTTAATAAAATATTTTCATTAAGTTTGAAAAGTCTGGTTTTTTTTTTCTTTTTTTGCAGAATAAAGTTTTTCATTAGAAAATTCAATTTTTGTTTTACGCATCAAGAAATTTTTGGTAATTTTTTCTTGAATAAATTAAATTTTGATCGAAGGATTTTCGATTTTATATCAAATTTCAATTTTATTATTTTTTAATTGATTTAAAATTTTATTAAATTTTGTATAAAATTTAATGTAAAGGTTCTTTAGAACGGAGAAAATGTAAGAAGATTAAAGTTAATGGCTACATTTACACCGAGACTTAAAAAGAGGCCAAAGTGCTTAGGTCGACCTAAATATGACGGTGTAAACACGTTCAAAGTAACTTAGGTTAGGTCACCTAAATTGCAGACCTACCTTAAATTTAAATCGACCTAAGAACTTTTTGACAGCTGATTAGATGGCACTGTAGTAGTTATTATTGTTTAGGTTAACCTCAAACAAAGTTCGGGAACAGTTTGTGAAGCATCAATTAAAATTCCAATCAAGTGCAATTCAAACAAAAAATGATAAAAACAAAAAGTTAGGTCTAGTACGGTGTAAACACGTATGACCAAACCTAACTTTTAGTTAGGTGACCTACAAATTTGTCGGTGTAAACGTAGCCAATTTCATTTCTTAAAAATCTGTATAAAAGAATTTCAAAAAATATAGTTAAATTTGTTAAATAAAATTGGAACTATATATTTTTCCAAATTTTTTCCTTCTTTCAAAGTAATCCCCTGAGGATACAAAACACTCTTGTCAACATTTTTCTCATTCTTCAAAACAGCATTTGAATTATATGGTCTTTTAACTCCTTCAGCGAGTTTTCTTTTATCGCTGTTACGGATTGAGGACGATGCCACATGCAAAGATTTGATAACTTTATCAAAAACAAGAATTATATTTATTGTGTTTTTTAGCAAAAAAAATTACGTACCAGTATCGAAAGAGCATGGTACAAAATCTATGAATTGTTTTTTCCATAATTCTGGTTGCAAACGCAGTGTAAAACCAAAAAGCATACAATAATGAGAGTTTCCAATTTGGGCACGTCTTCAAGCATCACCTTATTAATAGTATTTGTTAAAATGACTCTGTTTGATATAAAATTGCATGTATTTACCGTCTTTTTTACAAATACTATTAAAAACGAGGAGCGCTTTTCAGCGCTGCTAACGTGTCTCATCAATTTATATAGAAATGATTACATGTGGTAAAACTTAACCAATCTTCTTTAGTAAAAGTTTGATTAGTTGGAAAATTTTTTTGATGTACAACAACACGACAACCATAGTTTTAAAAATATAGAAGCCTACTTCACTTTATTAATTACTTAAGCCATATGAAGCTATTCCCATTGCCATTTATATTTTGAGTGGTATCGTTTACCAAAGTTCTTTTATTACTTGGTAAAACCACATATATTATCATACATAATCATTTGCATGCATAAAATCAAAGACGAGTATAGTCGTCGTTGACAATGGGAAGGTAACAGAACTCGACATCCTTTTTCGTATTTGCGTACGTTTAAGAACAAAAACAAATGGGAAATCGCGCAGATGGATGAAGAAATAAAAATGTAGTAAAACAAGACACAACAAATTTGCTTATTCCAAAACCTGTATGTTATAACATATTGAAAGTAGGACGAGTATACTCGTCTTGGCAGCGCATAACACCCTGCCAAAGACCAGTATACCCGTCCTTGGTAGCGAATGGGTTAAAAACCATATTTTTGTTTACTAGTAAAATAATAAATTTATAAAACTAGGACAATGTCTTCCCATTCAATAAATATTAATATGATTACTTGTATTAATTTGTAACAATAAAATAATAAATAAATCCTATTCGAAATAAAAGATTTCCACACCTCAAAATTAAAACATTGTTAAGAATGTGCTTGGAATATTTAATTGAATTCTATATATTGAAAGCTAAAACTTGTTTAGTATTCATCTAATCTTGTTGAATATAAACATAACTCGTATTCGAAGCTTTTGTAATTGTACATATTTAAAGATCCTTAAACATATATACATATATATATTGTATAATACTATATTTTCAATTACAAACATGCCAAATATTTGCCTAACATTCAACCACGTTTGGCCCATTTTTCACTTCAAATTGTACGAAAGGTATTTTATGTAGTACTATATCTACATTTGTTCGTCTTTTTCGTTTTTTTTTTGGTTTTTTCTGTTGAAGATCTTATATGCTCCATGGGTAAACCATTCTAATAGGATACAAAAGGCTATCAAAGAATACCTTTTCACATTTGTGGGAAGATATATTTAGTGAATTTTTTTTCTTCTCAGTAATGTGTGGTAAGTGAACGCCTGAATAGAAATTGTAATAGAGGAAGAAATAAAAACCAACGTACAAAAAATCAGCATACATTTAGATCTCGATTTACACGGTATTCGAATTAGATGATTTCGGTTTTAACACGGTTGACGAAATGTGGAAAAACTTCCATTTACACTACTCCACTTACTTCAGTTTATCACAGAACAGTTTCTTATACTTTTTTGTGGATTCGAATTGCATGATTTCAATTTACATGGGATTCTCGGGAAACCAATCTATCGTGTAAATCGAGGATTAAGTGTATAAGTTTAAAAAAAAACAGCTTTCGCTCTTGTTTTTATATCAAAGTTTTTCATTGAAGCATAAAATTAAAATTTCGTTTTTGAATATGGAACCAGAATACGCGGCAGGATAAGATCCAAAATTATCGGACCGCTTGTATATACATATAAGGATTACTCAATAGATATGTTGATGCAAAAAGGAATTGTAAAAGATATCATTCAATAGGATATGATTTCATCCTTTTGAAAAATTTTATGAAATTAATTTTTATGTGGAAATTTTTCTCCCACGATCCCCATATGAAAGGATTTTTGAAGAACAAAAATAATATATGTTTTTTTTTGCTTTGTAAAACAAGAAATCAATTACATATCTTTTTTATGAATTTATGGTATTATGATCAAAAAAGAATCATAAAAGAATCGTTTTGAATTAAATCAAAAAAACAGGAAATTGCATATGAATTCGTTTGGAAAGAAAAATTATTTAAATCAAAATGAAATTATATTTGTCAGTAACAGAAGAAAATATTCTTTTATTCAAAAACAAAAGTATTTCGCAGAATTTTTTATCTATTCGGTGGTAGGAAGGGCTTTAAGGATATCAAATACTTATGTTTGAAAATGGAGTATAATTGTTTCAGGTATATGGAATTTAATTAGTAATGTTGAGACTTGAAAATTGATAAAGGGGAAATGCGACAACACTGGGAAGTGAATTTTATATTCAAATGTTTCCCTGAACTAATATAATATGGCTAGGAGGAATTTTCATTTTGATGACATCAAATGTGTTTCATAAATATAAGATTGATCTTAGTTTTTTCCAGATTTAAAAAAATTATGGTCACTGATGACTCTAATAAGATCCGCTTAGGTTTTGTTTTCATAATAGCACGGTATACTCTTTGGATTGGTGTTAGGAGAATTAGCAAGTTTGAAAAACCAGTATCCGGGGTCGCGATGTGGTTATTTCTGCTGTGATCTCAATTTACGATAGATGCACGATCTGTTATAAGATTGAAATGAATGGCAAAGATGTCTTAAAAATTTCTACAATTGAAAATATTGTTGCCTGCTACCCCTCTGGTACGAATGTTAAAAAAATGATAACGTATGTTTTTATTTATGTGAATTCGGTATATACACTTTATTTACAATTATTTCTGAGTTTACAATTAGTCTTAAAAATGTTTGTTTAGGAATTTTTATTAATTTATACAAAATTAATTCATCCATAATTTATTTAGAATGGAAAACCCTATTAATTACTTATTACTTTACTAATTTATCAAATCACTTTAATATTTCACTGATGTAATCACTTTCGCTGTTTAATTTCAACTGTGTAATCACTTGCCAAAATCTCTTATTATCACTGGTCAAGCTCTGAATCTGAACTGTGTCTGTTCTAGCGGTGGTTCCACCTTATCGACTTCATCGTTCAAACTCGAGAATATTCTTCCGTGCATGGAAACGTACTTCTAGAAACGTCAACAAACTTTATCTTAGAATTGTCTGGAAACGTCAAAACGATATATCAGTGATCATTTTGTGTGGTGTTTTTAAGGAATATTGCCCAGAAATATAATGCAATATTGTAAAAACCCAGAAAATATCAAGTCGAACGGAATTCTATAAAATACACTACAAAATGCACTTTTACTTTTCTTTACTTTATTGAGATGATATTTTTGTGGACAGTCCACAGTTAAAACCCCAGTTGAGATTCTTAAATTTGATTTGATTTACTTGGGAATGCGTGGTAAACGTCTTCGGCTGTTGATTTCCTGTTCCTGTATAGAGATTTTCGGTTAGTCTCCCATATTTCACAGATCGAATCTGGTTCAGCAATTTTATTTCCTTCGACTATAATTTAATTGTTTTTTGCTAGTTGCTGAATACCCTCTCTAGGCAATCTTAAACAAGTTTTTACTCAAACTTATAAGAGCTTGAAGCTAGAAAAGCGTGGTAAGAATTTTCAAAATAAACTCGTTAAGAAAATTTTTCATATAAACTATTTTAATTATAAAAATGAAATTAATAATTCACAGAATGAAAGTTTCACAAGATTTTAATTTGATTTTATTGTTTACATTTTTAACAAAAATGTTTTGTTAAAAATGTAAATATCTCACGGTATTAATATCACTAATTATTTTGTGTGTTTGTGTGAAATAAACTCAATATGAAAACTTTACTTTTAATATAATTATAGAAAATAATTAATTTAATAACAAACATGAATATCATCCCGACACCAACAATTGAGAATTTTCATTATAATTATATATTATGTGAAAGTATGTTATTATTATTATATTAAGAATATTTTATCAGTTAAAATTTTCATCAAATGTATTATAGTAAAGTAAATATGAAAAGCGTAGTTACCTAGAAGTGATTAAAATTACCATACACACACCTAAATTGGGTGTATAGAAACTTTTCATTTTAATATGATTTATTAAAGTCTAATAAATTAACTAGAATATTAAATTTTCACTTGTAGATTTATTTTTAAGTTTTTAAATGAGGTTTATTTTAAATTCTATAAAGAATTTTCGAAGAAAATTTGACCAAAAATCTAGTTATGGTACATAAAATAGTTTTCCATCAGCTTTATTTAGAATACAGAAACTTTTTTTTTGAATATATAGTTTTCGAATTTATTTTATATATTTTATATAAAACTTTTCTATGATATTTTATTTACTAGATATTTATTTAGTTTTCAAATTATAGATCCATAACATTTAAATGCATTTTCTCCAATTCACCGAAATGATAATAATTCTTATTCAAAATATATTTCTGGGAAATATTTTCCAGAATAAATAAAATTGGAAAAGTTTTCAAGTATAAGTTTTATTTCATATTATAAATAATAGGTTCGGAATTTTCTTTATTTTTTATATAGTACAATTTTTGTCAGTTAAGTTCAGTGTAATTAGATAAGAAATAGTTAAAAGTACTTCCAGGTAATCTGGTTTTGTCATAAACATTTTGATGTGTTATTATACCAATGTGTTCCTTATGAGTTCATGCTATCTGAGCGAAAATTTTGTAGGAAATTGAATAATTGAATAATAAAACCATTCAAAGATAATTATTTGTATTAAACTGTTTAACCATACGCCTAAAACTCCAATATATTTTTGACAAAATTTATAGGAAGGCATATGACAAAACAGATAGTCTCAAGGCACTTGTAAGGGTTTCACTCGATCCCAGTTTACATACAGACTGATCTTTAAAGAAAAAATAAATTCTAAATGTAGGCAAAGAAAAGTAAATACATGAAGAACCAAGCCTGGATTTGATCCAAGGACTCATCAGCTTCTAGAAACGAGGTCTTTACCGACTTGGCCATTCAACACTGTGTTTATCGATCTGTTCATTTGCCTTTTCTAACTAAACATTATTCAAACAATACAACTGTTATTCGAAATATAACAACTATTCTATAACCTTTCAATTGCCATGCCAATCATTTGTATTAACAACTATTATGAAACTAATATAATACTCCTACATAAAGAACTAAGATCTAAATTCGAAGCAGAGTCTTATCAGTTTCTAGAAACGAGGTCTAAGCCGACTCGACCATTCTACACTGTACTTATATAATCTGTTCAATTTGCCTTTTTTTATAAATTCCAAATATTATTCAAACAATACAACAATTATTCGAAATATTATAATTATTCTAGAACCTTTCAATTTTAATGTCAATTATTAGTATTAACTATTTAAACCAAAACGCCTATAGAAGAATATTTTAAGCTAAAGTAGAACATTTGCGAAAGTTATAAATATGTGATTTGAGCAAGGACGAGGCAAAAGGAGTCATTATACTTATTAGGTAGCCTTACGTATTCTAAGACTTGGGTAATTGGAAGGCCCTCTATTACAATCGATACGTACATATCCAAGTCTAAGGATCACAAAATTGTAGTCTAGAAAATTTGAAGAAATTTTAATGTGTTTTGATATAGTATAACAATTTAATATCATCTTTAATATTTAATTACATACTCTCATTTTCCAATATATTATTAAATAAAATTAAAATATCATTAATATTAATATTAATCTGGAAAATTTAATATATATACATATATATATAAATTATAGATTAAGATTTGTCAATAGCAATTAGAATTATCTAAAATTTGATATATGATAAATGTTTAGATAAACTTTATAACATTTCCATATATTACCGCAAGCAATTTACACGATTTGACATTTTCGTATCTTCGGCACTAATAATATTTATTTAATATATCTACATATTTCATAAATATGGTTCACATTTTATGGAAATAAGATGATAGATAAGTCAAAATGATTGATGTATGGCCTGTGTCAAGACTTATGTTTTCATTTTCCAAGAAATAAAGTATATATATTTGGATAGGGAAAAGGGAAGAAAAAAAAATATTAAAAGTACCTTCAGGCATATCACACTTGATTTTGTCACATTCTTATTTTTATTTATATATATTTTTTTTCCGATAGGACCATCAAATAGAAAAATCTGTAAAAATATTTTCGTAAATTTTTCATACATCATGGCGACAGGAAAACAGCAATTTTTATGGCAGAATATACCTTATAAAAATAACCATATTTTTTTTACTGATACTTATTTTAAAATAAAAATCTAAATATTGGTTAGTAAATGGTTATTATAAAAGGACTAGACGGGTTAGGCCTATATAAAAACATCACATAGAGAAATATAGCAAAAATGTTAATACTGTTTCTCAGACAGAAATTCGGTGAATAAATGTCAAATGTAAACAAGGCCTTAAAGTAAAAGCTTTGAATAAAATACTAAGAACATTTTTTTTTTTTACTTCCTGAGGCTAGGGAAAACATTTTGAAATAGAATTTTACTTGTAAATATTATATAAAAACACTTGAAGACAATATTTTGATTGTTGGGCAAACAATCTAACTTGAGATGGAAAAAAATAACAACAAATAAAATAGAAAATTCAAATCTGTTGGTTTTACTGAAACCAAAATCCAATAAATATTCAACAGACAGACAGACATAGAGAAAGATTTGTGAGATGTGTATTTTATTTTCTTTTTTTCTTTTTATATAAAAGGAAGGAAAATGGGTTAAGCAATACTGTATCGAATACAAGAAGAAAAACATCGCCTGATTTTTCTTTTTTCTTTTGTTGAGAATAAAAAAATAGAAAGAAAATATTTATTACAATCAAAATCTTTGAAATATATTCACATTTTCTCAATATGTATAGTTCGCTTTTCTTTTGTATAACAAATTCTCTGGAAACATATTTTACATATTTTAACAATTTATATCGTGAAATTCCTTCGTTTTTTAGTATATCCTTTTCATATAGGAAATATTTTTTTTTTCTCAGTAAAATACTGTCCAATCTGGTAGTAGTGAGAGCTTTAACAATTTATTTGGAATAGATTTGTGACATACTGTACAGTACATACGTTTTTTTTTTTTCGTCATAAATTAAAGACTGTAATGTATTTTCTTTCTAATTTTGTATTCAATAAAAAGAGTTATGATCTTGGAATAACACTTTTTCAAACAGGAGGACTAATAATGTCTCACAGAAAAAATAAGAGTATGATTGAAGGGACTAAAGGTTTTGTTAGGTTGGTATATTCTGATGATAACAGTATATAAACTTTTGTACGAATTTTTACGCTGTCACGTTAAATCTTGTAATATTTACTCTTTAAATTGTGGCTCAAGCAGCACTGCCCATTTAAATTTGGCAGTTTATATTTTTAAGAATTTTAATCTGACTTCGGATTAAAAAGAGTTTCTATGAAAATCCGCTAAATTTTTGAGCTCTGATAATATTTGTTCCTCCGCCACTGTATATGTTCTTTATGTTTTATGTTGTATGATGTTGTAAATTTTTAATGTAATCCTCTAAACTTTATGTTATCCACCCAAAAATCCACCCACAACAAGGCAAAAAAAAAAAAAAAAAAAAATTCAAAACATTGTATTTCAAGAGTTTTAAACGCTAAATAATGCATAAAAATATAATGTACATAACGTAAGTACTCGAGATATGTATGTTGTGTTTTTTTGTCTTGTTTTATTTCGAATTGTTCGTTTTGTATATGTTTTCCTTTTGTAATAATATTGTTAGAACCTGGGTTTTTAGTAAAAATAGGTTAGGCCACATTTTATTATGTTGGTTAGATTTATTCGAATATGAAAAGGATCTGTTTAGAATATGTTACTTTTTCTAACAGGTACATATATAAAATGGTAATCTATAAAATATATTTTTATGTTTAAAAACAAGAAAAATTTTCATGACTTTTTGAAATGTTAAAGGTTTTATGATTGTTCATAACATAAATTGTTAGGTGAGAATTTTTTAAATTATATACTATGATCGCGTATATAACCTGTATAAGATTTGTGTTTTTTTTTATTCTTGCTAACACTTTTTCTTTTCAAATTACGAAATTAAAACTAAAGATTTTGTTAGGCACCTATCCTGTATAGTTTTTTATCTTGTTTTGTCGGAAATATTGATGTTTCCCGCGTGTTTGCGGAGTTGCCTCTACACGTCCACTCATGGTCTTTACGTTCTGATGACCTTTTTAAAATTAATTTTCATCGTACCAACTATGCGTGTTATGAGCCAATTTCTCATATGCTGGCTACGTCAAGTTAATGCCAACGCTCCTATTTTTGATTTTAGGAAAACTGAATTAAAAAAAGGCGTTATTTGGTATCAGTTCCATGATTAATTCACCCTAACTTCGAAGTGTGCACTATTTGTACACTAATCGCTCCGGTGGAACCCTAATATTTGCGCTTGTATTAACCAGTAAGTAAAATAAAATAGTTGAAACACTGATTTTTCTAGTCTTAGTGTAAAATTTGCCAGCAATATTCAAATTCTGAAATAATAATATATTTTATTAATAATGGTTTTTACTAATGAAGCCAGCAGAACCTTCTAGTTCATCCTAATTCTCGAAAATATTTTCCAAAATTTCATTTCAATAATTGGTTGGATCCGTGAATAATATTGAAATAATTGAAATAATTTTAGAATTAATGACATTTCGAATGATGTGACATCAAAATGACGACATTTAAATTTCACTGTGCTATTTAAGTCTGGAAATAAAATAATATAAATGTAAATGATTTAAAGTGAATATTTTGAATAATATACCTTAATTAAATTTATAGTATTTCTTTTTTCTTTCGGGTTCTGTTTACTTGTCTAGTCTAATTCTTATGAGATCTGTAATAAAATTTAATTTAAATAATACAATTAAATAAACAATTAAACTAACTATGTATTCATAATAATCCGGAACATACATTTATATGCTAAATTTAAGTGATATTAAAATAAACTCGAATTCATAATGACATTTTAATATATTCTAATTTCTTTCAATATGAATTGCATTTATGATAAAAATTTTCCAACTTCTCGTTTGCATATATAATATTATGTATCTATTTCCCAAAAAAAAAAGAAAATAAAAGAAAAACAATAATGTACAATGAAATATATTCTATTTGTAAAATAAATGAATATTTTGGAAATTTTTATATTAAAATATATTCGCAAAAAGACAAAATCTTCTTTTAATATACCATTTTGAAGTGCCAAGCAAGGTAAAAGAGAAAAATATAAAATTTAAATCCAAATGGAAAAAAGTTTTCAACTCGTTTATAAAGTTATATAGATAGTATACTATAGCAGAAAATGAGACGATACTAGTATATATATTTACCATCCACTCAACTGTTTTGTATTGCATATGATAAGATACTACTATAAGGTATGCAAATGTTCGTGGTTAAATTGCATTTCTCGTAATTGAGCAATTCCATATGTGCGGTTCTCCTCTTATATCTCATCATATTACAATCATCTTGGTTGATGCCCTTTATCGCGTTATATGCAGAATATATATATATATATATGCAAGTATATCGATATGTCTATCTGGTGCAGGATAAATATGGACAAATCACATTTCATATAATTCTTTATAGAATCCCTTGGCTCGTTCTGAAAGCTTTAATACATATGTGGTTTAAATAATACAATTTAATTCTATATATACCTCTATAGATATGAAACCCACTACTAGATAACCGCAGATAACCACTTGGGTATACATATTTTGTCTCCGAATTCACACATGGTAATCTACATATATGTATCATATATATTCAAATGTGATAAACAACTTATATCTGATAAGAATATCTCTATATATAGTTATAGAATATTAGAGTGCTTCCACATGATGTGGTTAGCTGCAGGGATTTTTGTTCCCTTTTTTTATGCTTGCTAAATTAATTTTGCAGTAAGAACCTTTCGTAGTAGATCTGGAGAGATCTAAAACCCAAACCAAAAGTATTTCAGTTGCCATAAAAATGTGCGAATGTAATTATATGGTTTTAAATTCACATTTATTTTTTTGTTTTAAGCTTTTTTTTTATTTTAGATTAATTGCTTAGCTAATAAATTTTTCCTATAAAAAATAAGAAAATCTATAAATGCAGCTTGCTGTTTTTTTTTTCTTAAATGTAAGGTGAAAATTTTTATGGAATTTTATGCAAAAAATGGAAAATATTTCTCTTTAAATTCGTTAAATGAAATTTTAAGTGAAACAAAATTGGTGGCAGAAGTAGGAGTTGAAAAAATTTATAAATTTTTTTTTTAAGTAATTATTTTTTGTTTTGTATTTAATTTACGGACAATTTTTTGGGAATGCGGATCTATTCTAGAAAGCAACGATTAAGTTATTAAGCTTTGAATAATTTCTATAACAAAATTTTATTATTCAAATGTTTTTTTAATTTAACCATAATAAATACTAAGTTTTGTCAAAGTCAAATCTTGGAGTGTATAACTCTAAAATATATTCCAATTTCGAATAATTGAAGGAAATCATTTATAGTATAGTTTTGATAAGTTTGTAAACATATCCTTAGATAAAATAAACTATATACGAAAAATATTTACTATAGTCACACACACAAAGGGCTCATAATACTTGGTATTAAATATTTCAAAGTTTATTTTGTAAAATTGGAAATTTTACTGTCAACTATCGATGACTATTTTAAAAGGTTCCCTTTGTAAAGATTTTGTGTATACTTGTACATTTATCAGAGAACTTTTTAACAAGCATTCATTCAGTATATTCATGAGAAATCCTTTGAACTAAATAATGTCTATCAAACTTAATGTAAAACGAATATACTCTCAGTCGGATATTAAGACATGAAAATGTTTTAAAAAATTAACCCTTTGTGGTCGTATGTCTACTCTCAGCCACCAACGCTTTTTTTTACCGTTCCAGTCGTTTGTCTGCTCTCAGCCACCATAGCAAAGAAGCATACTGATCGTATATTATATTAAGTCGACAAGCTTCGGAGAAATGTACCTAGAATTCGAAATAATATTTTGTAAATCGTATTTTGGTGTAATTAGGCATTTTCGCTTCAGCATGACACCCATGTATAAACTTAATACAACCGCAAAGGGTTAATCTTCTTTTTTTGTTTTACTTTTTATTTACAATGAATTTCATACATTTCAAAATTGATAGATGACGAATTAGCAGCGTATTCGAGGCACATAGGTTATCTGTAATCTCGCTAATTTATAAACTAATAAAACGAAACATATGACACGGATATATTGGTTTAGAAATACGACCGCAATCTTGTACACGACAGATGGACAGACAGACAGACAGACGACCGACAGACATTGGATAAAAACGATTTAGAATCTTATAAAACGTGAAGATTTGCGATTATGATTCCAGTAACTTATATTCTTCGTATAGAAGTTAAAAATTCGCAAAATTATTTAGGAAGTTGTTGTGTGCTTTCCCTATGGGTAATAATAGCTAGAAAGCTTTCATTAATGAAATATTAAACTTATTTGAATCGATATTATATGAATGTTGAACATGATATTTTGATAACCAATCTTTATATAGAAAATGGGAAATGTTTTCATATTTTTTTTCGACATAAATCAGAAACTTTTCAAAAGAGCTTAACTGATTAACTTGTTAAGCATTTATAAATTTACATGGAAATCAAGGGTTATAGAAACTTTACAATATAAATTTTCATTTGATTTTTGAAATATTATTTTTGAAAAGTTCTAAAAGATTTAATTATGGTTTTTTTGAAGATTTAATTATGCTTAAACTTTAAAAAAAAAATCTTGATTTTTTTGGATAAAAATAATTAATATTATAAAATTCTTCTTAGTGAAGTCGCAAACCATTGAGGTACGATCACATTCGTAAGTAAAACTTTATTGGAAGAATTGATATAACTTTGATCACCCAAAATCACTATTCCTGATGATTTTAATATGAATTATGTTTTTTCTATAAGTTGTATGAAATTTAATAAAAGTGTTTGTCATTTTTAATCAAACTATGAATATTTATTAACACGTTGAGCGTCACGTGTCCATTTTTTGGTCATTTTTCGAATTGCACGGGGGATCGCGTACTCACAAGTGGTTATTCCTTAGTTGACAAGCTGTGGGACCAAAATTGTTTTATTTATTTTTATTGATTTTTGAAAATTTGTATAACTTTGTGGTATTTATTTTTGATAAACCAAATTTGGTTTTGTTGGCTTTACCTGTTGGTCACTTTGTCCCACCAACTAAATCCATCAATGACCACCGGTCACTTTGTGTCTCCTGTTGGAAAATTCAAATGCCCACCGGTAGGGCACGTGGCGCTCAACGTGTTAAAAGCTTTAAAGAATTATATTGATTGTAATTCTAAAAAGACTGATTTTAGTGTGAAATATGAAATATTTATTATACGATAAAACTTAGTTGTTCACTCAACACAATTTAATTACTGTACTAAAAATTTGTAAAATTTTTTAAATTATTGCCAAAATTAAACACACTTAAACACCGAAATTACTCATGATCCAAAAATATTTGATTATCATTATTTTATTTTCTTGATAAAATTACTAACCTTTAAAATTTCAATTACCTGAGGGGTATCTACCGGAAGATATTTTGTTTTTAATTTAAAATGATAAGCTTAACTAATTAAAAATCGATTTTTAATTTATCAAAATTTATAATCCAATTTTGAAGAAATAAATAATTAAATACGTATTAAAAATAGAGAAGAAAAAAATTTAATACACAAATAATATTAATTAATATTTTTTAATGAAAATTTTCATTGTTTTTTAACGCGTAATTGAAATCGATGAAAATAAAATGTATAAATAAATTTTCTTTTGAAAAGAAAATCCTAAAGAAAATTTAACTATATATACAAAGTGACAATTTAATAATATAATTAAGTTAAATTTATTTGTCAGTTTTATTGTCGAGAAACAGAGAAACATTTAGATAAGACTTTTTTTTTCCAAAGTCCAAAATGCTAATATCAATGAATTTTTATATATATTTTTTAAAAAAAAGATATCGTCTAGCTTAGGTTTTTCGGCTATAAAAATTGTTATATAGTACTTTTGTCGAAATTTTGATGCTATTTATCCGTTGGGAACAAAAAGAAAATTATTATAGGTAAAAAGAAGAAGAAAATATTCAAAGAAAATGTATAATTTTCATTTAAAAAAAAAAGGAAGAAGATATTCATTGGATTAGATCGCGTTAATATTACCTTAATTATCATAAAATATTCCTTTTTTTTTATTGTATAAATTGAAATCTTTAAAATATATGCCTTTTGTGAGAAAAAATTTAAGGAAATTAAAAATGGTCTTTCACAGTTGATATAAGAAGTAAAGGTTCAAGTATTTTGTGAAGGATGTTATCAATTGTAGACTATAAAAAATTATGGTTGTTATGGTTGTTCACGATGATTCTCGTTACAGAGATACTCAAATCTTTGGTTACAGAGTTTTGAAATGGATTTACTTTCGAAAAAGTGCAATTGAAGTATTTTTTTTGATTTGAAGATGTTGAAGAGATACCCAACAAAAACTGAGAATCAATAATCTTTCGGAAATTTAAGGGATGTTATGGAATTGCATATCTGAATATCTTGTTAGAATGAAAAAATTTGAATATTATTTCAAATAGTTTCCACATTTTCACATAGTTGTCCTCTGTGTGTATTTTTTTTAAAATATTGTATAGTTAACTTCATTAATTCATTCCTCAGTTTTTACATGCTCCTGTTTTTACACCTTCAATTGAGAGTTAACCAGTTTTGAGTCCTTACAATTGATCTCGTATCCCTAAGTATACGAATTTATGCACGTTTCTTTGACTATCAAGATTTATGTATACTATGAGGACTTCTTAAATTTAATTTGAAACCACTTCCAAAATATTAACTATACAATTATTTATTTTCGGTTTTCACTAATTAAATGCTTTGACTAAGAACTTTTTTCATGTCATTATCAAAAGCTTTATATTTTCCATCTTTTTATGAATTACCAAAATAAAGAAAATAAAAATTCTATCTAATTGCCTTGTCAAAAAAATGAAATTACTTTTTCTTAGATTTAAAATTTATCATTTTTGTTTTCTTTGAAGGCTTTTATAAGCCCACTTAAGACTTTCTCTTCACTTCTATAAGAATACAGGTGACTATATTTGTTATTCTATAATTCATCTTACAAATATTTCCGGCTACACACCCAACTCGGTTGGGTCAATTCTTTCTTTTTTTGATAATATAATACTTTCAAGTCTATTGTTGGTGATGTTGTCATGGGTTCTATAAAACCAACTATATATAGTATTGTATACTAAAAAAGAAACTTTAGATATTTTTCTATATATGTCTATAGTATAGTATACTATTAAAGGATACTAAAAATACGGATATTACTTGCTCTATGGGGGATATTTGAACTGAATGAATGAAGAATGAATAATAGGGTGATTTTATATAGTGGTAACCTTTGACCGAAACATGAATAAAAAAATATATATACATATGTACATAATATACATTCAGTTGTAACCAGAAGTTGACATCATTTCTATTATTTGGTACACAAAAAAAAAAAAAAAGGATTGTAATGTTATTTTAATGAGGGTCCCTGTTGGTTCTGGCCTTTTTGTCTGGACATAAACGATATAATGTCATTGAATTGAAAGGGATGGAAAATATATACACAATAAAAATAGGGTAATAAGAATGGGTTCGGTTGTTTTTTTTTTGCGTCATAGGATGGTGGGTCCATCTTCTATCGAGAAGAAGATTAATGAGTTCTCTAGCTATTTTATTATTAAGAAGGCTCAAACAAAAATATACTATCTTCTCTTAAGTGGAACATGATAGAAAAACCGTAATCTAAAAAAGAAAGACATTATTCTAGAGATTGGACACAAATTTCTGTGGTTTTTCTTTGATGGTCATTTTATTATGTATCAGAATTTTAACAATTTGTCTCTTCGTATATATATATTGTACTACTTTTATAGCGCGTAATACAAATATTATTATATAGAATGTCAGCAATCCTATACATACAAATTCAGGTGTTTATCATTGGAAAATATTTGTTCTAAGGAATAAAATATAATATCTAAAAGAAAATAATGATGACAATGGTGTCAGCATCTTTATTTAATGTTTTTCTTTTGGGACCCTTTTTTTGTATGTACAATGTCTTCTTTTTTTTCTAATCATATCGTTATTATTATGAAATATTTTCTTATATCTTTTGTAAACATTTTTCATATGAACAAAAAGATGTGAACATCTTAAGAAAAATGAGTTTTTCTTAAGTTTTTGACAAAGATCACACTTGAAGAAATTATTTATTTTTGAAAGAAGAAGAAAAAAAATACAGGATGTCTCAGAGATATGAACGATTTATAAATGTATCTAGTTCCTTTTTTTTTGAACAAGTTCTAATAGTTTCGTTTTTGTTCTTTCTCATAATTACCCTTAGTCAGTCTAGAATCATTTTTTTGCTGTGTTATCCTTTTTTTTCTCCTTTTGCATCCGTTTTTGTAATGTTAATTCATTCTCATCATACTGCCTTAATATTGAAGAGAGATATACCGCACAAATATAATAGAACCAGTCGTCAGAAAGAACATACCTCAAATCTAAAAACAACTATTGTAGAATTGAAATCGCTTGCCTTTTATTTCCTTCTAATCCCAAACTTCTGCACATAATTTTTATGTGCTTAATGTAGTCCCAAATCTCGATACTCTTTCCAACAATCTTTTGAGGAACAGCGATAAGTTTATTAAAATAACTTGCGATTTATTCATATTATATTTGATTTTTATAAGAATTTGAATTTGGATATGTGATATGTTATATGTGATGTGACTTCCTTAACCAAATATGTACTATTCAAAAATAAAGGCATATATTCTTGTAAATTACTATAAGTTAAGGCAACATTACCTATGTTGCCCTTAAAATACATTTTCTAAGCGTCCACAGACGTTAAAGAAAGCTGAAGCCTTATAATATGTGAACACTTGATGGCAGCTTTGTAATAAAGTTAACAAATTAATTCCAAAATATTTGTATTGATTACTTTATTTATACGTGGTAAAATTTTTATCAGTATAAGACGACAGTATACAATTTTATTGTCTTTTACTTTTTTCTTTTTGTATTTCCACTTTTGATTAAGGAAGAAGAAATATACAATTAATTAATAAAACGATAAGAATCAACAGTAAATATGGCCTATAATAACCGAAAAGTTATTATCTATGGTTTAAAAATCGCGAAAAAGAACAATTGATTAATACAAGAAACATTCCAATATTCAGAAGTTAACTTCTACAGTGAAACTTTTGACTTAATCAATTGATTAGATTTTATTGCTATTTTTTTTTCGTTTATCAAAATGATAATTCAAATTGATAAAACCCAATCTTTATAATTTTGTAAAAGTATAAAAGGGAAATGTTAAGTGAAATTTTGGGGTGGTTATCGAATAACAATCGCGAAATATACACGTTTTATAGATTATTCGGTATATTAAAAATAAAAAAATAATTTTTGCAAATATGAAAACTTTGGTGATTTTTGCAATTTGTTTTGTAACGTTCGCATACTCGCAAACTACTACACCGCCTAAACCAACAAAACCAACGTGCAGTGCGCAAGAAATACATAAACCATGGCCACATGAAAATATAAATAAATTTTGGGCATGTAAAGGACTAAATGATGTCCATGAAGCTGATTGTCAAGCTGGACGTGGATTTTTGGATACTAAAGAATTTTTGGGTTGTGTACCATTTGAAGTTTGGCCATGCCGTAAAGATATTGTTGCACCAAAATGTACAGCCGCTGAAACACACAAGCCATGGGCGCATGTAGATCCAAATAAATATTGGGTTTGTCCGACTGTAGGAACGCCAGTGGAACTTGATTGTTTCGGTGATAGAGGTTTTGTCGATAATAAGGATCTCTTAGGTTGTGTACCATGGGACAAATGGTCATGCGATTAAACAAAAACAAAAAAAAAATTATTTTTTAAAATCAAAAATGGATATTTTCTTATTGGTCTTTATTTTCTGGATATGTAATAATGATAAATAGTATTTTTTTTTATATATATAATAAAGCGCAATTATTAAAGAAATAATTACTTTTTTTTTAGTTTTGAATTTTAAAGTGTTGTGTGTTAAATTTAAATTAGAAATTATTTCCAATCTTATCGATATCAAAATTTGTATTGTTTTTCGTTTGAATTTCTTTGATTAATTAAAATACGCACCGGATATCTCTACTAAATCAACGTTTTCTTTAAAATATTTGAAATATTAATAAAATATCAAATATATTTGATAACATCAGTGACAGACATTGAAATGAACATACTTTGTGATTTAATTTGAAGTGGAATTCTGTATAAAACGATAAGTGACACGAAAATGAGAAATTTCAGGTGACAGTTATTGATTTGTCACTTTCAAATAATGTTTATGTACTTTGAGATTGTCGCTTTTAAAATGATTATCACTAAGGTGATAATCTTTGTCGCCTTGCAGAATTCCACTGCTGATAATTAACGATTGACTCGAGCGACATCCGTGTACTGTGGCTCTGTTGAATATTAACTTGTACACAGGTTAATATTCATTTGTATGCTATATTCGATTATTTTTCATTACTAAACATTTAATGATGAAATCTCCTTAATAAAAAAAAAAAAAAACGAAAGAAAAACCAACTTTTGTTATAATATATTTTCGAAATTGATGAAAAGATGTCTTAAAGTCGTCAATCTTTTTCGCATGATATCTCATGTCCGCATATATCTAAAAAAGAACGTAACATTCTTAACTGAAAGATTGACTTGCTATTAAACTTTCTTAAATAATGTATAAGATAAACTTTGACATCTTTATCACTGAAATATAATCAATCAAAAAAGAAGTAAAAGAAAATTCAAGAAAAAATGATTCCATAAACTTTTCTATATTTCGTCGTTTTTTTTTTTCATTGAGGAAAGAGTAAAAACTTTCAACTTCCTTTTCTATCTTATTTTTCTCTAACTAAAACCACTTTATAGAATTGTCATCGTTATTATTGCATAAACTAACTTTTCTATATAAGAAGTTTATATAGAAAGAAAACACTTTTCATTTTTCTTTAATTTCCTTTAAAAATATCAAAAATTGGATGACTAAAAATTACACAGAAAACCTTCTTTAAAGATGTTGAATTTCCGATATGTCATTTACCTTTTGTAATACTTGAAAAGGCTCAAAGGCAATTTTACTTCAACATCCGTTTTCTATACTAGTTTTCCATTTTTTTCATCTTAAATAATGTCATCGTTTGGTACTAGTTTTCTTATATACTATACGAGTAGTTTGATCATCAAATTCAGTTCTGCTCTGCAAGCAATGTAAGGATTCTGGTTTTTATTTTATTTTATTTTTTTTCTTTCATCTTTGTTCCATATGAAATAAATACTCTATCTATACTAACTAGTATATCGTATATGTCTTTACAATTCCACATTTAGTAGATAGATATTTTGCAAAAAAAGAAAATTTTCAGCTATCCTATAAAATTTGTGTCTTGCGTGTAAGTATATAATTCTAAAGGAAAAACTACATCTAAATGCATAGACTGGTCAACAAAAAAAAGAAAACATATAAAAACTTTTATATATGTTCTACCTTTTTCTTCTATATCTATCGACTATTACAGGAAGTGAGGTGTCTTTCAACCCTCAGGTGGTCTTCTTAACAGAATCATTTATGGGCCCTTGAGGTAAAATAAAGAGTATCTCAACTATATAAGGATCCTTTTTCTAAGTAGTTATCGAAATTAAATGGGTTTCAATATTCAATAGAGACCTCTAGTAAATCTGTAACAGGAAATTAATTCAATCGCATAATATATAAATGGCGTACCATAAGTAGTTTTTATTTTATATTTTTAAATTAAATTTTCTTCCCTTTTAATGAACTGAAAATGATTGATTAGGTGTGATATATATGTATGTGATTAAATTCTCTAAAATGTTGTCATAGCAGCGTTAAGATCTATTTTCGGACATTGCTGATTAATATGAATTATTAAGCCAAAGTTTGCTTAACAATTTATAAGACGCCATAAATATTTTTGATAAAAATTGCCGTCAATATTTTTGAGATTAATAAAAATTATTTTTTGCTTAAACTATTTTTTCATTTTATATATAATTTTTTAAGTTTAATTTTCGCATGAAATATTCCAACTAAATCTAAAAGAATTAAATATTATTCGATTTTGCGACTCAAAAAATCATAATATTGATATTATAGGGTTTTCATTACACTTCATCTTTCTTTGAACCAAATTTTATTAAAATCAGTCGAAACATACTTGACTTATTGTCCCAGCAAAATTCTTACAGATTGTTTCAGATTTCCTGGAGCAGAAATTGTTCTGCTTTATTGGGAATTTATTGAATTAGTTTACGCCTAAAAAACTTAAAAAATTCTTGTTATTATCATCTACCGAAGCTCTATGCCAGCGGTTTTCAAACTTTTTACTTCAGGCACTACCCAATGTAGTTCTGTGCTCTTGGAAAGCTTTTTTATTTTCGCATGTATGTATATATCTCAAGTCCCCATTTTGTAGGGGCTGGACTTTACTGAAGACTCAATCGAAATATACGATATCACTTCTATTTAGTCATATTCATTAAGGCGCAATTTCTCCTGAAAGTATGTTATGCCCAGAATTATTTTTTCATTCATTTTCCTGCCATGTACAATGTTTCAGTGTAGGAGCCGGTGTCCTCCTAATTGCGGCTACATTTGCTACATTTATTTTGTAAAGCACGCTTTTCTATTATATGATCTCTGCTTCACTGACTTAGATAACTTAGATTTTTAGGAAAAAGATGTAGGAGTATTAGTTTCATAATAGTTGTTAATACAAAAATAATTGGCATAGCGATTGAAAGGTTATAGAATAGTTGTTATATTTCGAATAACAGTTGTATTGTTTGAATAATGTTTAGTTAGAAAAGGCAAATGAACAGATCGATAAACACAGTGTTGAATGGTCAAGTCGGTAAAGACCTCGTTTCTAGAAGCTGATGAGACCCTGGATCAAATCCAGGCTCGGTTCTTCATGTATTTATTTTTCTTTGTCTACAAAGAGGAAGTTTTCTTATTTTCCAGTTTTGTCTGCGTTTTCAAAGAATTACAATAAATATGAATAAGAAAGAACTTATGAATTAGATCCATGAAAAATATGGACACTAGAACAGAGTACTCTAAATGGATGTTTTAAATACTTTATAGTTAGTGATGGCTGGAAAATAACAGTGGATAAAATTTTCCTCAATAATAATAAAAATATTGATTAGTTTAAAAATCTTATTTGTAACTAAAAAAAAAATCATTTTATACAATATTTTTTATCGTCCAATTTAATTGGAATTAAACTTAATTGATTTGGGTGACAGCTTCTCATTAAAAATCAAATAAATTATAAATAAAAAAAAAAATACGAAAAACCTTCAACGGATCCATCAAAATGAAATTGATGTGACATTATTAAAGTAACAATCCATTTCCCTAAGAAAATACGCGGAAATACTTACTACAGAATCGGATTTTCAGAATATTGGTTTCCCTCCTGCTTAATGTTTTATTATCCATTAAAAGTGAGACAACTTAAAAAATTGAAAAGACATGAAAATTTAACGACTTCGTATATAAATCGATCAGAATCTAGGAAATCAAAAAAGCAAGAAGAATCTTTAATTCCTTCAAGAAGATGTTTCTTTTTTCTTTTTTTTTCATAGGCCTCGTGAATGTCAATCAAATGGAATTAAATAAAACACATTGAAAATTCCATCAAAACCAGGAACGTATTGAAATCTTCTTGTGGAATTTATTTCTAATTTTTATTTTCTTGTTAAGTTTTAATATTCTGGAAGAAGAAAAAAAAAAACAGATGCTATTTATAATAGCTAATAATAGTGTTGTTGATTATATTATATCCAGACCGCGTACGTGAGCGCAGCGCGGTTTTAATATGTGGAGATGCATCATAAGAAAATATCCGAATACTAAATCCCTTATATTGAGGAAGCTTAAAAGTGAAAAGTATTCCCCCTTTTATTTTGAACATTACCATTTCTGATGCTTCTTTGTAAGCATCTCTAATTATAGCTGGAAGTGGTACTTTAATCTTGGAGTAGTAAAAAATGTTTCTGGAAAAATGTTAATGCCTTCTTTTCTTGTACAAAAAAAATAAAACTAATTATCATAATCTTAGGATTCTAGACTTTTATAGAGTTTATTATGATTTTTATTTGGAACGCGACTAAATTAATTTAAAATCATGTTTTTTGTTTTATTTTAAGTTTTTCGATGAATTTAAAAAAAAGAGTTTTAGATGTCAGATCTTTAATGAAAATGATTAATCTTAAATTTTTTCTGAATAATATCAATATCAAGAGAAAAGACAGGACTTGATGAGATTCAGTTTTATGTTTTATTTCTAAATAATTTATTAATATTTGTAATTTGATCAGAAATAGATCAAAAATATAGAACTAAGGATCGTAAATCAAAACATCGTATATTAAATGGTTATTAAAGATAAATGCTTCAAATTGACGGATATCAGTACTTTAAGTTTTCAATTTTAATCCATCAAATTCATCTGTCATATCTATGACAGGTCAAGTTTATCTTATGACATTGTTCTAATAATAATTATCAATATTTTTGATAACTTTCTCAATAAAAGAAAGTATAAAAAGGAATGCAATTTACTGAATTGGGTGTGGATCTCAACGATACTTTCTAAAGTACAGTCAATTTCTTCAATATGAAAACTTTCATAACTCTTGCTTTTGCATTTTGTCTTGTGGCAGTTATTTCTGCACAAGTTATGCCGCCGCCGTATTGTGATCCCAGCTTATTAAATGAAAAGTGACCATCTAATAAAGATCCGAGAGAATTTTTTATGTGCAGTGGTGGAAGTTATCCCAACGGATATGATTGTATGTGTGGATATGGTTTTGATCCTCGTACTCGGACCTGTCTAAGTTGGGAAAAGTGGCCAGGCCGAGCAGGAATTCGAGCTCCACGCTGTTATGGAAATGAATTGAATAAACCACATAAACATGTAGATCCAACAAAATTCTGGATTTGTGCTGGACCTGGAAGACCGGTCGAAGCTACATGCGAAAATAGTAAAGGTTTCGTTGACGACAAATTCAATTTGGGTTGTGTAAAATGGGTTGATTGGACTAATTTTTAAATCTTTTCTTTTTCTTTTTTTGGTTTGTAAAATGTTTAATAAACTAAAAAATAAAAATAAAATTGATTTATTAAAAAAATGTTGTTTTTTGTTTTAAATATTGTATTATAAAAAGTCACTGTGAGGTTGTGGCTTTGATTTATGATTATTTGTAATAAAATTTACCTTTAAGCTTAGTAAATTAGTCGCTAAAGCATATTTACCCACGTATTTTGACATAAACTTTTGATCATAGTATTTATTAATATTTGTAATTTGATCAAAAATAGATCAAAAATATAGCCTTAAGGATCGTAAATGAAAACATCGTAACTCGAAAATATATTAGTATTAAATCATTATTAAAGATAAATGCTTCAAATTGACGGATATCAGTATTTTAAGTTTTCAATTTTAATCCTTCAAATTCATCTGTCATATCTATGACAGGTCAAGTTTATCTTATGACATTGTTATCAATATTTTTGATAACTTTTTCGATAAAAGAAAGTATAAAAAGGAATTCAATTTACTAGATTGGGTGTGGATCTCAACAATACTTTCTAAAGTACAGTCAATTTCTTTAGTATGAAAACTTTCCTAATTCTTGCTTTTGCATTTTGTTTTGTGGCAGTTATTTCTGCACAAGTTAGGCCGATGTATTGTGATCCCAGCGGATTATATGAAAAGTGGCCACATACAGATCCGACAAAATTTTTTATGTGCGATGGTGGACGTCATCCCAACACATATGATTGTATAAGCGGCTATGGTTTTATTGCTCATAGTTTAACCTGTCAAAATTGGGCAACGTGGCCAGGCCGAGCAGGAATTCGAGCTCCACGCTGTTATGGAAATGAATTGAATAAACCACATAAACATGTAGATCCAACAAAATTCTGGGTTTGTGCTGGATCTGGAAGACCGGTCGAAGCTCCATGCAGAACTGGTACTGGTTTCGTTGACAACAAACCAAATTTGGGTTGTGTACCATGGAGTGAGTGGACTTCTCTTTAATATTTTCTTTTTTTCTTTTTGGTTTGTAAAATGTTTAATAAACTAAAAAAAATGAATAAAATTGATTTATTAAAAAAATGTTGTTTTTTGTTTTAAATATTGTATTATAAAAAGTCAATGTGAGGTTGTGGCTTTGATTTATAATTATTTGCAATAAAATTTGCCTTTAAACTTAGTAAATTAGTCGATAAAGCATATTTACCTACGTATTTTGACATAGACTTTTGATCATATAATTTATCCAGTTAACAGATATGATTGAAAATCTGTTGTAGGTGATCCAATAATTGTCGTCTCGAATATCTGTCAAAAAATGAATGAATATTTCAAAAATGGGAGAATACAGGTCTTCTTATGTTTCAACATTTACATAGCAAACAATATGTTTCCATATTTAATCAAATTCTTGTTCATATTAAAAAATTTAAGTCGTTTTAAAAAAATATTTTCATATTCTTTAGAGTTTTCTTATTTATTTGTCTGTCAAAAAAACCAAAAATTAAATGAAGAAACCATTATCCTAAAATTTTAAATGAGAATATAGTACTCGTAGTTTGAAAAGGAAGAAAAGTGTTAGTTAATTAAATTTGTTTACGAGATCTTGAAGTTTATATTTCTCGTTTAATTTTTATTTTTGTGTTTACTCCCTAGCCAAAGGGGATCGAGAGTGGCAACTAACAATCTTAAGTAATTAAAGTTAAAGAGAAATTGTTTTAGGTAATAAATCAAAAAGCTCATAAGAAGACTTTTCCTTAAATTTTCTGAATCATAAAGAAATATACTATAAGGTTTTTTTTTTTTTCTTAAAAAAGAATTTCATAAATTATATTTCTTAGTGAAAAATGTTTGCGTGCGTTTTTAATAACTCCATTTATACGCACTTAATCCTGAAGCACCTATAATTTACAATAATATGACATTGATTTATAAACTTGAAGATTTTCCTAAACAGGGATCTCTCTTTTACCAGAATTTTTTCCACTTCGTTTAAAATTTGACTTTCGTATACATTCTTCTACATAGAAGCTTTTTATATAGTGAAAAATTTTCCAGTACTCTCTCAATTGCTGATTTATTATTATTTTAGAATTAAATGTAATTAATTTATGTGAACTTTATAATTAAATTTTTATGTTTCAAGAGTGATTTTAGAAGAATCTCTAGGTTTTTTTTCTTTTCTTAGTTTAGTTTTTCTTAAAGTATTTTCATTGTTTTTAATTAACACCAAAAAATACAAAAAAAAATCATTTAGTATCACCTTTAATATATTGATTATATCTAATTTTAAATCGAACTCTTTATTTTGTTGACATTGTAAGGCTTTTGATTTAAAAATATTTGATCGATTCTACTATAAGCTTTTATAAGATTTTCAAAAAATAATTGTTATTTCTATATAAAAAAAAAATGTTTACTTTTAAATTTAAAGTAATTAAGAAAATTGTTTATTTTATATTTATATATATATTTTTTTTTTAAGTGATCATTATTTTGAAGAGACTTAAACAACCATAATATGCCTCCTAGCAACGTGGCTATTAAATAATAAAAACGTTTGAAGAAGAAATCTATATAAAAATAGATAGAAACACAACAATAAAGAAAAATTAAATTCTTCTTTTCCAGATATATAATATCCTAAAGCATTCAATGAAAGCTCATAACAAGGGATCTAGAGAGTAGTAGGTATTTATTTTCTTTAAAATATTGATCAAAAACAGCTTTAAATCCAATAATTTAAAAATAAATCTAAAATAAAATCATGTAAATTTCTTCAAGCACAAAGAAAATCTCATTGAAAAAATAAGTCTGCGAAAAAGAAAATCCGTAGTCCTTGTTTTTAAGCAGTAGACACTAACAGATTTCTCGTAAGTCCTTATAAGAAATTGAATTTGTGGAAAACTTGAACTTGTTTTTTTCTTTCTTTATTATTCCCTTTTCTTTCCTTATTACTACCGAACGCATATCCATATTATTAGAATATATTATTATAGAATATATTCACTCATATCCTTGAATTTCTTACTACTTAAGTTACTGGCACAGATTTTCCTAATAGTCGTCGTCGACGTTTTTGCATATATTTTTGGTTTTTTTTTTCGGGGGGCTCTTTGGCTCTTTCTTATTTATATATATTATGAAAATTGGATGGAAAATAAAGTAATATTGTGAAAAGGTGGGTTTTTCGTTGTTTTTGAATTTATATCCATAAGCAATTTTTTCTTTTCTTCTTTTTTTGTACATCAAAACATGTTATGAATTTATTTACACAGATATTTTCTTCTTTATAAGGAAAATCATAAGGAATAGGCTAACAAAAAAAAACGAAACATTATATTGAGTATAGGTCGTCGTGATGATCAAATATAAGATTGCGTATTTTTCTTCTTTTTTTTTTTTTAGTATGAGGTGGAAAGCTTTTAATCAAAAAATTTTCAATAAATCATTTATGTATGACTTTCAAGAAAATATATGTAAGTTTGAAGAAAGGAAAAACGTACGCGTAATGTAATTCTTATGCCATCGAAAAAAAAAATAAAATTTTCAACGATGATATAATGGAAAATTCAATAATGATTATGTTGATGGAGGTGGTTAGATGGGTGGTTAGATGGAAGGGCTTGTAATATTTTTGATTTAGAATGTTTGAACATTGAACCATCATAAAATTGCGAATATAAAAAGGCATTACATTACTTTTTTTATGGTTTTTGAAACACCATCAAAAAAAATATAAAATATGTATTTAATAAATAAATTATTGGAAAATTAGGAAAAAAAAATGAAAATGAAAAAGAAAATGATAAATTTTATTAATTTATTATTGGTAAATATTAATTTAAAACTCAAAAAAAAAGAATTAATCGGATGAAATTTGATTTGGAATTAAGAAACTAAAAACGTGCAACTCCAAATTATTTGAAAAATCCGTAAAAGATCTGAAGCAGGTATGAATTTATCTTTGTTAGTTTAGTTGTAGCTTCCTAATTTTACCAATTTGGAATTTGCGAAAATTATTTTTATCCAAAATGCGTTGGATTGAATAATTGTATTGGTGATAGGATTATTTTCGCTTCTTCAGGTTTGCAGTGGTACTGCCCTGAATGTCGTTAATTCTCCGCTAGTGTATTGGCATCTAAAATAATGAATATTGATCAGGAATTCACTGTCCTGTCTTCAAAATTCATTGATATCTCCAAAAATTTGGATTCACTACGAATTATTTTTGATATGATAAAAGTTTTCTCCTGTATGTCTGATGCCACTACTTCAACAGATAGATACATCGAAGTCTGCTGCCTGTTCTGGTTCTATGTTACCTAACTCCTAACTCTTTGCCACTATCGGTCATGATTTGGCTGGTCGTCCTGGCGTTGAAGTGCAAACAGAACTTTCTGTCTCACTTGCCAATAAAATTGGTACTCGCACACGGAACCAGAAACGCAAAGCATCTCAAGAAAAATCTTTACCCAAAAGGCCGCGAATATCCAGCCCGCTCACTAATAACGCTCACTTGACGAGGAATTCTACTAATGACTATTTTTCCAATTTACTTAATAATCTTGTTTCGTCTAATATTCCGCTGGTTACCTCTCCCATTCTAAAAACTGTGTCTGCGCCCAAAATAGTTTTCCTTTCACACGTTTAGACCCGACTACGAGTGTAGACGATGTACGTCGGTACGTCATTTCTCAAAAGATTGATATCTCGCACATTAACTGCGAGAAAATTAGCAAAACATTAAGTCAGGTCTCGTCGTTCAAGCTTACAGTTCCTCCGCGATTGTTCTTGCAACTAGTTTCTACTGATTTCTGGCCACCAGAGACATTTGTTAAGGAATTTGTTCGAAATGGATCTAAAAATGTAGTAACTCAAAATAATAAAGTACTCCGTCGTTCAAAAAACTAAAGTGCCTGTCTCTGTACTATCAAAATGTACGGGGACTTCGCACAAAGATACGCGATTTTTTGCTTGCAAGTCATTCATCCACGAATGATGTTATTGCCCTAACCGAAACATGGCTTAACTGTGGTTTTCACAACCAGGAGTTGTTTTCTTCTGATTTTGAGATATTTCGGAGAGACCGATACTTGACTGACTTAAAATCTCTGGGTGGAGAAGTTGTTATTGCCTTTCGGAAGACGTTTGAGCTGTTACTGTTACTATAATAATAATAATAAACAAAAAAAAATTTTTTTTAAATCAAAAAGTGTAGATTATTTTTTATTTTTGACTAAAAAGCCTACATTTTCTTGATATCCAGATTAATTTCATTCCCCTTGAAATTGTTGGTTTTTATGCCCTATGGTAGGTACTACCAGAGGGTATATTAGTTTTGTCACTAAGTGTGTAACACATAGAAATAATAATCGGAGAAAAATTTCAAAGGTATGGTTGTGTAGGGAATCAAAAGTTATATCGATTTATGCATGTCCGTCCGTCCGTCCGTCCGTCCGTCCGTCCGTCCGTCCGTCCGTCCGTCCGTCCGTCCGTAGACAAGATAACTCAAAAACGCGTTATCCGATTTTGATGAAATTTATAATTTGAGTTGCTTATTCCTTAACTTGGTTTGGTATTGCATTTGAGTCAAATCGATCCACGGGGGGCAAAGTTATAAAGGAAAAACCAGGGTGACCAGAAAGTTTTGTCGTTTTTTTCGTTATGGTTTTTCGGATGTAATTGGAAAATTTGTGACCCGATTTTGTTCAAATTAATTATGTAGGTTAACTGCATAAATAGACGATACCGAGTTAATTTTCAGTCAAATCGGTCTAAGGATACTGGAGAAAGAAATAGTTGTAGCCTAAAATAAGCCTGTTCATAAAGTTTTTCCAATGTATTTTAAAAAGTTATATACGGATTTGAATCAAATTTACGAAACGTGTTTATACTATTAGACGTTAGCCTACCTGTGAATTTGGACCAATTTGAGAATGAAGAAACGAAGTTATGGAGAGAAAAACCTTAAAATATTCAATTAAGCAGAAAGTTCGTGGCGTTTTTTTTCCAATAGTTGGCTTTAGAATCGTATAACTTTAGTAGTTCTAATCCTATCAAGTTATGTTATAGCGCGCTGAAAAGGTGACATCTTATAGAATACTTAGAAAAAAAAATTGTGAAATTCTGGCAGAACAAATTGGGGTAATTGGGTTTTGAAAATGAGCCAAAATTCTGAAAAAAATTCCCTATATTAATGCTCCATGTTTGGTACTACCGTCCGTCCGTTGACAAAATAACTTAAAAACGCGTTATGCAATTTTGATGAAATTTAGAATGCTACTTGGTTATTGCTATAGTGGTTTTGGTATTGCATTTCAGCAAAATCGACTGAGGGGCAGCGAAGTTATTAAGGAAAAACAGGGGCGGCCATAAAGTTTTGTCGTTTTTTTTTATATAGTTTTTCGGGTTTAATTGGAAAATTGGTAAAGCAATTTTGTTTAAATTAATTATATTGGTTGACTACATTAATAGACCATACCATTGTAAATTTCAGTGATATCGGTCTCAGGATAGTGGAGAAAGAAGTAGTCGTAGGAAGAAATAACCCTGTTCAGAAAGTTTCTTTGATGTATTTTCAGAACTAATGCACTGATTTGAATGAAATTTGCAAATTAGACTTATGCTACTAGGGTCTGAGTTACTTACAAATTAGAGAAAATTTAGAAAAGGGCAAACAAAGTTATGAAGGAAAACCTCGATATATTGTTAGTTTTCACAATTTTTCTCTCCCATTTCTACCATAGGGCATCAAAAAATCGGCTATAGGCCGATTTTACATTACTTTATGTTTTTATTTAAATTCAATTTGATCGGCTTTCTAAACGAATATTTATTCCATTCGCTGATTTTAATACTAAATCAGCTTGCAATATTATTGGATCTTGTTTAATCGATTCCAATATTTTAAAATTCATTATCAATTTCGCTATAACTGTTTTCATTTCGAGCATTGCAAATTTTTGTCCAATACAATTTCTTTCTCCGGCACTAAATGGAATATAAGAGAATGGATGATCAGTTTGGTTTTTTAAATCAAAACGGTCTGGTTGAAAAGTATCAGGATCTGGAAAGAATTCCGGATCACGGTGTAAAGCATAAATTGGAATTATAACATTTATATTGGCTGGGATTTTTATATTATCTAAAAATACAAGAAATTATTTTTTTCTTCATACATATTGTAATTATTTGTTTAGTCACCAATTTCAACAGGTTTCGTAAGTTTTCTACCAATAAATGGTACTGGCGGCATCAGGCGAAGTGACTCCTTAATTACTGTTTCCAAATATTTGAGTTTATTCAAATTTTGATGAGTAAAATCAGTTCTATCATTATTATTACAAAACACTTCAACACATTCTTGATAAACTTTCTCTTGAATATTTTGATATTTTGATAGAAAATATATGGTGAATGATATTCCTGAAGTTGTGGTATCATGTCCCTTTAATGAAAGTAGAAAGAAAGTTAATAAATACAAGATAATAATAATATTCGTGTACCTCAAACATAAAAGTGTCAACTTCTTCACGAATATCTTCATTTGTTAATGAGTTACCATTAATAGTTGCTGTTAAAAGAATATCTAAAAAGCATTTATGATTATTCGGAATATTTTCGTAATTATTTAAAATTTTATTTCGTCGTTTAGTTATAACATCAATAGTGAATGCATGTAGAATTTTTAATAATTCCCTTTGACGAATTCCTCCTTTTGTGAATCTATATAAACTTGGTAGATATTTAAGTATACTAAAACTTTGATAATGTAAAAGTAACGACATTCTGCAAATGAAGTAGAAGACAAATTTAATATAAATGATTATAATTATAGTAAGTTAATTAACGTACTCTTTAATTGCTAATACATATTCTGAATTCGGTTTTGATTGTGCATTTAAAATAGTTCCCATTGTTGTTTCTAGAATTAATAAAAATTATAATTCAATTAATATTATTTTAACAGAAAATATTCTCACCACAAATTACATCAAGAGCGAATAATGTGATATCATTATAAATATTGAAATCATTTTTATTTGATTTTAATTTCATTTTTTCAATTAAAATATTTGATTGATCAACGAAAACTCGAACGTGCGGTTCTAAACTAGTAAAATGAAATACAGGTGTAATAATTTTTCGTCTTTGAAACCATTTTTCACCATTAGACGTTAATAAGCCGGTACCCAGCCAAGGTTCTAATAAATTATAATCATCGGATTTTTTTGATGCCTTTTTATTTGGTTTTGCAAATAAAATTTCAATATCAGTTGGTGAACTTAATAATAAAAATGATTTATAAAAAACTCCAACAAGAAGAACATGGCGTCCAAAATCCTTCGTGAAATTTGTTAAAAGCGAAAAAAGACCTTTTTTAAAAACGAATAATAATTAATAATATTAAATGTGATTTTAGAATTTTCTTTTACCAGAAGCACTTAAATTATTTACACTTAAAAGATGTCCAAGTATAAAGTGATATGGTGGAATTCTATATTTTCTTGAAAGATATTGAAGTATTTTATATTGATTTATTATATATATTATTAAATGTGAAATAATTAGTAATAAAATTAATGAAATTATTGCGATAAACATTTTGAGCGGTGTATTCTAAGAGTAAAGAATTTAAACTGAAATTATTTTTAAATCTTTTTTTTTTTTGGTTTATTTAATAATAGATAAGCGCTATTTCATGTCAACAAAATGGTATTTAGTTTAAATTATTTGAGTTTTATTTTGATTTCCAAAAATTTTATCATTTTTCGGGTCAATAAAAGCTCTCACCTCAAAATAATGTAATCTAATATAATATATCTGGTAGTTACAGTTCCTTCCGGTAGTTCAATTATTATAATTGTAGTTTAATTGTTTTGTTTTTTACGGGTTGTAGTTTTTTTTAGATGACTTCATTTTTATGCCCTAAGGCCTAAAGGTGGAAACAGAATGACGGATCCACGACGGATTCACGACGCATTAAAATTTTAAATACATACGTTTTCTATTAGACTACACAGATCGCGACGGATCCATTAAAATAATCTGAAAACCAAAAGTGTGGAATCCGTTGTAGATACGTCATTCTGTTTCCACTATAAGTTATACGATGATCATTGTAATGAAGGAAATTGTGGAACGTTTTTCTTTGATTTTCAATGAAAGGTGGTTATACCTCTTTTACGAATGTCAGAGAAACTTACAGTCAGATTTTCGTTCATAGCTAAGTCGTGTAATGGTTTTTTTCATCGAATCCAATTAGATTATTTCTTCCCTTTTCTTTTTTTTACCGAGTCACAAATTTTCTCCATTTTTCTTTATATATTATTATTTTTTTATTGGCACGCTGAAGTTTGAGGTTAGAATATCGACGAAAAATTCCTAATGAAGGAATCAACTTGGCAGTTCTCCAGTGGAATCAAATGAAATTGAAACGCAATCCAAAAAAAAAAACAGCTGATCCATTAAAACATGTTTCGTCATTCAAATTATAAAAATAATTATAAAAAACAAATGACGTGATAATCCAAAGATTTTTTATTTAAAATCTATTTACTAAACTATTTCCCATGTTTTACATTACTTTTTTTTAAAGAAATAATCTTTGTAATAGGTTAATTTTCCATTCTAAAATTATTTCCTTCATTACAATGATCGTCGTATAACTTAGGCCTAAGGTAAAAAATGGGAAAAAGTTGAAAATCATTTTTTAATATATGATAAATATTAGGAAATGTGAACAAGACATATACTTTCTGAAAAATAGCAAACAAGCTCCATAGTTGTGGTTGATAATGATTAGAAAAAAAAAAGTATAATAACATCTTAGGCCTAAGTTATACGACGATCATTGTAATGAAGGAAATTGTGGAACTAGTGGAAACCGAGCGTTTTTCTTTGATTTTCAATGAAAGTTGCTTATACCTCTTTTACGAATGTCAGAGAAACTTTCAGTCAGATTTTCGTTCATAGCTAAGTCGTATAATGGTTTTTTTCACCAAATCCAATTAGATTATTTCTTCCCTTTCCTTTTTTACCGATGAGACACAAATTTTCTCCATTTTTTTTTATATAATATTATTTTCTTATTGGGACGCTAAAGTTTGAGGTTAGAATGTCGACGAAAAATTCCTAATGAAGGCAGTTCTCCAGTGAAATGAAATTAAATAAACGCAATCCACAAAACAGCTGATCGAATAAAACATGTTACCGTCATTCAAATTATAAAAATCATTATAAAAAACAAATTACGTGATAATCCTAAGATTTTTTATTTAAAATCTATTTACTAAACTTTTTCCCATGTTTTGCATTATTTTTTTTTAAAGAAATAACCTTTGTAATACGTTAATTTTCCATTCTAAAATTATTTCCGTCATTACAATGATCGTCGTATAACTTAGGCCTAACTTAGGCCTTATTGTTTACAAAACTATCCGCACAGATGTCATATCTAAACACTGCTATATTATAAAACGTTTCAATTTTGGCATATTTATTGCCAAGTCCAAGGAAACCATATAATTAAAACTTTTGCATATAAAAGTTTTTCGAAATGTTGAATAATATCCAAGCACTTATGGTATGTTAAAATTTTCAAATTTTCTAATACAGGACCATTAAGAAGTCGTTGAGCAGTTAAAATGTAAAAAAAAATGTAAAGTGGTTTGGTATTATTTAAATTTGTTATGTTGTAATATATCTAATGTTGTTACGGGTACACAAAGTACCTATCTACTTGAATACTATAAGAACGCATATGCAATATTTCTAGAGAATTTTTGCATGGATTTCTAGAAAATCTTGTTCTAAGGTAGCTACAAGCTCACATCAAGCATGATTGTAAGTTTATTAAAATTTTTCATCCAATTTGTAATTAAGTTTCTATGTAGTGTGGCTTGTTATTGTAGTTAACAAGGTATACATTTTTCTCTAATTCAAGTTATAGGCTCACTTTAATATAGTGCAAATTTTCCAGAATAGAAAAAAGTTATAGACTTGAATAAATTACCTTATACTAAAGGAAATTGCACAAAGATTTTATAATGATCCTGTATATGAAAATAGTCCTTTATATTCTCGTTTTGTTTCTCTCTAAACAAACAAAACATAAAACTTTTATTTATGCGCGATCAATGGAAACCCACAAAATGTTTTAATAAATAATATTTATATAGAAAAGTGTCTTTAAAAAAAAAATTCTACCGGAACTAAACCCAAAAACTATGGTGTTTTTTCTTCTTTCCAAATAGTTAAATAAAAGGAAATATACTATATGTAATATTTCCCAAAAATACGATTAGAATTCTCACTTGAAACTTAATCTATTATTCTAACTTTATCTTCATTGAATATAATATTTTCAAAACAAACAAGAAAAAGGGAAAATTTTAGGATTAGGGTCCTATAAAATATACATATATTGTTTTAAACCAAAGCTTAATTAATTTTGAATGATATTAGAAGAAGAAATTCATTCGAGTGGTCCATTCAAACAGTCTAATCTTTTGTCCTCCAATTTAAATATACTTACATATACCATATATATCACAATTCATCATTATATATTATTTGGAATACTATAACATATACATAGTTTTACTCTCATCTCATCTGGTAGAATTTTATCAGATTTATACCTTCTAAATCCAATTTAGATAAAGCATACAAATCATTTCGTCGACTTACAGGTCGGCCCATATAATCTTTTGAAGAACCCTTTGAGCAAATAACCGAATCACGTAAGCCTTTCGTAAAAAAAAAAAAACAACAGCATAGAATCACTAAAACGTATACTATATATTTCTATATACTAGTATAATATGGAATTATCCATAGATGAGATGACTATATACGTATATAGTTAGATTATGAAGGTCATTTTTTTTTCTGTGTTTCAGGATAAAGTATACACACTGGATAAGATATAAATGACAGGAAACGAAAGGAAAGGATCCTCTATTAAATTTAACCATCTACTCTAGACTATTTCTCGACCATTCATTCAACCTCATGCATCCCGTGTTAAAAGTTCTTCTTCTATTTACTATATATTATACTATATTATAGTATATTATAGTATAGTAGTCATTTTATAATAGCACAATCCTTACTCTTTGTATGGTATATGTTTGTACGTACCTCTTGTAATATAAATGAATTTATCTATTTTTGGTTATCTCAAGTGTACACACTCAAATGCACATAAATAACTGAAAGTGTACTGCTTGAATAAGTTTTTCAAACTAACAAAAAATGAAAATAATACAAATCTATGTATACCATGGTATACTTGCTATATATGGTATTTCTATTTCACTATTTCAAATAACTATACCTCCTAGTACAATATAGTTAAAAGATTTTCAAAATTTATTCAACATAGATTAAATAATACTTAAATAAATAACCAAAAATTGGGTAAGTATTATTATTAGTATATACTTGTCTAATACTAAATTTTGAATTCGTAAAGTTTTCTCGTCGTGTGATTTTATTTCACATATGACCGTATGAGAGAGTCAACATCATTAAAAAGGATATAGATTACTTTCTATGATATTAAAATTTTGTGGATATTACTGTTTATATACAAGTATATATATGCATTTTTTGGTGTTAAATTCCTCATAAGGAATTCACATGTATACACGTTTAAATAATAATACAATTTGAATAAGCTTTTGATCGATTTGGTTTAGTAACAGGCTATGTAATCTGTATGTAACAAAAATGTTTGTAGGCAATTTTAATTACCATTGTTTACATTACAGTAACTAGATCATATTTTGCACAGATTTCTTAACTATGCTATTATTTAAATAATGAGAGTACAGATTTTTCGTAAACTATACTAAATCTTTAATCATTTATAGTTAGACTAATCAGCTCAAATATCCTCAGTGATCGCTCAGTAATCGAGCTGGCTGTTCTTCTTCAGAGACAGAACGTATCTGTAGCTGTGTTCTATTTATCGGAGTCAGCGTCAGGGTCTGCTTCATAACATGTAAAAGGAACAAGAACATACCCCAAATATATATCGGATTCAGCGCCTGAGACCTCGATAGATTTAGTAACCTAAAATTGTAAGAGATGGCGCAGCCATCATTTCCCTTATATTGTGGAACTAAATATCAGAATCACTTTCATAAGTTTGTGAAAAAAATGATTTTTTAATATCATTCAATGAAGATTTTGAGAATTTGCTAGTATTTATTTGATTTACGCATAATTTATTTCAAAAAATGACCGGAAAAGTTGAATTTTTTTGAAAGAAAATTTTTTTTTTCTTTCTGAGACCTGCATCGTTTTTTTCAAAATAGGCACTGAACCCGATGAATAAAACACAGCTTGTGATCCTGACTAGAACAATGTGTGAGGCGCGTTTTTACTCGTGACATACAATCGAGACTTATGGTGGCTACTATAATTTTTCGGTTCTAGAATATTAATTATTGTCGGAATTCTTTATATGACGTTATTATTGTAAATTAGACTATGGATGTTTGTTAGAAGGACTTCTTATTACATCAGAAACTTACAATTTATTGCTTTATTTGGAGTGTTTTTGCTCTATCGGAAGTTAATCTTTTGCGCCAAGGATTTCTCGCCAGTCTCTTGGACTCACACAACCAGTATCGTATCCAAATTTTAGCAGATAAAATTATCAACTATATCACCAATGTTCTTGGACTGAGGTCTAGAATCTAACTAGTTTCTGTTTTCATAAGTTTCATGGTTCTCGTATTATAAATTTATCCTAATTTATTGTTTGTTTTATTTTATGAATTTATTTACCAAGAATTTTTTCATGAAAATTAATAAGCGCCCAAATTAAAGTAATTTCATTTAGTATCCCCTCAAAAACCTAATTTATCAATATAAAATAAACAATCACAAAATCTACATAATAAAAAATATAAAAATTCACATTAAAATTTATGTGAAAACAACGAACGCGCGCGCTTTTTCACCAATTCAATTAGTTAGAATGCAAAATTCATCAATATGAGAAACGATTTGAATATTTTTGATGCTTTCACAGCATCACCATTACGGCGAATAACAAATTCCCAAACAATTTAATTTCCATTCAAACAATATTTGAATACAATCCCATGTTCTCTCAATATTCGCGTTTGGGTAATGTGTATATAGCACGTCTCTTATTTTATACGCGATTTTCCATTAATATTTACGATTATATCAATATATTTGAATTTCCATTAAAACCGACAAGAAAATAAAACGTTATCAAAAGGATTCAAACATATATAGTTGGAAAAAAATGTTACTGCCGCAAATATTTTAGTCTGGCAAAAATATTTCAATAGGCCCTATTTTAATGGACGTTAAAATTCCACTTTTTGCTGATAACAAATGAGCTTTCAATGTATATATAGTATTAAAAATAATGGAATAAAATGATGGGCCTTGTAATGAATTGGAAATAATCCTTTTCAGTTTTCCACTAAAAGAATAAATATATATATATATATTTTTGTAGATGAAAATCATTTTGTTTTTTATTCTCACTTTGTGAAAATTTTCAAAATCATCAATTTACACTAATTTCACTTGCAATTAATTATTTTTAAATAATATATATTTTATATGGGAATTTTTTTTTTTAATTTTCCTTTTACTGTGATTAATTTTTTGATTTTCCGCTTTTTTTTTTGTTTTATCGGAAAATCACAGTATTCATTGGGTAAGAAAAATTTCCATTATTATTAATTATTTTAATTTGGTTTTTAAAGCCTTTTATTTTTGTTGAAATTATAAATATTTTATTAGCCTGGTTTTATTTATTGGTTAAAACGTTTTCCTTTAAATAGTTTTTTTAAATATGTTAAAGCTATTTTATTTATTTGAACAAACGATGATTGGCGTAGTTTTCACTCTTCAGGAGTATTCTAACTTTTTATATCATTTTATAAGTTTAGATCAGCGGTTCCCAGACTTTTTCCAACACGACCCACTTTTTTAAAAGTAAATTTCACGACCTAAAAAAAATTAACCACAATCAAAAAAATCATTGGACGATTTGTTTTTTTTTTCGAAATTTCAAAATGGAGTGTGTTCAGATACGTTTTTTTGTTTTGCAAAAATTTAAACCTGACTTGCCGTTTGCTCTTTATTTATGCACGATTTATACCAAATCTATGTGTGGGTTGGTGTAGCCTGTAGCGTACGATTCTGCACACAGAATTCCATGTGAAAATCGTTTTACAATTTCCAAGTTGGAATTAATGCATATTGCGAGGTAATTTGAAAATATAATTTGAGATGATTATAAATATTTCAAGTTATAATTTTAATTTTCGGGACACTATTTTAAAAGCTCGCGACCCTATTTTGGGTCGCGGACCACCAGATGAGAACCGCTGGTTTAGATAATACAAAAGTATACAAAAATTTAGCCCTGTATTTTCATTTTCCATTCTTTTCTATTTCTTTTGGCAAACATTTCCTTTTTATTGCAGATATTTTATTAGAACTTTTTTTTGAATCTATTCAGAGCTATAACATATAATTGAAAAAAAAGAAATCTCGATGATAGCTTAACTCCTTAAGAACTAAAGTTTACCTTATAAAATTCATGGACGTCAACTTTCATGTGAGTGGTATAAAAAAACAATCCATCTAACATTTAATATATTTCCACCTTTTACCACACGTCAATAATAAAGTCAGTATGTATTTTATATCCTGTTGTGACTACTTGAGAATCTCTTAAATAGGAAATCATTTCTCTTTAATGATTTTGTATTTAGTTTAGGTAAAGTTTCCTTAGGCTAATGATTCCTTAATGATTTTTTTCTTTCATGTGTTAATAAAATATAAACTATTTATAATGAGAATTGTGTTTCTAAGAAAAAGATGTTTAGTAAATTTACATTAAAACGCCTTCAACGAAATTATATCATTTAAAGATCTTTACAAGGAATATATTGTAATATAATATTTTATTATAACTAAATTTAAATCAATATTTGTATTGCGCTAAAATTTTCAGATTTGCTGTCTTTTGAAATTACTCAGTTTCTTATGCGGAACTGACTTCTCAGTTTATTGTTCACCCCGTTATAGGAGATCATAAGCTCGTTTTTTTTAGCATCCTTTTGGATGTGGTTATGCAATCACTAGCTTCATATTTTCACTGTTAAAACAATCACAATTTTCCTTAAATTACAATACATATTGAAAACTACTTATAACGTTTTCATTTTTATGAATAGAAGAAATATGGTATTACTGCATTTTGTATATCAAAAATTCTCCCTGTCTAGGAAAATTTAATATTTTTTTATAAATTTTTAATGGCAAATATCAAACACGACAAAACCGCAAGTAACTAAGTATATAGAGTGTTTCAATTATTTATTTTATATCGATTAAATGCCAAGCGTTATTGAGAAAATCCAGCCAATTTTATAGTAAAATTCTATACTTTTGCTTGTACTACCATTAACCTATTGTAATGTTGCCAACAGAAAGTTTTATATTTGAACAGATTCTGTACAAGAATACATATAAGTATCCCGATATATTGTATAAACTTGGTTGGTTTCCATATCCTCCATATCCTCCATATATATATATATATATATGGACCAAATTTTTAGAATGAAATCAAACCTTTTTTTTCTTATATTATTTCCTTTCAAGACTATAAGTATATTTTTCTTATATGCATACGCTTTATCGTATATGGGATTCGAAAAAGAAAAACTCTTTCGTGCGATACTAACCCATGTGAATTACAAATGCAAGTGAAATATTTTCCACCCGAAATAACGAAAAAAAGAAATTCTGAAACTGTTTCTGACATGAAAATATTATAATGTACTAAAAAAAACAAGGAAAAACAACAATAACCAAAATCCAATTGTGAAAAAGAAAATAATATATAGTAAGTCGTCTTTTATATACGATATGAAATGAAGATAAGATTGCGGTAGTATGAACTTAGAGTTATATAAAGAATAGAAATTGTGTAGTACCTTGGATTACACGAAAATTGTTGGCAACTATATAAGGAATGAAAAGTTACAACGTGAAAAATTGTCGCATCTGCAGTTGAAAGACGTACAAAAATGGATACATATTCAACGTTCCGACGATGACGATGATATGATGATAACGTTAAAAATATTCAAAAGTATAAAAATTTTAAGTTTTTCCTTTTTATTTTGTACTTTGTTATACTTCAAGTGTCAGAATGAATTTGAATCGTTAGAAAATTTTATAATCAATTTTCAATAAAAAGAGAAATTGCAATTGAAACTACTCACTATTGTCATCCATATTTTTAAAGAGGTTTAACCATCTTAAAAGTTCTAATTTTGTAGGTAATTGCAGCAACACAAGATTTTTCTTTGGGTATCATTTGAGTGATTTTTAATTGAAAATGTCTAACTCAAAATATATTATTTTGTTCTAAAAAGAGGTATCTTCTTTAGTCTACAAATATGCCGAAACAATTATGAAGAACCGCGATCTCATCAGTTTCTAGTAACGAAGTCTAAACAAACTCGATCATTCCATTCTGTACTCTTTTCGATTTGCTATAAATTGATATTATTAAATCAATGCACAACAGCTGTTTGTAGTCATTGTAAATCCTTTAAATGCTTATTATTTTTTGTAATTTAAAAACTCTTACAGCACTAATTCAAATTTTGTATATTTCTTATTGCAAGTTTTCAAATTTGTTGTACGAAAATTAATTTTGAAGTATTGCATATAAGAAAGTCAGTTAATTTACCATATCATATTTTTCCTTCTTTTTAGTTAATTTGAAAATTTCTAATAAAGAAAATTCTTTTATTTCAAGAAAGTCTATTTTTAAATGATAATGCATTTTATTATTATTAAAACTGGAATAATTTATGAACGTGTAAGTTTTATCTATACTACTAATGTCTAAACTAAAAGTATCCTTTTTTTTTCTTATAGAACAGAATCCTTTATTATTCTTTTCGGTTAGGATTCATATTGAATGGAAAAATGAGCTTGAGTTGTTTAATGCTATGTCATTTTCTGTCCTTTTTGATAATGTCCTTTATTCGGTCCTTAATACATGAATTCTGACCCAGAATTTTCCGTAAAATATCATCTTCTCACGCCTATTGATTATCGGATCTTGAAAGAATAAAACAGATTTCATATATCACATTAATCCTTTGAACGTTCGTTTAAAAGGTGACTTATGCTTTAACCTTTTGATCCAATATTGATATACGATTTGACCTATTTTATAGCAGTATTGATTTTGATATCTATCTATTATACTTACGTGAAAGTTGAACTTTACAATTGAAGCTAAATCTATTAATTGATCCCTTTTCTTTTCATTATATTAAATGAGAATTATATACAAAGCATATATGTATATCATTTTGTTACTTGATTTAAGTACATATCTGATAGTGTCAGTTCTTTTTGGCAAAAGTAGATATGAATAAATTTTCGATGAATTTCAAATAGTAAATAACAAAAAGTTACTTAATTATTTTCATAATTATCACCTTTTCTCGTAAACGTAGTAACTCTTACCGAAATTATTTTATTGACAACGTTCCTCGACATAGAGTTAGTTGTATTACTGACTTGGGAGTTACTTGTGACAGTGAGCTTAACTTCAGATTTCACTTTGAATCCTTGGTTCATAAAGTCAATTCGACTCTGGGCTATAATAAGCGGTGGTTCAAGGAGTTTTCTGACCCGTATGTCACTAAATCACTTTATATCGCTTTAGTAAGACCAATTATGGAATATGCGAGTCAGGTGTGGTCTCCGCACCACAGGGTTCATACCAACAGTCTGGAATCCATCCAACGTAGGTAACTAACCATGAAATGATCCTTCACTGTTGCCACCTTAAAATAATACGCTGAACCTGTTAAGTTTGCATTCTCTGAAAAAGCGCCGAGAAGTGGCAGATGTAATTTTCGTTCATCAAATTTTTAATAGTGCTATTGATCCTCCTTATATTTTAAGCAAAATGCATCTTAATTTTAACATTTGTTCGCTAAGATCCGTGGTCTTGTTTAAAATCAGGTTTCCACCGGACAGACTACGGGAAGAATAAACCAGTCTCCCGAATGCTGCGTCTGGTAAATGCCAATGTACAAGTTTCTGACTTTTGCCTCAGTAAGTTAGAACTGAGAAAACTTTTATATAATTCTTATTAAAGAATGACTTTATTATGGAAATTAATTCACATTTAGGCTCGATTTTAGCTGTTATTATTAAATTAAATTAAATGATAATATATTCTTATAGTCCACCATGTGCCTTTTTAACAAAATTATAGAATATATGTAGCTTAATGATAAATTGCATCATTTAATTATAAAACATTAAAATTCCACCTAAGAAAAGTCGGTACAGTATTTTAATGACATCAAAAAATAATCTAATGATGAACAATGCGCCCATATATACATAAAACGTTAAAAATAATGAAATACTATAAATTTTAATATGCCCATCGGCTTCGACCTCATTACACTATACTAAAAGTAATATATTAAATTTATATAAAAACAACGAAAACTGTTTTTGAAATCTTTTTCATGTAAACTTCTTAATGGAGGTTTTTTTATTTTTTATTCTCAAGCAATTCATCCCTTTTAAAAAAACAAGATGGAAAGGAAAATGAAGATGAACTTCCTTCTTTATATTATTTACCTTCTAGAAAATTATGGTATTTTTCATATACTTATATATTTCAGATATAATATAAAAATAAATATCATGTATAAAAAGAAAACCAGTAAATTCTGAGCCGTACCCATATACAGAAATTTTAATTTAATGAAAGCTTCATAAAACGACTATAAAGAAGCTTTTCGTAATTAATTTAAAATTTTCCTTCTTTCAGTTATTGTCTTTTTATAATATTCTTTTTTTCCTGCTTTTTTTCTTTCAAATTTAACCATATGGAAACAGAGTCATCCAGAATTTCAAAAATAAACTTCTTAATTGACTTTTAAATTGGTGACAAGAATGTTGGCGGATTTTAATTGGTATAATTTTTGGTGGAATTAATATTCCATAACACTATTATAAAGTGCGGCATAGAAATTCGAGATTTGTTATCTGAAACAAATTTGTTGAAAATGTTTTCTATAAAGGATTACATTTAAATATATCTTCATACTAGATGATAGCTTATGTATATCGGTGGTGATTGGTATTACAATCGGTACTTCAATCTGAGAAACATATAAATTTTCATTAGAAAATTATGAATTGTCTACTTTCAGGCATACATGTACGCCTGAAAGTAAACAAAAATAATGTTGTTTGATTATGTTTTTCAATTTTAATCTCGTTTTTTTATGTACATAACTTATTTCTTGAAAACTATTGCATCCACATTTAAGTTATATATAAAATATTATCTAATGTCTTGCCTTTCCATCCTTCCCAATACTAATGATGATAATATCACTTTATACTACATTCGATGTTTCGTTTAATCGTTGCCTTATGAATGATAATATGTGATACTTGCTTTAAGAATATATCTGAAGTGTTATTATAGTTTTATAATACTATCAGATTTTTTCTGATTGTGACAGTAAAGTAAAATGTATGTTCTTGTGATCTATGAATAGATAATAATAAATATAGCAATTTGTATTTCTTAAACTATCTGAAAAACTGTATTAGTTATTAATCTATGGAGCTATCCTTAAATTGATGACCTCTATTGATTATATTCTATGAAAAAATAAATGCATTTCGATCATTTGTTGCCCATGCAAAAGTGCATCCATTTATGGAATTCGTATAAGTTCTATGTTATATTATACTATATTATAGTAAGCCGAAACTAACTTTGAAGTAATGCCAGCGCGAATTTACTCCTTACTGAACATAAAACATTAAGTTAGAAGATTATTTTTGAGTTTTTAATTTAAACTTCCCATGGCAAGTTAAAGTATGAAGCCTCCAATTTTGGCAACTAAATGCAAATTTTATAAGATATAGAAAATGGGAATACAAAATTAATAATCTTTGGGAGTAAATTCAAATTTTTATTACTTTTATTTCTTAAAAAGAGACATTTATTTAAAAGCCTGAATGTGCGTCTAAATATATGATATACTTCCTTTTCAATGCTATATTTATTTCTTATTATGAAATAATACCATATGAATTAATAGTATACTGATTTGTACTAATCCGATCTAAAATTCTAGTCATTTACTTGCCCAAATAATAACGAACTAAAAAAGAAAATTCCCTTTATTTTAAACTTCCTTTATCCTGCCGTACTCTGTACTTATTCAATCGATTATCATTTTAAAATATAAGAAATTTATAAGCGTGAAATAATTTTGAAAATCAACGAAAATTAGTTTATTTAAAGAATTCAAAACTAATCTAAACTGGAAATTATACATTTTATATAAACATTTTCTTTATATTCGAACAATTTTAAATTACTTATACGAGTACATACTATACTATATACCTACAAGAAAATTCAGTGGATTTTAATTTTCATTTTTCCGGATTCTAATTTAAAAATTTTCGCCTAAGGTTTTCGAGATAAATATTGTCTAGCAAGTCTCGTGTAAATATTCAGTTAAAACAATTTTTATAACAAGATTAATTTCATTTTATATTTGCAACATTAAAATAACACATAAGAGTCGTCTTGTTCAAATTTCACATATGACTAAACTACAATGAATTTTACTACATTATTAAAAGAAATTTTCATTTTTCGTGTCAGAGAAAATAATATTATAATTCTGTCTAAAGTTAACAAAAAATTAAAACAGTAGCACTATATATGTAAATATCACTTTTTCAAGTAACGTAATTAAATTCATAAAATTTTCTGTTATGTACTTTTAATATTAGTATTTTATCACAAAATAAATACATAAAATGAATTACGTACTTGAAAAATTATAATAGTAATATATGCTACAGAAAATTTGATATGAGCAAAAGTAATGTTGTAATAATGTCGGCAATTTATAGGCGTTAATATTGTATAAAAATACACCAAAAAGGGTATATTTGTAACGAAACTTAAACATTCATTCCTCGCGACTTCTATAGTATTTTATTTCTTGAACATAATTAATTTTTGAAGTACATAAGAAATTCTAAAAATTCTCCAAAATAGTTCTTGTGAAATATTCTGCAGTTCATGAGGATAACTCTGATTAGATTAGTTGGCAATTAAAACCATTTTAGAAACTTGATGCTTTTCTATTATCGAAAAGGCAAAAGTGCCTCTAAACTATAAAAAAGAAAATTATACGCTGTTTACAGCTAAGAACTGTGTTGGTGACTTCATCTTTAAAGGATAAAGATCCTGCAGGTAGACTCTTCATCACTGATGATGACCATGATCAAGATATTGATCGAAAGTAATCGGCACTATAGGACAACCGAATTAGTAGAGATATAAAAGATATCAAAAATCGTCATCCAAGAATATTTAGAGAACCTTGATTAAATAAATTGTCACAATGTATAGATTCCATGGATTCAATCTACAATTCGTTGTACAAATTTTTGAAGTAGATAATGGCAGGCGATGAAAAATGGATCGTTTACAAAAAAGTTGAGCATAAAAGATCTTGGATTGAAAGGAGTCACTATTCCATCTTCATCCAAAGAATTCGTACTTTTTAACTGGTAAGATTGATTATAAGTTTCTACCAAATAATCAGACAATAAATTTAGAAAAGTACTTCTTCTTGCAATTGGAGGAATTAAAGAGAAAAGTTCAGAATTAATGAATTTTCTTGTTTCATCAGGACAATGTTAGACTTCATGTCTCTCTTTGATTACACGATAACGATTTTTTGGAGCTTGACTTGCATGTCCTACCAATCCATCATATTTACCTGACGAAATTATCCTTTTATCAGGTTTTAAAAAAATTTACCACATGGATTTGAACTCTTTGGACAACATTAAAAAACACCTTGAGCATATAATAATATATTTAAATTTCCAATCCAAATCAATCGAGAATCTATTGAAAATTCTCTAAATACAATTAAATCCAGAATGTTCCTTTTAAAAATTCAATTTGTTCAATTCATGTAATACAAGAATAATAAATTAATTATTTGTAAAGTATTGGATATACTGAAAACTGAACAATAATATGTATTAGTTAGTTTCAACCACAAAATTTATCTATCCTTTGAATAAAGGAACATTGGATATGTGTTAAAATAAATAAGCACAAAGAGTGAAAGCATCAAAAAGTGCAATCAATCTATATTTATACTATATTCAATGTTACGTTGTAATAAATTCCCAGAACTCTCAATAGTCGTATAAAACGAAACCGAACTAAAAATGTATAGAATTGTTGTAAGTCGAAACGTTGTAACTGAAAGGCATTCACATATGAAAACAGATTTTGTACAACATGAAAATAAATCAATTTCTATATGGAACAAACATATTATACATAGAAAATCTAAGTATATATAGATATCAAATTTCACAATAGAACGTTGTGTTTCTAATGTTTCACTATATGCCAAATAAAATCCTTGCTCCTACAGTACTGCAATATGAACTGGGTATATAAAGGGTTTTTCAAATGGGACACTACAAATGTTTTCCAATAGGGACGGCGAACCAAGCAATATTTTTTTTTTGTTCTTTTGACATTTATGCTCGTGAATAGTTGCCATTTAATCATAGAGCAGTACACACTTGAACTACGTTTACAAATTATTAAAATTTATTACCGACATTCTGAGTCGGTCGCCGCGACTTTAAGAGCCGATTTTCATTGAAAAATCATCTCCAATGATGAGGCTCATTTTTGACTAAAGGGATTTGTTAACAAGCAAAATATGCGTTATTAGGCAGGCCGCAACCCACACATTCAAAAAGTAACTGTGTGGTGTGGATTACATGCTGTAGGTGTCATTGGGCCATATTTTTGCGTTGATGCTGAAAACCGCCACGTTTTAGTTAATCGAAATCGCTATCGAACCATGCTAACTGATTATTTTTGGAATGAATTGCGTGATATGGACTTGGACAATATGTGGTTCCAACTGGGCGGTGACACTGGCCACACAGCGAACGTTACAATCGCTTTATTGAAAAGTAAGTTTAGTGAGCGTGTTACTTTCAGAAATGGACCCGTCAATTGGCCGCCCAGTTCATGCGATTTGAAGCCTCTCGATATTTTCTTTGGGGTCACATGAAGTCATTGGTCTATACCAATAAGCCGGCGACGTTAGAAGATCTCAGAGGAAATATTGAACTAGAAATTGATGCAATATCGGCCGTTGTATACGAAAAAGTGGTCGAAAATTGGGTTCAACGACTGGACTTTTGCAAGCGTGCCCGTTATGGTCATGAGAAGGAAATCGAATTCCATACATAATGGCATATAATGTGCTTTAACATGAAATAAAAAATTCATTGGTATCTCAAACCGTTTTTGTTTTATTTAAAAAAAAATATTTGTAGTGCCCTTATTGAAAAACCCGATATACATATGAGGATGAGGTTGCCTTTATTGTTCGTTCTATTAGTTTTCAGTAGAATGAGATATTAAAAAGGTAGACAGTTGGTCGGGTCTAGTTTTAATTTTAGATATAACTAATATAAATAAATATAGTAGTATAGATATTCATGTGTACCCCATAGAATAAATTCCTTTCCATATGCACTTATGAGATGTGCATATTTCATTTCATATTGTATTTATAAATATAATACTACCATAAATGAAACTATAGTGCAGAACATTACAAAAAGGATATATGAAATATATTAGTTACCCCATACGGGAATTAGTTATCCATTGTTTTTTCTGAATTAACCAAAAAACAAACCTTGAAGTATAATATCTTTAATTTAAACTAATCCATTTAAGAGTATTAATCAGGTTTCATTGATAAAATATCCGATTATAAAATTTAGTAGTAGATTAACTTTTACGCCTCTAATAATTGTGCGTTTTTGATTTTTAATTATAACCAATTTTTGTAATGTGTGGGATATTATTGTTATTTGAATCGCATAAATTGAGCCATATACATATGTACATATTAGGTCTGTTTTATTTGCCATACCCTACACCGGAGCAGGGTAAGTGGCAAATAAAATGAGCAGGAGTAGAAAAAAGCTTTAATTCAAATGTTTGTAGCGTTGCGTAGCAACCATATTGTAATTAAATGGGAAGTTTTAGCTAATACACTTTTTATAGTAGAAAACTGAACTAATTTCGGTGTGAGAACTACCCCTGGTCTGAAAGTAGTGTAGGATTTGCACTTTTGTGGTTTTTGTTTTTAATGTAAAAATTTGCTCTACCCCAGAGCAACTGGCAAATAAAACAGACCTATTGTAGCAAAAGTTTTCCATGCTTTATACACACCACGTCCAAAACAATTAGTTGATAACACAAAATTAACAACAATTTGTAGAATTCCGCGGGAATTTTTTTGTTTCTATATCATTTAATATTAATGATATATTAATTAAATTATTATATCATTACGGATTATTATGCCTTAAGTATCGATTAAATTGATTATTATTTTTTTTTTTTGTACATTAAGAAAAGGGAAACAATATATAATATACACGTTAATTCGTTTCAAATGGATAAACTTAGAAGAAAACCTAGAAAATTATCTTGAAAATGAAAATTTATCTGTGAAAATTTTATATTCATTATTAGTTAATTAGTTTTAATGATAATTAAATTAAATTGAACATGAACATTAAATGATTATGTCCAATGAATTGCGACGAGATAGGACTTTTAAGATCTCCAAAATATGTCAATAGATTTATTATATTTTTCGGTTTATTTTTCTTTTGGCTGGTTTAAATATAGTTAATATATCTAATTTTCGCCATATAGTATTTTTCATATTTGTTTTTGTATTGTCATTTTCTGTGTTTTCGTCCTGAACAACATAGATAACAATTTTCCGCTTAAGTAATTCACAGTAGAGAAAAACTTATTATATATGATCAAACCAAGAAAAAAAGAACTCTGATAAAATATTGTCTTTATATAAATTTTTTTCCTGGCTTCACTTATTCCCTGTACGACAATTTGTTGTATTTTCCAAAAATTTAGTATACTATACAATTGATTCCCCAAAAAAAAACAAAAGAAAATATCTAAATATTTTTGTTTATTTCTGGAGCTTCCGGCTATATTCTCATATGTGAACCGTATCGAATATTTGTAACCAATCTGGGCGGTTTCCTTTTTTCTTTTTTTTTTTTTTACCCAATTCAACTAAATCGTCCTGGCTTTTATATAAATACGATATTAGACATTTTTTTCATCTTCTATATTTCTTGGCAAAATTCTATTTCTATATTTGATTTTTACTAGATTCTTCGAATTTATAAGAATTTAGTCGTTTATTTCGTTTCATATGAAAATATATGTACATGGACGATAAGAAGAGATTTTAACATATACAGGGTATTTTTGAAATGTACCTCAAAAGGAGATAGTTTAAATTTCTTTTTGGAATAACCAAAAAAATTATAAACTATTTACAGAAACGGACGAAGGAATATGGTACTACTCTTAACAAATACAAATTAAACATTTTAATTTGCCTCTTTAACGGGCACTGCCTTATGCAGGAAACAGAATTACGTATTCATGGTTTTCCGTTTTCAGATTATATTAAAAATAGTCCGTCGTGGATCTGTCGCGGTTCTGTGTATAGTCTAATTGAAAACACATTTATTTGACATTTAATGTGTTGTGGATTCGTCATTCTGTTGGACCTTAAGTAAACATTGAATTGGTGAGAAAAGCATTATACCCAAATCAGAGCTCTTTTAATGCTAAAAACATGAGAAAATGTTATTGGGACACTTTTTGAGATGCAAAATGAATATTAATCGCAGAATTCAATGATGGCCACTTATATGCCTGGATTATAATTTAATATGCCATTGCTCAGCCGTAGTAAAACAAAGGGTTGAAGAGTTCTGGTCGTCAGAAGAATGCTTGATTTTAAATGGGATTTAAATGAAATATGATATTCTAAAGATGCAAAGAAAAAATGAAACACATTTCTACTACAGAATACTAACTAAACACCCTATCTATACGATATTTAGGAACACTTGCAAATAAACATAGTAAAATAGGGTATTATAATATTTTCCTACTTTTTTTTTCTTTTTTTTGTGTTTATCCAACTTTTCAAATTGCTTGATGTGAAAAGTTGCCTCGAGGATATGATGACGGGGATATTATACTTGATGATGATATTGGTGACGATGATGATGATGGTGTAAAAAAGAAAATACCAAACTCGTTACCATATAATCCGATCATACTAGGAAAATACCAAAACCAAAAGTAGGTGGTGTAGAAAAATTCAACAACAACACCAACAAAAAAACACTATATATCCAAATAAAATTTAAGAAAATGATGGGTTTATAAGGTGGCTATAAAACCCATATCGAATGAATATCGATGGTTTTAAAATAGTTGAATATTTTTGTCTACCAGCCGAAAACTGGAATATAATCGTGTGAAGGGTGTAAAAAAAAAAGAAAGTATTTTCTTATAGTTTCTTTATTCATGGCTCACTTCTTGACTATCAAAAAAAAAAAAAAAAATGGAACGAACGAATCTAAACAAAAATTCCATCTAGTTATCCTTTGGTTTTTTTTTTTCCATTTTCATATGTACTTTTTTACGCCTCATGTCTTATCTTTCTTTAAACTGGTTAGGATTTAAGTTTTCCGTATATTGGAAGACATATACACATATGTATATATTAAAAGGATGTATCGATGTAAATGGTGCTTGGAAAATGGAATTTTAAGAGGATACATTTTCAATCAAGGCCCATATAAAATTGAATGGCTATATATATATACATATATGTATTTGTTGTTATTATATGAAAATGAAAAAATAAAAATGTTTCCTTGGGAGAAAGGGTGTTTAAAAAGAAAAATGTTACACTATGGGCGTTATTAGAGCTGATAAACGATGTTTACGAGCAGTGAAGAGAGAAATTTCAATGAGTTTTTCTTTCTTTCGGTATACTACTATCATTTTTGTGGTATATAAAGTTATTCTACATATTACAATTTAACAAGAAGAAGGTTATATTTTTGTTCCATAAAATTTTTTATATAAATATTATCGTTTTTCGATTATAAATATAAAAAAAAAGGAAGATCAAAGCTTTCCAGGGGAATAGTTATATTTAAACTGTGATTTGTTTTCTTTTTTTTTGTATCTCATTTTCCCTTTTTTTTTTTTTTTGCTTCAAATAAAATCGAATTTTCTTGAAAATATATGTTTTTCCGATTCATAATAATGATTTTATTAATTTGATACGCATAAAATTTAGGGGTCCTATTCGTATAATACATATAAAAAGGATAATTTGTATGCCCTATGGTAGATACTACTACCAGATATAATTGGAAAGTTTGTACACGAATTTTATTGAAATTATTTCCATACGTTGAGTATATAAATAGGCAATATTGTGCCAAATTTCAATAAAATCGGTACAAGGATAATGAGGAAAGAAATAGCCGTAGCAGAAAAAAAGCCTGTTTATAAAATTTTTTAGATGTATTTTTATCCCCTATGGTAGATACTACTACATTTAATTGGAAAGTTTGGACACCAATTTTACTGAAATTACTTCCATGCGTTGAGTATATAAATAGCCGATATTTTGCCAAATTTCAATAAAATCTGTATATGGATAATGAGGAAAGAAATAGTCGAAGCACAAAAAGCCTGTTCATACAATTGTTTAGATGTATTTTAAAATCTAATATACCGAATTGAATTAAAATTGCAGAATAGCTTTATTCTATTACAGCCTAGGTTATCTGCGATTTAGAGTAAATTTGAAAAGAAGGAACCATAGTTATGCGCAAAAGGGCTTAAATATTATTAGTTTTGGCTGTTTTTCTTTATCAAGAGTTAATTCATTGAACTAACTATAGATTTGTTAACTAAGGCCGATTTCTGATTGGGCCTGACTCCCGAAGGACGAGAATCTTGATGGGACTCGAGCATAAAACTCTTAGAACCATTGTGGATATTGTGACAGGACATTGCTCCTTAAACGAACACATGTGGAAAATAGGGGTGGCCGAGAGTCCGATATGTCTGGAAGAAAATGAGTCAGCAGAACATTTTTTGTGTGAATGTCTGACCTTTTCTAGAACCAGACTTGCTACACTGGGTGCGTGCACCCTGAGTAAGGAGATGTTAGCCAACTTGGACTTAACTACGGTGCTAACCTTCATTAGAAGGACTAACCGGTTCAGGGAAAAAAAGTAGTCTCTCAAGCAATCTTTTAGGAGTAGGTACAATGGGCAAGTAAGGCCTACGTGCTAAGGCCAGCAACTGTGCGGGCCCCTCCAATACAATACAATACAATACAAGTTCAATTTCAAAAATTCAGTTATAGGCCGATTTTACGTTATTATATGTTTTTTATTTCATAAATATAATTTTTTGTGTGTGTGGCTTTTTATGAATTATACTGTATTTAATATAAATATCCTTTAATATTAGTTTCTGTTTATTAGAACTTGTATTAAAGTTATATTCGTCTCTAACTTATAAATTGGAGTTTTGTAACAGGTTAATTATTTAGAAGTTTTAACTACTCTGGATACATCGTTATCTTGATGAACCAAATTAATTTAACAAACTACATTATATGATCCGAAGATATGGCTATTAACTTTTTTGGTAATTAAATGAAGCAAATTTATACAAAAGTTAATTATATAGAATTGTATTGCTTTTTTAGTGTTTTATTTTGTGTTTATTTTGTGATTTTTGATTTAAGGATAGTATAAATAAGTATCTCTTATCAAAATGCTTGGAAAATATGTGATATTTAAGAATTTTCCTAAATTTATATAACATATGGTAAAACAAGTTTTTGATTTTTATTAATGGGTGACCATTAGATTAGCATTATAATTATATAAGAATTTCTTTAAATTTATTTTACTAAGACAGAAATCGAAACTACAAGCATTTATATTAACTGCACGTAGCATTCGAGAAACTGGTTCGTTTTTCCCGTAATCCGTTCTGTGGTACGAAATTTTAAATAAGTGCACTGACCTTAAGGAACGTACATTAATATTTAGCGGCATCTTTTCTAATAATAAAGGAGCATCAATAGCACCATTGAAAATTTGGTGGACAAAAACAATATCAGCCACCTGACGACGCTTTTCTAAGGTCAATCTGTTTTAACCTATCACAGTACGGGGGTAGTAGGAAAGGGTTGTGACAAGATCCTTTGAAATTGTAAAATCGTTGTAATTCTTAATGTTTATATCAATGACTATGACCGTATCTAGAATTTGTTACCGAAAAATGATTAGATTAGATTAGATAAGATTAGATTAGTTAAAGAGTGTTCTTGTACTGCGACCTTAAGATCTATTGTACCCCCTTGTTTTTGGTGCAGTCGTTTGGTTACTCCCATTCTAAAGCACCTCTTCCAGACCTATTTCTCTTAGGAATTTTATAATCCGGAGTGGATCAAGAGATTGTATCTCATTTGGGGGGAGGTAGTATGCCCCCAAGTATTTCCTTCTTCTGCGGAATAGTGCTTCGCATTCAGAGAGGATGTGCATTGGAGTTTATTCTTCACCCTCGCAGAATCTGCAGCTGCTGTCTAGTGCAAGTTCTAGCTTTTTTAGGTGTGCTTTGAGTCTGCAGTGACCTGTTAGTATTCCTGTCAGAACTCTCACATTCTTCCTATTTGTGCTGATTAAGGCTTTAAATCTCTTTGGGGGGTTGTATTCCCCTAGGAGATCTTTGGCCTGTCTTTGCCCTGGTTGTTGTTCCCAGTGTTTGGTTCTTTCTGCCACCTCTTCTTTTGATAAAATTTCTCGGATTATGTGTGGTCCGATTCCACAGAAGGGTTCTGGCCCTATGAAGGGTGTTCCCGCCCCTTGTTTGGCCAGTTTGTCGGCTTCTTCATTACCCTCGATACCCATATGACCCGATATCCAGTATAGGATACCGAAAAACAACAAAAATATGTCGGAAAAATGAGTTTTAAGAACTGTAGTGTCTCAAAATTATTTTAATTTAGCTTCATAATTATGAATCAAATGCCGCCAGGATTTTCGTTTTAGCTTTCCGATGCATCCAATGTTCAATGCAACTCCTGCCACAAATACGATCACGTTGTGTGAATAATTCGCAACTAAATATATTATGAATGAATTTAATCGACCAAATTTATAATGAAATTTCTTATTTAAATTAAAATAGATGTAAAAAATAGATATTTCTATAATATGTACAATATTTTTAAAAATTCTAAAAAATTTACATGATCTCACGTAAATTTAATAAATTATATGAATTTTTTAAAAGCTATTTTTTTTAATGAAAAATTGAATTCAAGTGCATAATAACGAAATTCTAGAACTTGATTGAAAATTCCTACAAAAAATATATACCTCTGGATGTGTATGGAACGTGTTCCGTCTAATGAAATTTCATTTTCCATTTTCTAAAGGCGAATTTATAGTACTCGTAATAAAATTTAAATTTACATTTTCTTTTTACCACACAGATGCTTTTCGTTTCGTTGCCGAATGAATATATAATATTTTCCTTCTCCTCGTCTAGAAAATGCACAAAATAATTTTTTATATCATAAAAATTTTGATTGATTTTTATTGAATTATATGAAATCTATTTTTATTGAATTCAATAAGAGAAAATTGAAAAATAATAATTTTATTATGATATGATTTCACTACGAAAGTTATTGGTAAATTTTGATATTAAAATTTTTCACGATTTTTTAAATTTAATTTCTAAAAGATTTTTTGAAATACATATTACATCAAACAACTTAATTTCCTTGGTCTGTACGTGTTTTCCGTTTTCATATGCGCCTGGATGTATGCAATTTATAATTTCATTGATGAAAATTTATCCTTTTTTCAAAGGATTTTTATCTGAAATGCGCGAATTGTAATTCTTATCTCAACTAATATGCTTCTTAGCTTTAGCCAATTTTTTTTCGATGCGCTTTCACCTAGCCCAATGTATGGTATAATTGTCTTAGCTACAACTAAACTATATGGAAATTGTAATAATCACATTAGTTTTCTCGGTGTATGAGTAATTAGTGTTTTTTTTTTTTTATTCCATAGTAGATAACCCAAATCCAATCTGGACTATCTCAAAGAGGATTTCATGAAAATTCACATTCAACAAAAAAAATATTTATATAGGATTTAGAGACTTTAAGAATAAAGCATTATCATTTATTCATTTCCATTCTCAACGTTTCTTTTGATTCTTTGAATTCTATAGGGAAAGGTGAACCTTTCACAATGCTTTTCGTCCAGATAACATCTTTAAGCTTTTGATTTTATTTTGAAGAATTTTCATATGTATACCAGTATAGGGTGAATACTTAAATATTATGATGTTTCTTCGAGTTTGCCCAAATGAATTTTCAGGAGTTGAATCGTGTAACTCGATTTGAATCAAATCATATCGAAAAAGTAATGCTTTTTCCATTTAGTCTCAATCAAATTACACGATTTCTTTCGTATTTATTAAGTATAGTTATTTAATGTCTTAGGTTTGAATTATGAATAGAATTCCGCTAAAATTTTCTACATACCACCTTAGTTGGCCTTAAATGCTTTTCATTTCGAAAATATCTTTCAATTAGATTCCCTTTGATTATTTCCAAAGATACTTTCTACAGTTCCAGTTTCAACATTCTATATTTGATGTTTTTTTTGGACAAATGTCTCTCTAATTAATTAATAAATAAGCACGTTTTTATAACAATATTTCGAATTAAGGTACGGTTTCGCTATGAGCTGTTGAAGGCGGCGTCAGCTGTCGACGGCCGCCGTTGAAAATGGCTCTTCTTATGGCAGAACCGTATGAGTAGTTTCGTTCACGCTGTTCGACAACTTATCGGCGGGAGTCAACAGTTAGCTGTTGCCGTTCGACTACTATTGAACCAGTCTATGGCGCTATCGAAGCTGTTCGTCAACAGCTTCCAGCGAAACCGTAACTTTACTCAAATTTTCTAGCATTACAAAACATTCACCCTGTGTTACAGTATTGTTTACCAATTTTCTGTTTTGTTATTTGATATTTTACCTAAGGGTCCTATTTAATAGCCTAAAGAAGCCCATATCAAAGTTGTTGTATATACAAAAATTATACCTGATTTTCAAGAGCTTTAAGATTTTGAATAAAATTTAAGAAGACTTAATCCTTGACAATTTCCTGTTATTTGAAGATTTATTTTCTTTGATTAATTATGTACAAACTGCAGATATGATATTTATATCAGAATTTTTAATAAGATCAGAACACATCACATATATTCTTATTTAAACACTTTTCGTTTATAACAAATATTTATATTTTCACCAGGAAAATCCTACTACTTCAGATTATTTGTTAGTTCCTATACCTACTTTCTTTTGTAGCTTACATTCTTATCATATAAATAGAATATATACAATATATACTGGGGATAATACAAAATCCCAGAAAATTGAGGCTATATCCAAAGCAATCTTCTACTATTGATTCTGATACTAAAAAAGGATCAATGAAAAAAAAAACATAAATATCTATATATATATATATAACATAACCTATAAAAATCAATCGTTCTTAAAGGAGGATACACAATCATCATAAATCGTTAGGCTTATCTATTTTGACTGACACAAAAATTGGAAGATTCTTTTCTTGATTTATTTTAATTTTTGTCAACAACTTTTCAGTTTTTTTTCACTTTTTACTTTTTCTTCGAAATAAATGAAAACCAAGACTAGTTTATAATAATTTTAAATTTAAATCAAACCAGCTTTTATGGAAAATCATTTGGTTTATTGATAAAAGCTTTGATTATATTTGCTACATTACTATGGTCTTAACGGTGAGAAAAAATCTTCAAACTTAATATAAAAAAAATAAGTGGTATGTAAGGTGACTCTTTTTTTTGTTTCAGTGTAAAGTATACCCAATCCCATTCGGTTTCGGAAACAAAATTGGTCCATGTATCCGAGTAATCTAATATTCTCACATAATTTGTACTCTATTTCACCAATATTAAGTGTGTTTTTTTCATCGGGGTCTGTGTCACGGTCTGTTTTATAACACCAACAACAACATAGCCCAAATCTCTATCGGGATCAGGGTTTGTGACCCCTATAGATTTCAGTTACGTAAAATTGCAAGAGATGGCGCAACCATAGTTTTCCGTATATAATTTACAAATGTCATAATAAATCTCATAAATTTGTGCTAATAGACCCAAACCCGATGAAAAAAACACAGCCTATTGTTGTCAATTCTTTCTAATTTATCGTCATAGACCAGAAATTTAGCGTAGCCCCAGCAAAATTAATCTACTTAAAATAATAACAGATAAATCTTTTCAAAGATAGTACCAAATTGATTGTCAAAAATCTATTGTTTCTATTGAAAGACCCTGTATTTTGTATTAAGAAAGTTTTAGAAAAAGTTTTCAGTGGTATTTAGGGATACAAGCGTCTTCTGAAGTTGATATATAGGAAAGTCTTTAAGAATTTCAATTAAATACTAGTTCTGGTTATAAAAGTGATTGATTCTCTTACGTTTTTACTAATCCTTTTTTAATATTATTTATAATACTTGATGATTTGATTAAATGAATAATATGAAAAGTAGGGCATGGTATAAACTATAAAAAGACACGTGGTTTTCGTTTACAAAAATTGAGTTACAAAAAAATTTCAATTGCCTTCTTTGCAAATTTATTTTGCTTTACTTCTCTTAAATTAAAGAATAAATTATTTTGTTTTTAAATACTCAAAATATTGGATTAATTCTGTTTACTCAAGTAACTGCTTTTTCAAACCATGTCCTAATGAAAAGCTCTGCCATATGTTTTTCTAAACATCATTTGATCAGATATAACCCCTTAACGAATGAGACTTTTCGAACAATATTTTGGATATCTAAAATTTTGATCCATACTAGAAGAATTTGCAAAACTTTTCTTTTTAAAAATTGAAAATTCTTAAAAAACAGAATCAATTAAATAATTTTGTTATTCAATATAAATAAATTCATCCTTTGAACTGCTTCCTAACGATATCATGTTATTAAATTTTCAAATATATTTTATACAAATTCGTTATAGAAATAAATTCAATTTAAAGTTTCGACAAAGTCGACAAAGTAGAAGAAGTATACTTTCAGAATTCAAAGAAATTAATATGAATTTTTATTTTCTTTTTTTTTAAATTCTCTCTTTTAAGACTTATCAAGATTATATATTTTAAAGATTTTATAATATTAAATTATATAATTTCTAAATACTTTGACAAAAAAGAAAATAAAAAGTTTCTAAAAAGTTTTCTCATTGAAAAAATGTGACAAAATAAGAAACTAGAAAAATTCATAGTTTCTTTCTGTCAGGAAATACTTCACATACATATATGAAAGGATGTCCTTAAAATAAGTACATATGTATGTAGAAAATTCACATATGTAGGAACTTCTTAAAAGACATTACAGTACAAGAAAATGTTTATTACACTTAAAACTTCGCTACTTTATATAAGAAAGAAAGAAAATAGAAAACTTTTTCATAGCATCAATCTTTTAATTTTTTTCCTTTTTCCTTTGGAAAAGAATAAAAATACAAAAACTTTAGTCTTAGAATTTCATTCTTACATAACCCTTCTAAATGTTTCAATCTTAGCCACATGATCCAATTTTTTACAAAATATAAAAGGATAAACGTATATCCTAGATTTTACTCTCTAAGAACTATCCTAGGCAACTTCCCACAAAAGTATAGTAAGCAATATGATTACAATTCTATGTAAGACATATCAACATCCTATATACTCGTATAAACGTTTTGAGGAGAATGTAATTAAGTTTTTAATTCTTGTGGATTCTACCCGATGGCAATTATGTTGAGCTTTAATTTTCTTATCTTGCTTTTATGTTGTTTCTATATAAAAAGTATTTTCTTCAAGAACTTTTCTATTTATACAAAAACAAAAACAAAAAAAAAGAAAATACCATCTTAAATCTTTTCCTTATTTTTCTATTTAATTTAATTTCTTTTTTTTTTTTGGTTTTGTTGTTTTTTCGGGTGAAAATAGCCCAAAAACTTTTATTGTTGGTTTTTTGTCGAATTCCAAAGAAATAGAAAGGAAAACCATCAAAAAAAAAATATTTACGAGATTCCATAAAATTGAATTCACATAAAAAAGGGGGTTGTTTATATCCCCAATTAAACATAGAAAGGAAAACGGAGGAAAAATTCACAAATTAAAAAGAAAATTATTTTCGGTTTTTCTTTAATTTAAAATGTTTCTTGTCGATAGTTTTAAGATTCTCAAAAGATTTACGAAAATATTTAGTTAGTATATTTAATGAAAATAGTTTCTATTTTAAGGAAAGGAGGAGGACCTGGAACTGTTTTTTTTTTTTTTCCTTTGAAAAGTTTCAAATTCTTTAGGACTTTTTTTTCGAAAGAATAAACAATTTCTTTGGTACAGTAAAATTTCAAATGAGTTATAAAGAAAAAAAGTTCAGTCTCATCAATCACTGACATGTAACTTTTCAAACCTTCCCATACAATTTGCCCATTCAACTGTTGCAATACACATCCCATACATAGGAAATTGGACACTGTTTCTGTAAGGGATTTCTTCGAACTCTTTCCTTTAGGAGTATATTATGCAATTTAAAAGTAACCCGAGTTTCTACGAGTTCTCAAAGGGTTTAGATCTCGGCTCCGAAATAGCTAATTTACGATTCTGATGAAGATTTCTTTTTAAACCAGTTTAATATGGTTAAAGTCATGACATCCTATAAAGTGTATTAAATTTGAACTAAGGAAATGTATTGATACATAGCTATTACCTTTTAGATTAGGACATCAGAATATAACCATTTTAACAGTAAATAAATATATGTCCAAATAAATTCGCCTTACGAAATGAATTTCTTTAAATTGAATATTCTCTTCTATAGTACCCACCCAATGGGAATATAGACAGTAATAAAAGGTTTGTACCGAATGCTTTAGTTCTTTCTTCTTTATTGTGGTATCGTCTTCAGCTAGTTCTGGGTCTATCTCGACGCCAATTGACTTAGGTTCCTCTAAAATTTTTGTATTGTAGCTTCCTGACGATGTCACATATTCATTTCAATTTTTTGCCCATAACTTTGACAATAACTTAATCCAATTTCTTTAGTTGTTTCATTCTTAGAGATAGTTGGAATAAGATATGATCCTTCAAAAGCATTTGTTGTGTAGTATATTGATGAAATTTATGGTACTGTAAGAGTTAAAAATAGGATACAACTGAATTTGGTAAACAATTGAGAGGTTTAAGACAAAACAGTTGTAATGATGATAATATAATATTAGAGGAAAATGCAAATGAACAGACTAGTAGAGACAGTGTTGAATGGTCTAGTTGGTTAAGACCTCGACTTCGCCTCATGAGACTGATGAGACCCTGGTTCAAATCCGGATCTCGGTTCTTTTACTTTTTCTCTACTTTTCTTTGCCTTACAGTACTGTTATTTTTCAAGTTTCGATAGCTAGATAGAAATCTGTCATCATGTGCAAATAATTTGTTTACAAAAATACCTAAATACTTAAAATAATTTATTTTTTTGGTAAATATAAATTTCATTTGAAATAATTAAAATCAAATATTTACCATCAAAGAGTTGAAAACGTGGTTTTTATCAATTTGATATTTTATATGATTTTTTATGTTATTTTTCTGTTTTTATTTTTTTATATATATTTCCTCAATCAAATGTCGGATATTCGAATATAAATGAACAATCGTACAAAACAAAGGATATCACATATACCTATATAGCCAGGTATTCGTGGGTGTATGAAATCCAATATGTGCCTAGTTTTTTTTATGATGATGTATTCCAGTGGTCGTAATCGAACTTTTTCCATTCCAAATGCATTTTAGTGAATATTTTTGTTTTCCCTAAAGTGTTTACTTATGTATATATATATTTTCAATTTTATTCCCAACCTAGGAATTTAATTATATTCAAAAACAAAACAAAAAAAAACCAAATACAACACATATGAGGATGTCCTTTGAGAGACTATATAAATATTCAGTTTTTCTGTTCGCTGGTCGGTAATGGAGGTTATGTTTCCATTTGAACATGACGAAAAAAAAGTTGGAACTTTTTGTGGCTTGAAAATATATTATTTTGAATCAGAAAAAAAGTATATGTAAATATTAAAATTATTATTAAAATTATTATATTTTCATATTTTACATGAATTTGTTTGTTTTTCAATTCCCACCAAAAAAAGAAAATATAATAATTTATTGAAAATTATATTAAATTCGAATATAATATTATTCGAGGCAATCAATTTCGATGTTTATTTTTAACACGTGAAAATAAAACATTGATTTAAATTGAATTTGATCAGTTTTTTTTGTTTGTGAAAATAATAATTTTCCAAGTACAATAAAAGAAGGAAAATTTTTTCTTTTGATAGCGCACTAAAAAATAAATAACTCGGAAAGAAACAAGCGCAAAGATCAAGTCTGGCTCTTATTAAGTCCTAAACAACTATGAAATCCATTCAGGATTGCATTTGAGTTCCTTTTTTATAAATTGAATATTATTTGCATTTTGTTTGTAAACTATATAATGCAATACTTCAAATTGTTGTCAGTAACGACCTGTGTTATCTATTTCATCAGATTTCAGTAGACATAGTACACCACCGCATCTGACCAGAGCATTGCTTGTTTTTACATCAACATTATTATCTTTGAATCGTCTCAACCAAACTGTCAAAGTGGTTTTAGATAGATCTTGTTCAACCATAAGTTTCCAAAACGAAATTATAACTTGTAGTCGTACTTTTTTTTTTTAGATTGAAACAATAAAGGAACCCTTTCTACGAATGCTATTTTTGTTTAGCATAGGACCCACCGCACACTTGAACTAAGCGAGCAAAACTACGTGAACTACGCTTCTCTCTGAAAGTAAAAAATTCAGCATTTGCATTGGTCGTCGCACACTTCAGCGAAGCTATGAAACTACTTCGACTGGTCATGAGCGACATGAACTAAACTCACTCACGTAATTCAGACCTAAAAGTCAATAAAAAACCGGTATTGTTTACACATCAGCTAAATGTGAAATACTAAATATTTAAGCTTATTGCCAGTAGATTAATATGCATTAGATTTTATGATAAGCAATATGAAAATACTTAATACTTGAAGCCAACAGTTTTAGAGAAGAGTTAAAATTAATTTGAGTCTAAAATATTTGCATTTATAAGAGTTGAAAAATACGATACAACTGAATTTGGTTTGGTAAAACAATTGAGAGGTTTAACACAAAAACAGTTGTAATGATTTGATAATATTAGTAGTAATAGTAGAGGAAAAAGGCAAATGAACAGACTAGTAGAGATAGTGTAGAATGGTCTAGTTGGTTAAAACCTCGACCTCGCCTCATGAGACTGATGAAACCCTGGTTAAAATCCTGGTCTCAGTTCTTTTACTTTTTCTCTACTTTTCTTTGCCTTTACACATTAAAGTGCTTAAAAAATAGATAAAGGTCTCCAATTGATTATCATCATTTTTTTCGAAACCATTATAAATAGTAATAAATTGATAATTGCCCTTCTTTTTAAATAAAATATGCATTAAATAATCGCAGTTGGAAATATTCTATTTTTCCTAACAAAATATGATAAAACTCATCTGGTAAAAAAAAAATTCACGTATAATATGGAACCACAGGAATTAATATCCTATCATTATTTAGAAGTTTACACACATCCGACCATTTTTCAAAACCTCTTTTATATGAAATGTATTCTTGTCTACGAAACTGTTTATTATTCTTAACTTAAAGTTACCTAACGAGGGTCATAAAACGATGTTTTCTTTTTTTTTGCATCTTTCCTCCCCCGACAAACATACCAATCTTTTCATATTCCATCCAATATCAATTTGTCTCTTGAGATGACAAACACGTTTTTTCCATCCAACCAATCCACTAATATTGGACCCCCCCGAAAAAGAGTTAAACTGAAAATAACCTCAAGCAAGTCTTAAAAAGAAATATGTCAAGACAAAAAAGAACAGAAAAAAACAAAGTATAGTATTATATTATTTTTCTTTTAAGAAAATATCTATATACTCGTTGTTGTTGGTAGTAAACCTTTTAGAACCATTAAGATTTTCTTTCTCTTTATCATTAGAATGAACGTTTTCGAAAACATATTATTATACTTTTCTTATATGTATGTAAACTTTTCTTTTAAAGATTCGCTTTTCAATATGCGAGACGCGTTTTTATTGACATCAAGAATTCCAATTTTTTTTTTCAAATTTAAAATAACAAAACCTTTTTTTTTTTTAAAGAATAAAAATACTGAATAGCTCGAGAGGACGTCGGAAAAATTGGTGACAAAAAATTTCCGGACAGTATAAATAATTTCCTTTTCGAAATTAGATTTAGCGAGGTGGCAAACCCTTTTTTTCATATTATGGAAATTTTTCAAAAAAGGTGGCAAAAAACGTCGACAAATGTACGCCTGAATCGCTGTTCAAGTTTCAAAACAGTGGACATCAAGATAACTTTTAAGAACCCAGCCTATCTAAGTACATCTTAAAGTAAACTTTTTCATAAAGTAGAGCATAGAACTCAAGATGTTGCTGGAGAAAGCTCAGACAATGTGTATATTTTGTACAATGGTGCTTTTTTTTAAATTTTGGAACCGAACTTCGTTTTTTCTACTAATTCTTTGATTCGTATAAAACGAATTCGCATAACACGGCATTTTTTAGGAACCTATCTGTCGTGTTATACGGGGGTTATCTGTATTATATACAACATCTTTTCTATAGAAACAAAAATATGAACTTAATTTAATATTGCTACCAAAAATTGTCAAATTTATTCGTTTCACATTTTTATAAGTATTTTTCAAAACTCATATATTTTTTTGTCAACGTTTTCGAGGATCTTCTAATATTTATTGGAAATTTGATTTTGGAAAAAAAAAAACCTAAAATCAAGTGAAACCATTAGCCTTAACCTCATAATGAACGAATATAAACTGGAAACGAATTTACCATTCTAAACTTTCAATTAAATAGCACAGAATTCATTATTCCTTTCCACGTCTATGAAAAGCTCTCATATGCTAAACTATAATATTTTTCGGAGAACGAATTATGATGATGCAATAAATATGAAAAAGCGGGTGGTTTATGCAAAATGATTATATATATGCTTGAAATCTGTCTGTTGCAAAAAATAATTTGGTGATAATTTGGCTGCAATATGACTGTCCACTTGAGCTTTTCCAAACAAAAATCTCTACTCCTTCCCAAAAACAAAAACAAAAAAAAAAATGATAAATGATGTTCGCTAACAAATCCACCAACTAACCAAACCATATTCGATTTTACTATACATTTATGTAGATAGTTATTTTTGCTCATTATTTTCATCCTTGTTCGTGTTAAATCCTTCAGCTACTTCAATAATATTTTAGAAAAGCATTATATCTAGTGCTCCGGCGATGACAGAGTTTTTTATGTGAATACCAAAATTTGTGTATATAATAGAATCGATGATCATTCTGCATTATTCTTTTATATATATATGTTTGTAGTGGGTTTTTCTCTTCTGGTTTATCCTCTTTGGTAACTGATTTCTGGTCAGGACAGCATAGTTTTTTTTTCCACTTTTCCATCCATATTTTCCTCTTAAAAATGGAATAATTGAATTCAGAATTGAAATTTTTCTTTTTTATTTTTTAGTCCTGGTAGATTCATATATGTCGATAGCGTACTCTTCGGAAAATTGTAGATATAAAAAAAAACGACCATCAAAGTGGAGTTTTAATTTGTTTGTCAGTTTATTTTTCAATAAATACGATATCAAACAGAATAATTAGACCTGAAAAGACAAAACGTAATGAAAATATTAAATTATTTATATTTTTAAAATTGAAAGAACATACAATTTCTCATTGTTGAAAGCTCAACTAATAGGTAATTTGAATTCGAGAATAGCCAGTGATTTAAGCCACAAACTTCCTGTTACTAGCAATAATAAGTTTTATTTGATTTGAACTTAGTACAAGCTAATTATTTGTATATAAACGTTTACAATTCCTGTGAACTATACTTGTCTTTGGAGGACTATCTGAACGTGAATCAAAATTTAGTCATATTTGGTTCAATTTATCGATATTTGGAAAATTGGTTATAGAAGTCGGGTAGGAAACAATAGGTCTGTTTTATTTGCTACTTGCTCTCGGGTAGAGCAAATTTTTACATTGAAAACAAAAACAACAAAAGAGCAAATCCTACACTAATTTCAGAGCAGGTGTAAACTAATGCACCTGAATTATTGCAGTTTTCTACCATAAAAAGTGTATTAGCTAAACGTTTCTCATTTAATTACAATATGGTTTCTAAGCATCGCTCGTTTTATTTGCAACTTACCCTGCTTCGGGGTAGGGTATGGCAAATAAAACAGACCTATTCTCAACGTTCTTTCACGTAGATTTGTTTCAATTTTAAAAATGGAATCAAAAAAAAAATAGATAATTAAAGGATCATTCTCGTTTAAGTACCCTGAATTATTTTTTGCACGCATTTGAATTTTGAATTTCATAAGGCAAACCCTTGAAAAGACCTGCTAGAAATCTTTCTTGGCAAGAATTCCCAGGAAAAGAGAAAACGCGAATGATGAAATTCATTCTATTGTTGAAGTCTCTCCTTGCCAGGAAGCTTAGAAACTGATATAAAGGCTGAAACGAACAAAAAATTCGGACATGATAAAATAAATCACTTTTTAACCACAAATCTAAAAGGACCAAAAAGATTTTGAAAGCTAAAAAGAAAATATTTTAAGAAAGATTTTTAAGAAAGCAATAATACAATCATTTTTGGCGTCTCAAAGAGATATATGTTAACATTATATTTTAGTTATCTTTTAAAATTTGTGATTTTTTTGTTCAAATTTTGAATTGCACGTTGAAAATCCTAATAAAAAAGAGTTGGTATTTCTTTTTCTTTCACGAATTTTAAAGATGCACAGAATTTATTTGTTTGAAGAGATTTTTAAAGTTGACTATTCAAAGTACACACAAAGACGACGACATCACGACGAGAAACATATAATTTCTAAAAGTAGACAACATTTACGACATGTTTCTGATTCCTTTTTAGAATGTATAATTTTGTTTGCTTCTTCTTGTTTAAAAGAAATGAAAGGATATTTCTTTTTTTCTTTTCTTCATTTATTATGTCAATTTATGTTTTCTTTCCCATGTCAACAATTTTCTTATATATGCATCGAAAAATGCATAAAATATGAGCCCCTGGAAATGAATTGATACTACTATCGAAAATAAAATAATATAAAAATATATTTAAGAATTTTCCATAATTGTCTGATTCGATAAGAGTCAATTTTTTTAATTGTCACAAAAATACGACAATTGTCACAATTAGTGACATATACGTATAAAAGTAATATAAAGTACTGAAAATTTGTGGATACGATAAAAATGGATAGAACACAGTAGATTAAGAGTAAGTTTTAGGGTGTTTCCTGTACCGCGACCTTAAAGAACTATTGTACCCCCTTTTCTTTGGTGCAATAGTTAGGTTAACTTCCTATTCTACCGCACCTCCTTCAGGCCTACTTCTCTTAGGAATTTTAATATCCGGAATGGGTTAAGAGATTGTATCTCATTTGGGGAGAAAAGCAGTATGCCCCCAGATGCTTTCTTCCTCTACGGAGTAGTGCCTCACAATCGGAGAGAATATGGATTGTGGTTTCTTCGTGCTCCTCGCGGAATCTGCAGGTTCGTTCAAGTCCTAGTTTTTTAAGGTGTGCTTGGAGTCTTGCAGTGTCCTGTTAGTATTCCTGTCAGTACTCTTATATTCTTCTTATTGGTGTTGATAAAGGCTTTGAATCTCTGGGGGATGTATTTCCCAAGGAGATTCTTGGCCTGCCTTAGTCCTGGTTCTATTTCCCAGTGTTTGGTTTTTTCTGCCGCCTCTTCTTTCATTAAGATAGAGCACGGTAAATAAGTTCTTACAGAGAAAACGGAAACAAGGGTTCTCGCAAGTTTTCTTGTTTCTTGTTCCGTGTTAGAGCGAAGCCGTTTTGTAGGAGGGTTTAGGTATATATCGAATTTCGAAATTGAATATTTGTGATATTCATTCAGGCAATATCATATTTTTCCAATTTTTAGTGTACTTATTTTCAAAAAAAGGAAAAAAACCTTAAAATGTTGTAAAACAATTTAAAATTTTTTAATATAAAAATACTTTTTCAAAAGAAAATAAGGCAGAAAATCGATTTACATATATAAAAACCGCAATGCATATATTTTCAAGAATCCGGCATTAAAAAATTTCAATTTTCCCCAAAATAAAAAGAAAGAAATATTTGGAATTTTCCAAAAGAAATGATAGTGATGAAAAGTCGCGCATTTAGAAAGTTTAAAAATAAAAAAAAAAAGTTTAATAACACAAAAATAAAAAAGAAAACACTTATTCTCAAAGTTGTATGACATATTTAAGAGGATTTACTCTTCTATGTAAACTTTTCGACAGATGTACTTTATGTGTGTGTACATTTCGGGAAGTCGTCTTCTCTACCAGCAGTATATTTATGGTGGTTTGAATTTTTCTTGTTTTTTTTGTTTTAAGACGATTTCATAGATTTAAATTTTCCCTATAGAATGTCGTATATGGTGAAAGGAAATTCTTATAGTAGTATATATATATTTCTCTATATATATTCATCTTTTGGTATTAGTTAAGATTCAAATGATTGTATTTTATTCAGCTTTTTTCTCAAGCAAATAGGATTTGCATCTTTAAACGGTTTCAATGTTTGTTTCATGTCAATTTCGTTTGTGTTCGTTCTTACTTCTTTTTTTTGTATATATAGGCGCATTTTCAGATTAATTTTCTTTTTCGAAAGAAAATCATGATGTGTAATTGAATGTAAATAAGAAAAGAAAAAAGAGAATTTTTCAATTTATTAAATTATGTTTATTTTTTAAGAAGGCAATTTTTTTTCTTCAGTTTTTATTATTCTCAAACCAAGATGGTAATAATCTTTTATAAAAATCCTTAGAAAATCACATATTCCATGTCAATTTTGGATTTGCTTAGTCCTTAGTCAGTTTTTTATTATTTATTGTTGAAAATAAATTAATCAGAATTGAATTTAAAACTTGAAATGGAAGAATTCATTCATTTCGATTTCGAAGAACTACAAAACCAAGTCAGCGAATTTCTGTAAAGTTTCTCAAATATTTTTAATTTAAAAAATCCTAAAATATTTTTATGGGATGTTATCCACATTATGGAGATTCAAAGGCTTTATCACTAATAAGAAGAATATAAGAGTACGGACAAGAATATTAACGGAATACTGTAGACTCAAAGCACATCTTAAAAAATTTGGAGTCGAACCAGATAGCACCTGCAGATTCTGTGAGGGGGACGAAGAGGTCCCAACCCATATTCTCTCCGACTGTGAAGCACTGCTCTGCAGGAGGAGGAAACACTTGGGGGCATATTGTTGCTCTCCAATTGAGATACAATCTCTTGACCCACTCCGCATACTAAAATTCCTCCGAGAAATAGAGTTGGAGGAGGTGCTCTAGAATGGGAAGTTAACCAGCCTACTGCACTAAAGAAGAGGGGATACAATAGATCTTAAACGTCGCAGTACAAGAACAACCTAAAACTTAGTCGTAATTTTAATCCAAATTACGTATAATCGTATATATTGCATGACTATATTCTAAACTAATCATGAAGTATTTGATAGGGAAGGGTCATTAGAAAAGGCCATTTTACCAATTTCTATTGACTACAAATGGTACAAAACATATGGTCGAGTTTTAAAGAAGCAAGATGAAACTTGCACAGGGTTATACTAAAGACAATTTAGCAGCGATAATCTCGATTATCTCACGATTCTCAGTTAAAATTCGATAATGGACCAGATTTTCTCAATTATTGAGGATAGATAACCGAGAATTTTAATCTAAATTATTGAATAATTCAGAGCCTTTCGTTCTCTGAGTGTGAAAAGCTTTAAAGCTTTCGCTTTTAAATCTGGTAATACTGCTCATATTTATAGATATAAACCTTGAAAAAGCACAAATAAGAGGAAGACACAGTAGAAAATCACAGATTTGAATTTGGCGGTTCTAATTTTTTGTATTTTGAAGGAAATGATTTTTTTTTTTTCAAATATAATATTTTTAAATTTTTTCTTTTATATTTTAGATGTTCGCGTATTCATAAATAATTTTTTTTTACTTACAAAATTTCCTAACCAAAAAAAGATTTTATAGAAAGCTTCGTTTACATGTTCCTACTTGAAGTCGACTTCAATCCGAAAATCATCCATGTAAACCGGATCGACTTCAAACCGACTTGAGTCGATTCGATCACAAGAATGTTTCTGATCGGGTAGAAATTTGCATGTAAACCCAGATCGACTTGAAATCGACTTGAACATTTAAAATGGAGTATGAACAGAAAGATAACCTAAAAAAGAAAAAATTGTTTAGCAGTCTATGAAATTGACGTTAATTTGAAGTCGATTTCAAGTCAATCTTTCAATCTGGTAAAGCTAAAAAACGCGGGCTGAGTTTCAAGTCGATCTTAAGTCAATTCTGAAGTCGCCATCTAAACCAAGTATATGTTAATTCTTCTTTTTTCACGCATTTTCACTCTGCGAACAATATATCTTGTTATTAGTATTTGTAAAAAAAAAACTCTGTGTGATACGAGTGTAAGAATACATGTAATTCTTACAAACTCTAATGATGAGATATATTCCTTTGCAGCCATGAAATATAGTAGTTACACAAATTTATGTACAGGAAAAGTTTTCTGTTTATTTTATTTTGTATGTGATCAAATTAACCAAATCTATTCTACGTATTCATTCCTTTTTTTCATTCTAATTTTATATAAACTTTTAATTAAAATAAACAATTCTTAAGAAACTGACTAAAAATTAATATAAAAAACTTGTAAAAACCACATTCAAAATCAAGATAATAAGTTCCCAATAAAAAGTCTAGTGATATTCCCATTTACTTTTTAAGTGAACAGACTTTATAGTATTCTTTGCTTTTTTTTCTGAAGTGCAAAACACTTAATCGGAAAACTTTTTCCTTTGGACAAGTTTTATAATTGCATGACATTGTTTTTTTATCGTTTTTTTTTTAGCACTAATTCCAGTCACTACTATCCTCCAACTTGTCTCGTTTACTTTAGTTCTTTAAACTTGCCAAGTAAGAAGAAAAAAAACAATTTTTTTTTCAACTAAGAAGAAAATCATCTCATCCAGGATTTTCTTTCAATTTCTCTGAGACTTTTTTTTAAAGGATTTTTTTCATTTTTCTTGTAAAATGACTTCTACTGAACAATATATCACGTCTCGACATCATGCTGTTGAAGAGCCTTTTCTTCTTTAGATATTTTTGTAACCATAACGAGATTCTTTTAAGGACTTTATCACTCTTTCCATATTGACAAAAAAAAACTCCCAAAAAATAGTCCACAAATAGTTTTGTGTTTGTTCTTTTTTCTTTTTTTTTTTGGATTTTATCCAAAGAATGGAAATTCTCCAAAAATTTTTACAAAAAAAAAACTATTTAGTACAGTAAAGATTTTTTTTAAAGAATTCTACATTTTAAAAGAAACAAAACGGAACTAATATTAGAAAATCCTAAAATTTATTGGGAACTCGTTAAAACTCAATCAAGTCATATGTACGGCGCTTGTTCAAGCCAAGCCGTACGTAGTCGTATATGGAGACTTTTATCATTGCACTTTCGATAAAGGACTATCTTATAAATTTTATTTAAATAAATGCAATATTTATTGATTTGTGTTGTTTTGACTAGGAATCATCTTGCACTTTGATGCTGACTCAGGAAACACCAGAAATATGTCCTTTCCTTGGCATTATATTACCGCCACAAAATGAATCTGTACAAGTACCAGTAACAACAACTTCTACGACATTGCCAACAATAAAAATTACTAATACTACTACTACTACTACGAAAGCGACTACTGTTAAATCAACAGAAAAATCAACTACAGAAATAAATCCAACCGAAGAATATTCAAAAGGGAGCTCAAATTCAACAATTCTTGGTAAGAAAGAATTTTCATATACGAGAGCAATTTGAAAAGTTTACGTCCTGAAAATTGAAGATTGTATTTTTATTTGTAAACATAATTCTTCTTCAACTTCAATAGATTTTGTCCAGCAACACTTCCCAGTGCCTTTTTTTTTAATCTGAAAGTTCAATTTCTTCATGCTCACAAAATATTCATTTAATATTCGCTGCCACTTGAAGAAAGCCGCTTTCCATTGAGGATTGTTTTCGATACGTTTAATAATGGATGGAAATCAGACAGTGTTTACTGAAATGAATAAATGGGACACCAAATTTTATTTGAATTCGACAATTCTTATCATTGAAATGGCATGCATTTTTATTGATGAACAAATTGTTTTTTCCCTTTGATAAACCTGGTAGTGGCATTATGTAAGGCGACATGCGATTATCACTTATAATTTCTTTGAAAGTGATCGCCGTATATTTCGGCATTATGGAAGGCGATTAAGTTCTAAAAGAGTTTCAGCTGTCATCTCAAATTCATCAATATGCGGCGATATCACCTTGCGAAATGCCGAAAAGCGACAAGCGATAATCGCCTGTCGCTTTATAGAATGCCACTCCAGGTCTTTATCACAAATTCTTTTTTTTTTATTTGGTCGCTTGATATTTCAGTGCCCTTCTCATAAAACAGTTGTTGTAAGTATGACATCTAGACATACTATAATACTCGGTATCTAAACCATCAGGCCATGGAACTTTTCATTTTGCGCTCGTATAAATTCGAAATTGTTTTATCTTAAAAATCTAAAATCTTTATTTTGTAGCAGGAATAATTACAACAATTATATTCGTTGGAATTATTGTTGGTATCGTATTTTTAGCACGTAGTCCAAGAATGAGAAGCAAAATACGAAATATATTTAGAAGATCAGGTCCTTTGGTTCAATATACGAGAGTAAGTATCTAAATATATTATCTGTTTTGGTTTTACAATGATCATGATTTGTATATTTTCAGGTTGAAACTAATGAAGAAGCTAATTTATTGTTACCACAAAATGGACATTTTACTGATAGCGATGATGATTTATTAATTTAGGATTAATTACAAACAAATTAAATAAAAGAAAACCAACAAAGAAATTGTGATTACTGAAAGTTAAGAATGTTTTCTAAAGGACTTCTTTACTAATGCTTCGATTTTATATTAATATATTGGTTGTACTTAAATAAAATATATATATTTTTTGTTTTTGTGATTTTGTTCTTGCTTATACATAAGTTAGATAAAAATAAAGACTTTGTGACCATTGTGCTTTAGTCATAATTCCGATTGATTTTCGATTTTTCATATGATTTTGGTCTTATTCTCTTTTAATCCTGTGAAATATCGAAATTTCCTCTCTATTAAAGTTTTCGAAGGAGTTTAACCTTATTCAGCGGTGATATATACGAGGGTACAGGGGTGGTCAACTTCATTATATAGGGTGTTCAAATTTGAGGTAACTTTTTAAATTTTAAATAAAAGATATAAATTGTGTGAAATCTTTATTTATTTTGTTTGGAAATTAAAGTAAATTAGTTCCGGTTAATAATGAAAAAGAATGTCGTTCAAGTGACCTCCTCTCCTAGCTCGGCAGACTGTTAATGTTTTACCAAAATTTTGAAAACCTTTTGTTTTAGGTTTAAGGTTTAATTGCTATGAACGACGACGAATTGATACTCTTGGCTCTTTAGCAACACTTGTGCTAACAGTTGCAATATTTTCACTTGCACCACCACTACGATGACAAATTCTGTTTCTCTGATCTTGAACTGAACCAATTTCTTCCAATTTATCAATAAGTTTAATAAGCACGGTTTGTCGGAGCATTTTCTTCCAACTTCTGAATAACTTTCACCATATTTAAAATAAGTTTTAATAATGAATACAAGTTGTTCACTCATATATGGATCCATTTTAACTAATCGGAATCATTTACTTTATACATGAAAGAAAGATTGGTGTAATCTAGTACCGATAAAAAAAAATGGCGGCAAATTTAAAAAGATACCTCAAATTTGAACACCCTATTTAATATGTTTGACTATTTTTCTTAAAAATGTGTCGCGATTTACCTACTAAAAACTATTTAACTAACATGATATATTAATAATAATACTAGTAAAAAAAAGTCCGTTACACAACGGGACTCCATAATTCAAAATCGGTGGTAAAATAAGAATTTGGCTACAGAGCCACCCACTGTCTCTGTTATGTGTTTTGTAAAATTTGGGTTTTTGAGTAACTCCAAAACGAGTTGACCGATTCCATACCGCATTTTCTAAGTTGGATCGGTATATACGCATATAACATTTAATTTTCTTTAAATCGGTTGAGCTGTTTCCTAGTTTCATAGTGGCACAGAGGCGGGAGAAAGAGAATCATTCTTGGATCTTATATATTAAGATTTATCTAACTTATATATATATATAATAATATTATAAAGAGAAAAGATTTGTATTTTTGTATGTTTGTAACGAATAAACTCAAAAACTACTCGACCGATTTCAAAAATTCTTTCACCATTAGAATTCTACATTATCCCTGAGTAACATAGGCTATATTTATTACTAGAAAAAATTAGGAATCCCTACTAAAACTTAAATAATATAATTCCGCATACATCTGTATCCAATAATCCTCACATTCATGTCTGTCGCGTTTAATATTCTCTGTAGTCTAACTTCATGCACAAAGACCCTTCTAATGTTTAAAAAAATAAATGTCCACCCATGCGAAGCCGGGACGGGCCGCTAGTATATTGTAAAGCAGTCACAAAATGAATACAGGGGTGGAATCGTGTAATTCGATTTGAACTAAATCCTATCGAAAAATCATAGAAATAGCAATGTATTTTCGATACGATTTAATCTTACTCGAATTATACTATTTCACTCCTGGGACCTTATTATGGAACACGATCGTAATCGTAACGTTAACGTAAGGCGTATTGTTGTTATTGTTTTCCATTAATAACAACACGCCTTACGTTAACGATACGATTACAATCGTATTCCATAATAGGGCCCCAGATTAAATTTTATTTCTGTCGGATATATGATCGACTAAAAATTACTTCGCGATCCCGACTCATTGCCCATTTCTGGTATATACAAAATAGAACTTTAAAAGTAAATATAAAGGGTGTCTCCATAATAGCGCCAGATTTAAATGTCGTGCTATTTTCGTTTCATTAAGTTTACAGTACTGAAATCTTCACATCTGTCATCTACCATTGTTGCTGTTAATAGTCCTGGAACTCTGCACGAAGGAACGACATTATTATTGACAGTTTGTCAAGTTTCGAGCGTCTACTGCTGTCAAAAAGACAATTCCACAAAATTCAAATTGTGCGTTTCTTTCGGAGCAATTGTTATTTAATTAATTGTTAAATTCCCTATCGAATGAGGTATAATTCATACCTGTAGGACCCAGAATACCTGACATATACGTATACCTTCATACAAGAGAATTCTTGTGTTTCCTTTCCTAAAATGGAATATTTTTGAAAACGGTGAATGGCATTTAATTCCTTATTAAATTGATCGTCGAATGAGGTATGGGTCGTCTTTATAAGATGCAGAATACCCAAGATATACACAAACTTCAGTTACGCAAATTAAATCTTGCACTTTTATTTGGGACACCCATACATTTTACAGGATATAAAGAAAATAAGACCAATCGGAATTAAAATCATAATTAAGAGAATTTTTAAACATTTCGACTAATCCAAATAGATAGTAATCAAAAGAAAAAGACAAGTAAAAATTATATTCAATTAGAAATATTTTATGTTTTTGGTTTTCGCTAAAATTGAGTTAAAAATACACACAAAAAAAAAACGAAAAATATCTGCTAATAAAAATAAATGTAAAATTGTGTTTTTGTTTATATTAAAAAATTATTTCAAAATAAATATTAATTAATTAATATATTTAAATTGTTTTTATTTAAAAATAAAATATCTAACAAAATTTTCAAAGAAATTTTTCCAAAAATCATATTTCTGATGATTTTTTAAAAGCATTTGATCCTTCATAATTTTCAACTAGAAGATTTTTATAACGTCTTAAATGTGCCCAAATTCCTTCATTATTCTCTTTACTTTCAACTGATAGCACAACAACACGTGATATAATTAAATGTGATGGATTTACTGTACTAAATCCTTTGATAATATCAATTTCATCACCGATATTAAGCTGGAAATTGTTTTCAATTTAATTAAATTGAAATTAAAATCAATTTTATTAAATACCTGTTCACTTTTTTTCATTAATTTCTTTCCGTTTACACGAATTTTACTCTCATAAAATATAACTTCGATTTTGCTGTTTTTAAAAGTATATAGTTTTTTTTATTTTAATATATAAAGATTAGATTAAAACGTTCCCACCGGCATGTATCACTAGTGGTACATTGAGGACTGTCCCATTAGACGGCTTGTACCATTGGTGGTCCCAAGAAAGAAATCAATTTCTTCAGAAACTGCAGAAACTCTCAATGAGCGATATGCGATTACAGTCACAACAGCGTCGCCCGATGAAACAAACTAGAAGTGTTACAGAGCCGAGTCAGATACCGAGAACTACAAATTCGGCCACCGGCAGGAACGTGTTAAGCAAAATTTGTATACAAAAATACTTACTTACTTTCGTGCTATATTAAGTCCGGCTTTTAATATTAAATCAGCTCTCAAAGAATTTACACTAGTTTTGATAACTTTTGAATCACGTTCCTCTTTGAAGTCTGTCGAAATTTCATCGTCACTATCTAAATCCTATAGAAAATATATTTTTCATTTTTTTTTCTGGATTTCAAACGACCTATAATTACCTTATCCTGAGATGATGATGATGATGATCCTTTTTTATATTTATTACGAATTAATTGATAACATATCATTTTATTTGTTTGAGGAAATAAATCAGTTCGAACATATTGAAGAGTTCTCAAATTTCTATACGATTTAATGAAGATATTCTTACATAAATTGATATTACACATTTTATGTAGTAAAAATCTACTAATTAAAATAGACATTTCTTTTATTATTTATTTAATAAAATAGAAAATTAAAAAACAAAAAATGTGATAAAAATTTTTGACATTTGACTTTGATAGTTTGAAGTTTTAATAATCACAAAATTTCTATTTAACGTTACGTACTACCATCTATATGTGAAAAATAATACTTCTAATTTTTAAATATTTTAGAACGTGTGTGAATAGCTAAAATGTTTTTTTCCTCCAAATTGACTTTTATCGAGCTTATTTCTTGTAATTAAAAGATGGCTTTTATTTGAAAAGTTTTCATCATACGAAATAATTTGATGAATAATTTGGCACTAAAGTAACCAAGGGTCCAAAAATTTACAAAAAAAAAGAATAAATTGATTTTGCTTTACTTATTAGACAAATAAATACTTACTGTTTATTAGTAAACTTACTTAAAACAAATTTTATTAAGTAATTTTAACAATCCTAGCAGCATTTTTGAACTTTTATGTCTTTTATAGATCTCAACGATGCTTATACATACGATTGTGTATGTTGCATAAGCATCCCTAAGGCCTATATACTCGATAAAAGCACAAAAATTCTAAAGGGTGTCCCAAAATTCACGCAAGATTTTAATTTCGCGCCATTTATGCGGTAAAGTATTGCCAACGTAAAACAAAGAGAACAGCTGACAGTTTCGGGTTATTAAAACTGGAGCGATACACGAAAGAGCAATGCGTTTTGATTGTTGGCCAAAAGGATGCTGATTTTTCGAACAAAATCATCTTCAGCTCATTTTCATCTTGATAGCTGGTTAATCGATAAAATTGTTGCATTTAGGTTTCTAAAAATCCACAAGTTATTGTTGAGAAACAAATGCATCCGTAACTTGTCACTGTTTGGTGCGGATTTTGGGCTGGATGCACAATCGGTCTTCGACAATGCAATACAATAACAGTTAATCGACAATGTGATAATCCAGTTTTTTATGCCTAAATTGCAAGATGGATGGATGTGGACGACAAGTGGTTTCAGCAAGACGGTGGCCACATGCCATACAGCCCAAGAAACAATTCAATTACTGCATGAGTCAATTCCTGGTAAAGTAATTTCCCGTTTTGGTGATCACAATTGCCCGCTCAGATTATGCGATTTAACGCCGTTGGAATTTTTTCTTTAGGTTTTTTTTTTGAAGTGTAAGATTAATGTCAACAAGCCGACAATCACCCATGCCTGTAAGGAAGAAATTGAGCACTGTATCAACGAGATTCAGCCACATTTATGCTAATTATGCAAAACGGTCATGGAAATTTTCAACAAAAGAGTTCGTATGTGCCAGCAAAGCCATTTACCCCTATATGCTATACCATACATAACCCTATACTATATACTTTATGAATCAATAAAAAATGTACAAATTTGAATTATAAACCTGTATTTTCTATCAAAATTACTTATTGCATGAATTTTAGGACACTCTTAAGTTTAGAAAAGAAATTGTCTCTTGCCAAATTTTTCAAAAATCGATTTAAAGCTTGTTTTCCCTGAGATTACAGAATGTTATTTTTATAAAATTTTTTCTTCTAACGTATACTATCAAATGAAATGTCTGTCCCTGTAACTGCTTCGTTTTAGTTACTATTCACCCCTGCCTTTAGTATAGAATTTTTAACTTCTATACGAAGTATATAGGTTACTGGAAGTAGCAAATCTCCACGTTTTATTAGATTCAAAATCGGTTACAATCATTTTTATCCAATGTCTGTCTGTCGGTCTGTCTGTCGTGTACAAAATTGTAGCCATATTTTTGAATCAATTTCCATGAAAATTGGTAAGAGCGGTTTTTTCGTCATGAGAACCATTCTATCAGAAATTGGGTTTGATTGGACTAAAACTTCGGGCAGCCTCCATACAAAAGTTCGGTTTTTTGTGTTTTTACATTACAGGGTATTGTAACGTTATTTATGGACCGATTTCAATGAAATTTGGCATGAGACACTTTTTCAATGAAAAAACAATTCTGTTCAAAAATCAATTGAATCCGATTACTTACTTAACTTCAGATAGTTGCCAAACAAAATTCGGATTTTTTTTTTTGTATGAAATTTGTAGCATAACTTTGGGTGCTCGGAGAAAACTTCGAAATTTTTGTAACAAAATAAATCATAAATTGTTTTATGAAATAATTTGATCGATATGTATAGAAGTTCCCATAGTGGTTTGCGCACTATAGCTTTTTATAACGGTTTTTAATTATTAGAAAACCTGTAAACTATGAAAATAATTTATCTCATTAGCAGTAGTTCTTATCCTGGTCCCAATTGTTGTTCAAGTTTTAATTGAAATTTTCATTTAGATAATTTTTGTGATGAAATATTTTCGTGGCTCCTGAAAAATTTACTGTAAAATCGTTTTAAAATCGAATTGAATAAAAAAAAGAGTAATGAAAAATCTACTTTAAAAAGAAAAAGAAGAAATTACTATAATTAATAAAAAAAAAAAAAACAAATCAAATTATCCACGAAATGATGACATAAACTTTATTACATATTTTCTAAGAAAAGAGAAACAATTTTCTTTTTTTTTTCTTTTCTATATTTTTTTGAAATGATTTTTCAATTTCTAATTTATATATATTTAGAACGTGAAGATTTACATTTATTTTATATTCGTTTACGAATTAATTATAATTAGAATTGAAATTTTGTGTTGTTTAAAAAGTTTTCTTAAAAATCGTAAATTTTTAAACTACTACAAACTATGCCAAACGAAAATAAAATGGTTTTCTATAAAAAATCACAAAACATTCAAAATATTCAAAATATACTTAATATATCAGATGAAGATGAAAATTATATAAAAAAATTAATAAAACTTGATATTCATTTACGTAAAGTTAAAAGGATACCAAATATTAAAGAAACTAATAAATCACGATCACGTTATATTGCATTATATCCAACTGATATTTGGGGACCAACAGAAAATGAATGGTTGTATTTTGAACAATTAAGAAAATATTTACCAACAACAACAACTTTAATTGATTTTCAAAAATTCTTTAAAAATCATTATCCAAATCCGGAATTTTATAAATCACCAAAAAAAGCAGCACATCCATTTTATCATTGGTGTTCAAATATATGGAAAGAATATTATTATCAACAAAAATCTGTTCACCAACATGAGGAAAATTTCATTTTATTACAAAATGGAAATGAATATCATATAAGAAATAGGATAAAATAGATGTGAATGGGGCACAATAAAAAAACACCACACCAAAGGAGAGAACTGATGATAGGGAGTTGACCAAAAGGAATTTAAGAAGTCCTTTTCAAAAATCTACAAAATTTTGTAGACCAAATCAAAATGTTTATAATTAATTTTAATTTCGATGTTTAATGTTTTAATTGTGTTTTTATGTAACAAAAAAAAAAAAAAATAATAAATAAAAATGAAAGAAATTATTTCAATATAATTTAAAGAACAATAAATATTTTTTCATATACAAAAGATTTAAAAAGAAAACGGCTTTCCCGAAGGAAATATGTTATAATAAAGCATCCTTCGGAAAAACCGTTTCAATAAGTCAGTTTTTGATCAGATAGACAGTTTTAATTCTTGGTTATAAAAATGGAAATTTTTTTCCTTCTGCTTAGTAAGATCTTCTAAAGCTAGTTCCCTCATACTATCTGTTTTATCATATGTGAATTTATCAGGGAAGAATTTTAACTCATACAAAGAACTAGGAAATTGGCTAGTCTCGAATGAAATGTGACATTATTCACAAAGAACGGGAATCCTAGAAATTTATTCAGAATCAATTTGGCGCCAATATTTAGAAATGAATTGTTAAACTTCTTATGTAATTCCTTGATTAATGCATTTCTTTTTTAATGAAAGACCTGGGCCCATATTTGGTAACTCGACTTGATAAATTGGATCGACAGAAAACCTTTAAAACAAGGCTGTACCGCGGCCCAAGGCAAGTATCAATGCGGACCGAAAATATTCAAAGTTACTGAAGTATGCCCATTTTTCTGAGGAATGATTTGTGTGTTGTGTACGCTGTCGTACTAAAGCTGCCAAGTGACAAACAACAGAAAAAGGGACAGAACAGAAAGCTCTTTCGTTCTGTAGTAAATTCTCTTTCTGTTTGCGTTATACTCAGTCAGCTATACTGTTCTGTTGTTTTTCGTTATTTTTTGTGTACAGTTAGCCGTAAGCCTGTCGACTACGGTAAAACAGCTATAATAATATACTTGTGGCCCAAAACACCATGTCTTCTTTCAATATGACTCAGAGAAACAAAAAGTTTGGACACCCTTGCTTTAAAGTCTTTTTTGATATAATAGAAATTTGGTATTTCACAACAGAAATCGAGATCGAGTCGAGAAATCAAGTATGAGTTCTGGAGTGTGTAGTATGTAACTTCTTTCAGACCGTGAGTTGCGAGTTTTCATAAAAATGGGAGTACGTAACTTGTTTCACTCATATGAAAATTAAAGCTATAATTGAAACGACTTACTGTTTGGTCGAATCAAAAAGTGTGAAACAAGTTACGTGCTAACAGTCCTGGTTTTTATCGGGTTACAAAAATATATACTATACTTTTTTGTGGCCTACTGTTTTTTTTTTACTATAAATTATCATTTTTGTTGCTGGGAACTGAAAGATCCTTTGGAAAAGTCCAAAATTTTGTATTTGATTAGAATAACATACAATTCTAAAATCTGATATAAAACTTCATACAAATCGTTTAAAATTCTTGATCTTGAAAGTGCTGACTTATAAAGAATATTAAATGATATAATTGTATATCACGAATTTTTCCTTATTTAGCAGATTTCATAGAATCATAATCATAATTGTGTAGGAACTTATTCATATTTTGTAAAACTCGGCCATTGTAGTCCATGCACAAATCTTCCTGTCGAAGAGTTTTTTTTTCGAGGTACACAACTGTGTGGTTCACGGTACATCTTTGCATTTTGTGCACAGTGCAGGCCCAGCACAAAATCAATGGCAGCATTCGTCTCTCAATCGTTCAATAGTTCCGGAGAGAGCAGAGAACTGAACTGATTTTGGCTGAATCAGTTAAACGTTATTATTGCCAAAGTCAATTCGGACAGATGGGATGTCTGTGTTATACATCTGATCGCGGCGGAAGAGTGGCCAGACAATTTCTATAATATTGCCCATAGCACCATTGATAAGGCCTTGCTCGACATTGATATTAGATCAACTTACTTGAAAGAAGCCTTGCAATGAAGAAGCCATGAAGGAAATGGAAAGAATACGTCAATAAATTCACATGAATTCGGTTTTCAAAAATCGTCAAACGTAAAAGTGCAAGTATTCAATTCAATCGAAGCGTCACCTTGCGGATTTCTTCCGAACTAACTTTCCATACAAAAGAAAATTTACAGAAAATGAATTCAATTTTGCTGCTTACAGATGGCTAAACGTATTAAAAGAATGCATTGTCATCGTGTTCTGAGCTAAAAGTTTCAAATGTGTAGAAAGTCGGGAAGTTAGTTAAAAATCGATTGCAAGATTTGTACTGGACAAACAAACAGACAAGAAAGCGAATTAATAAAAACGTGGTAAAATACAAAAATGAGATTGTTTTTCCTTTCCGTCCATTTAAAGGGTTTTTAACTGAAAATAAATTTTTTTGAAAAAATTTTTTTATTTTTAAAACATAAATTAAAACTTTTCTTTAATTTCTTAAACTATTAATGGATAGTGTCTTTTATTTTACTAGAAATAATTCTCTTTGAATTCTTTGAATAAATTCCGAACCCCTAAAAAGAAACACATAAATGCAGTTAGTTAGAATTAAGTATTCCTTTTCTTTAATTTTACCTTTTTCCAGCTGTGACATGAATTACACGTCTTATGATACTATTAAAAAGCCAAGGATAATATAGGAATACATGTAAATTGTAGGCCAATAAAGGTGGTATAAAAATCAATTCGTATCGAAGATTTTTAATGAATTCCAAAATTTTTGAACGTTTTTTATCATTGATTTTAAATTGTTGCCACAATAATTGTATCATATAAACGATGCCATAAGTTAAAATTGTTAATTGTGGTGTAAAATAATAAGAAATTCCACTTAAAAATCCAGCAATTTTATGTCCAAATTCGGTATCCTCTTGAAAGAATTGATTTAATAAACAATAAGTTATCTAAAATAAAAAAAATATATATGAAATTAAAGTAATTTTCGAAAGAAATATTCGACTCAACTCTATAAATTCCAATATATGAAACGAAAAATTTTATCGAATTCAATTTAAATAAACCAATTTTTTGTAGAAAATAATCAGAAATATTTTTTGATTTTTCAATTTTCATAAATATTAATTTTCCAATACTTATTATTGTTCCAATTAGGAAATATGTTTTCATACCCGATTTTATATAATTCATACAGGAGCCTTTATGTGAACAGATTTTTTTCTTCTCATCAATATTTCTAATATTTCCATTAATATCCTTTTTAATGATGGACTCTTTTGGCGGTCGAACAAACCAAAATGTTTGTGAGTTTTGTTGTCGTAAATTATGTAAAATAATTGAACTTAATATCATGAAAATTAATGTTTGATTAATAATTGATTTGTTTATTGAATATGTTATTAGATTTCCATTGTAACGTATTGATGCTTCTATCGCCTAAAATGAAAGAAATTTTCAGGATTTTTTTTATTCAAGAATTATTCTCAAATTACAAAACTTACAATTTGAATACATTGAAATGATAATAAATGAATTGCACGTTTTGATAATAGAATTGCTGATAATCCAGTAAAAAATCCGGGAATCATTAATGTTGTATAATAATAATATCCTCCAGTAAGATTTCTATTAAGAAAAACAAAAATTTACCAAAAATTGTAAATAAAAGCTTAGAATTAATCTCAAATTCGACATAATTTGTTGTATACATAATACCGGGTCTGGCAATTGAAGTGTCCATCTAATTCAAATCGCAGTCAAATGTAACCTGCACATCTTGCAATACTAAACTTTGACATAAATGTTGTTTGACATATTTACTTCGTTTACATGATGGAATATCCTACATGTAAACCCGGATCGACTTCAAATCGAATTGAAAATTTAAAATGGAGTAAGAACAGAGGTGAAACATAACCTAAAAAAGAAAAATTTGTTTGGTAGCGTCTATTAAATTGACGTTGATTTGAAGTCGATTTCAAGTCAATCTTTCAATCCGGTAAAGCTCAAAAACGCGGGTTGAATTTCAAGTCGATTTCAAATCAATTCTGAAGTCGCCATGTAAACCAAGTAATTGTCTGTCAGTAGTAAAAATTATTTGTTAGTGAAAAGATTCGTTCATATTTTTTGAACTTTAAACGAAATTCAGTTGTTGCGCTTTATTCGATTTGAAAGTCAAACATCGAAATTCGGAGAGAGTTAAATTACATGAATTTGAGTGAAAAGTTTGTTTATCGTACCATTAAAGCGTTACAGCGTTTTTAAATCCAGACTCTTCAATTGCCGGACCAGGTATTAATACAGGAATATTGTCTTTCAGAGTTCCTCATATTTTAGATTCAAATTAGGACAGCGACACCAGAGATAGAAGTGTAGATTGTTACCCATCGGAGCATTACGTCGGGTTGAACGTGTTAATCCATAAAAACAACTTAAAACTTGAAACTAAATAAGCTTAAATTAAGTAATTTGAAGTCGTCGAATACAAGTTTTTTTTTTTTTTACCTTATAAATAAGTGTAAATATAAAGAAAAAAAATAATTTAATTACCTTGTCAAACAAACCAAGAGACATATTAAATTTCCGAAAGTATAACCTCCAGCAAATAATTCCAAATAATATTTGAATGCATTTTTAATAATATCTTTATTTAAATTGTTAATTTTACTTAAAAGTGGAATCTAAAATAAAAAAAAAAGCAAAAAGAATTAATTTCAAATAAATTCTAGAATATTTTCATACAAATGCCAATGGAAAATAGAAAATTGCATTCGGTGTAATAAATAGAAGAAAATTTTCCAGAAATGATTGAAAACATGTTTTCCCCGGATGGAAATATGATGTACATTTGGCATCTGTAATTTTATAACCAAATAGTTTACTTAAAATGTTCATAATTATGAATTTTTGACCACTCAAGGAACTTTAAAACTTCACTATTCAAATTGAACTGATTTTAATTTATGTAAAATCTAAGAAATTTTATTCCAAATAAAATATATATAATATCAAATTTAATACATGTAGAATTTTTTGGTGGAGCAATTATTTTAGTCGGTCAAGTTGAGATTAATTAAATAATCGCCCAAAAATTAGACTTATTCAAATTCATTTTAGTTACAGTAATGTTAAGTAACGTTACAGATATTCATAATAAATTGTATTTTGATTAAAAATACTCATTGTTTTAATAATATTTAGAGAATTATATTTAAAACAAGTCGAACTTGATTCAAAACATTTTAAAAAAACATTTTAAAAAAGACTTTTTTAATAAGTAATACTTTCCAATTACTTTTATTTTTTGCTTTCAATAAAGTTTAATAGTCATAAAATCAAATGCAACAATTTAAAGTGTAGAGCAGGGGTCTCCAAACTACGGTCCGCGTGCCAACGCCGGATCCATGGGCACCACCCATCCGACCCGCCATTATTTATTTTGATTACATTGTAAACTTTACAAATTTACAAGCAAATTTCAGCTTACAAATCACTGTAAATTAGCAAAATTAATTCGAGTATAGCATAATAATTCGCAATATTATGGGTCTAAAAACACCCACCCTCAACCATAGCTCCCCCTTTGACTACCTCGTTGGTTTTTTTGGTATATTTACCCCATAACCCCAATGGAGATATATTTCATGTCTTAAATCGAGCTATTCAGAATGCACAGTATTTACCCCACAACACCTTGAGGGAAAACATTAAATTGGTCCCATTTCCTCGGTTCGTAAAATAGCTCTCGTCAAACATATATCCGGAAAAGGCAAAGAACCTCGAAAGACTAAGGGTCCAAACAACCTAGAAATGACCTCAGCGCCGAAGTAGTGGGAGGTGGAACTGTAAGGTGTTAGAAATAATCCGCATGAAAATCTCCACAATTTTGCTGAACATTGTAATCATGTGCGACGTCTATATACGAAGTTTAAAAATTTGTATTAACTCCAGCGCCAAAGTAGTGGGAGATAGAAATACTTGATCTTCGATAGAAATAATCCGCATAAAAACCTCTACAACTTTACTGAACATTGTAATCCCGTGTGAAGCCTATTTAAAAAAGTTCGTAAATTTGTATTGCCTCCAGCGCGGTGGTAGATGGAGCTTTGTCGTGTACCGCAGAATGTCCGGCACAAAAATCTTAATAACATTGCCTCCGGTCAGAATCATGTCCAATGTATATTTCAGATTATAAACGAACTTTTCCCAAATGAGCTTCCAAGCTTCGTAACTGCTCCGACCTAAAATCTCCCCGGAAACAAAATATCTCCACATTTCAAGTAATTCTGTAGAACATATCAATACAATATATACACAATAAACATATATGATGTATTTCAAGTCAATTATATCAATTATAACAAAACAGTTTACGTGCATATACCAAATAATCAAAGACATATGCTATATAATTTCAAATTTTCTTGGGTGGTACATATTTGTCACCTATTTCCTCCTCCGGCAGAGTATAATGGAAACCTGAATCTGGATCGAAACCAGGACTTCTAACGAGACCTTCCGTTTCGAGCTGATAAACAAGTCCGCAGTATGGAGTTAAAAATCTACCAGGTCCAACTATATGGTCTGGTGCCGGATACTGATATTGTGGACCAGCAATTACTACTGCTACCCAGAAAAGTAACTTTATATTCAAATAATAAGAAATGTCAATTAATATTTTTGAAACAAAAAAAATAAATATTAAATTACAATAATTCCACGTATCATTCTGTTTGTCTCCTTATCGGTTCTAAAGAAGTTTTCAAGTTTGAATGATGATCAAAAACTAAAGATTCGCTTTTATATACCCAAAAAATGTTTGCTAACTATTTTTGGATAATAGCCCCGCAATTAAAACAAAAAAGGAACGCAAATATATGCAAAATTCAGGCCTTAAAAATATATTTTAATATTTATCGATTTATGTATTCAGTTAGGGTCACAGCCTTGCGGACTTCCTGCATGAAATTTAATTTATTGATTGATAAATTGGCGAAAAATTCATCAGTTTACAGGTAAATAATAAAATATACTATATATTGGGCGGACCTTGGCTGACATTTTCTCAATTCTAATTCAAGTTTACTAATGGAAATTATAAGCAGGGACTTCAAATGCTTATCAGTTAATTTTGATCTCTAAATGCTTTTTGTATATTTCATTTTGGAGAATGTTTTTTCACACAGATAAATACTGCCGAAAGTGGCAAAAAGCCACGATTTATTATTAATTTACTTGCCAACCGAAATTGCGAATGGAGCGGGGGCCGCCTACGCGCCCTGCGCCATAGATATCTCACTCGTCGGCTAGTCCCAATATGAAAATTTGCGCGTAATTAAAAATTACAGTATTTTGTTATGATGAGTTAACTATGTTTTGGCCCTTGGGACTTAGTGGAGGAGTCAGTGTGACCCTTCGGTTAAAATGTTTGGGGACCCCTGGTTTAGAGGATTACCAAAGTAATACGTTTTTCACAGTTGAATGCACGAATATTGTGTAATAAACTCTTGTATATTCATTTTATGAATCACCTGAAAGTATGCAATGAAAAAAACTCTAGAAGGAAATTGATCGAAGTTACATTTGTTGACATTCTGAATTTAGAAATTTAAAAGAATGAAATAAAATCACAGAAATAAAAACATTGGGAATAGATCTATAGAATATTACTAATTTAAAATGAAGATAGAAAGAAATTAAAATGGGTAAATCTTTTCTATTTTCCAAAATAACAACAACTTTTGTTAATATAGTTTCGGAAAGCTCGTTCTCAGAATTTTTATCGCAGAGTTATTCTCAATGGAGTCTTATTGGATATTCGATGGGGTTATAGAAACTATATTAATCACAGAGGATCCGAAAGAAGTTTTAATTGTTACTGCCTTTTTAACACAGTCAAAGAAGTACTGTTTACAATTATTTCAAGTTACGCGATTTTAGGGAACTGAAAAAAACTAGCCTGTAATTAGCTTGATAAACCCTTTCGGTATATACTTGTACTACACAATTATATCAATCATCGTTTTTTTTTTTTTATTATATTGAGAATTTTCGATAATATTAACACTTGAGTATTTTTAATATTAAAAATATTTTTTTGTTGAAATTTATTTTAACAAATGAAAAATACAAAATCTAAATAAAAAGAATAATATAAAAATATAAATAGTATGTTTTTAGAACAAAAACACAAAAAATAATAAATAATATCTTTAATCCACTTCTTCAACAGTTGGTCCTCGTCCACCATGTCCACCTTGTGGTTGTTGTTGTCCTTGTGCTTGACCATGCATTTTAGCCATAATTGGACCACAAACACGTTGTGAATCTTTCAAATGATCTTCGAATTCTTCTTTTTCTGCTAATGTATTTGAATCTAACCAACTCATTTCAGATGAACATTTATCACGTACAGTTCCTTTATCCGAATCGGAAAGTTTTCCTTCAGGAGCATCTTCAATAGCCTATTAAAATTTTCATTTAATTATTTTGAATTTTAATTTAATTTAAATCAATCTAACCTGTTTACAACTGAAGATATAACTTTCTAAAGCATTTCTGGCAGTGATCTTTTCACGTTGTCTATCATCTTCTTCACGATATTTTTCTGCCTCAGACAACATACGATCAATTTCGGCTTTCGATAAACGTCCTTTATCATTTGTGATTGTAATCTTTTCTGAACGTCCAGTACTATTATCTTTAGCGGAAACATTCAAAATACCATCAGCATTCATATCGAATGTAACTTCAATTTTTGGTACTCCACGAGGTGCTGGTGGTATACCAGTTAAATTGAAAGTACCAAGTAAATTATTATCTTTCGTCATGGCACGTTCACCTTCAAATACTTGAATTGTTACAGCATTTTGATTGTCACTGTATGTAGTGAACGTTTGTTGTTGTTTACATGGAATTCTTGAATTACGTTCGATTAATTTTGTCATAACACCACCGGCAGTTTCGATACCCAATGATAATGGTGCAACATCAACAAGAAGTACATCTTGAATTTGTGAACTACCATCACCGGTCAAAATTGCCGCTTGTACAGCAGCACCATAAGCAACTGCCTCATCTGGATTTATTGATAAATTTAATGATTTTCCACAAAAGAAATCTTGTAACATTTTTTGAACTTTCGGTATACGTGTTGATCCACCAACAAGAACAACATCATGTATAGCACCTTTATCTAATTTTGCATCAGATAATGCACGTTCAACTGGCTGTAATGTTGATCTAAATAAATCCATATTTAATTCTTCAAATCTAGCACGTGTAATTTTCGAATAGAAATCAACACCATCATGTAATGCATCGATTTCTAATGATGCTTCTGTACTAGATGATAAAGTTCGTTTTGCACGTTCACATGCCGTTCTCAAACGACGTAATGCACGAACATTACCTTTTAATTCTTTTTTATATTTTCGTTTAAATTCTTCAACAAAATGATTTACTAAACGATTATCAAAATCTTCACCACCCAAATGTGTATCACCGGCAGTTGATTTCACTTCAAATAAAGAACCTTCATCGATTGCTAATATTGATACATCAAATGTTCCACCACCCAAATCAAAGATTAGAACATTTTTTTCACCTTTCAAATTCTTATCTAAACCATACGCTAATGCGGCGGCTGTCGGTTCATTAATAATACGTAAAACATTTAAACCAGCTATTGAACCAGCATCTTTTGTTGCTTGACGTTGTGAATCATTAAAATATGCTGGTACTGTTATAACAGCATCTTTTACTGTACCACCCAGATAGACTTCAGCAATTTCTCTCATTTTTGTTAGAACCATCGAACTAATCTCTTCTGGTGCAAATTTCTTTACTTCACCTTTAAATTCAACTTGAATTTTTGGTTTACCACAATCATTGACTACTGTAAATGGCCAATGTTTCATGTCATCTTGAATTTTTGGATCATCAAATTTTCTTCCAATCAAACGTTTCGCATCAAAAACTGTATTCTTAGCGTTCATAGCAACCTGAAAAAAAGGGGACACCATTATAAAACCATTATATTTAGGAATATTTAGGAATATATTTAAACGAGAGCAAAGTTTAGATTTCTAAATTGTGGGCTTGAATTAGGTACGACCATTTCGGACAAATTTTATTACAAGATTTTGAGCTGAAAAATTCTACTTTATTGAATTTTTGGATCCAAGAATTTTATTCAAGAGAAAAAAACGAAATTAAATTTTCCATTTGAAATTACGTCAGAATTTGTTCTAAAATTGAATTTTTAATTCATTCAAACAATTTTTTTTGCTTCATAGAGATTTGTAGATCGTGTGAATTTCTATTTATAGAAGAGAAATATTTCGCATAATTAGTTACCATCTCGCTGGATACACGTAAATTTTCGATATACCTACAACTACCACCTACACTATTGTACGGTAAACGATTTCAAATCATACATATTTCAAATAAAACCGCCAAAAATAAAAGCTTTTTGTTGCACATTCTAAAGTCGCGGATTTTTTTATTTGATTTAAACCATGGCTGTCCAATCCGCGGCCCGCGGGCCGTATGCGGCCCAAGGCAAGTATTAATGCGGTCCGAAAATATTCTAAGTTACTGAAACATGTCCATTTTTCTGAGGAATGATTTGTGTGTTTGCTGCCGAGTGACAAACAACAGAAACAGGACCAGAGCAGAAAACTCTTTCGTTATGTAGTAAATTCTCTTTCTGTTTGCGTTGATCGCTCAGCTAAACTGTTCTATTATTTGTCACCTGGTGGCTTAAGTGAAGAATACAACATACTAAGTGTAAAATTAGAACCAACATGTTGGATGAACACCTTGAGAACTGCCTGAGAATTGCAATCACGTCAATCGAACCAGATATTGACGCTTTAGTTTCTCAACTTCAATACCAAGTATCACATTCATTTTATGATATGGATTTATACATAGTAATATACTTGTGGCCCAAAACACCATGTCTTCTTCCAATGCGGCCCAGGAAAACAAAAAGGTTGGACACCCTTGATTTAAACAATTTTGTCATTATTATGTAATTAGTTTTATTCACAATCGAATCAACGATGTGTAGAACTTTTGTGTTTTTTTTTGTTAGTAATTTATTTGATTTTCCAATTCTAGATTATTCGATCTTTTTTGTTGTCGATGAAATTAGAAAAATTCATTATTTTTATGAAACTTTAAAAAACGAAGAAACACTCAACAAGAAGTTGCGTTTAAGAAAATAGAAACAAAAATTTGATCTTTGCTTTTAAAATTATCCACGAAAATCGAGAATATTCGGTTTGGCTAACGTTGTGCGGTAAAATTTATATATTTTTAAAATAATTCATATATTAGTGATTGAATTAAAATAGTATCCAAAGAAAAAATACTCTTTTTGAATGGTGTTAGTCATCTATGTTAAAAATATACAAACATTTGGTGGTCAACATACTTTTGATGGTGGTGAATATCTTCATAAAATTTTTGGTTTTTTGGACACACGACAGATTAAAATTTATACCTTATAGTGTCTCCTTTTGTCGGCTACAATCGAATACACTATGTGTCTATGTGTTTTTTTTTTTTTTTTTAGATATGAGGAATAGTGGGTGCTAAAATCTGATATTTGTAGCCTCAAAATTCAATTTAATCTCTGTGTTGATACTAAATTATCACGAATAGGAATTGAAATTTGGTTCTTTGATAAAGTTTCAAGTGAATTAATTAAGAAAATACCTTCATGTTCGAATTTCACACGGCTAAAATGGAATCAAAAACATTTTCCCAAAAACTATTTCAACAGGATCGCTACAAAGTTTCGTGTGAACTGGGACGTTTAGTGAAATCTTTACCAATTCGTGACTACTGGTCTTTCTATATCCATGTTATATATTCTATTTTACTATTAACATTTTCCTAGGTCCGACATTATTCTTAAAAAAACAGAAAAGAAAAAACCAAATTGCTTAAAAAGTAAGTCCTTGTCGACCTTCCTAACATCAAAAGGACATAACTATTCTATAATATAATTAATATATTAATTACTAATAATTAAAAAATTCTATAAAATTTGATCAGTTTAAAAATTACATTAAAAATATGTTACAAGGTAGAAAAAATTAATAAAACATAATTTTTTTCTTATAAAAACGATCAAAATCTAATAAAGTAGAATCTAATTAAAATTATTATCTTTCAATTAGAAAAAAAAATTATCTTACAAAAGTCAAAACAAGTAAAACATTAGCTTTTTAATTCCAAATTTGGAACAAAAAATTGATTAAAAAATGCTTGTGCCTCCTTGTTTGACAAGACTTGTATCTATGATCATCACAGATCATAGAAAATTCGATCAACTAATTTACACCATATTTTTTTGATTTGATTTGATTTGATGTCCAAAACAGAAGAATTTATTACGTTGTTCATCTTGAAAATATGGAATTTATTGAAGTTAACAATTAAATATGCGAGAAATATGAACATCCCATTTTAGGACTTAAGATATTTTCCCAAAAATGGTTGAGACAAGTAGTTTGTTTTTGTGATGTTATGACAAGTTTTAATACCAAAAACAATGATTTATGATAATCATAAAATCAGATCAATATGATCATGCAATTGAATCTAAGTTGAAAATGATCTTCGAAAAATATTCTGTTTTGATCATTAAATCTGTATTTAAATTATAATCTCAGGTCTAAGAACAACTTTTAATGATCGTATATAAAGAATTTCATGATTAATACCTCTTAATGAACTTACTTGATTTTTAGCAGCATCACCAATTAAACGTTCTGTATCATTAAATGCCACATAGCTAGGTGTTGTCCTATTTCCTTGATCATTGGCAATAATTTCAACTTTAGCATGCTGCCAAACTCCAACACATGAATATGTTGTACCCAAATCAATACCAATTGCTGGAACTTTACTCATTTTGTATTCTTGAAAAATAAAAGAAAAAAACAAATGATGATCTAATAAAATCTAAGATGGCTCATTAAAAAGCTAATTAAAAAGCTAATTAAATGCACAAATTGAAAATATACCTTTTTTTTTTTGATTATATTAAAATTAATCCAAAATAAAGATATCAACTAAAATAAAACTAAAATTATTTCACACTAAAATTTATTTCCAGAGTGATCACTGATCCACTTTCACTCGTATATGAATTTATTCTAGTTATGAATTTATGATTTCGAATTTTTCGCGGAATATGAAATAGTTTTTAGATCGAATTCTAAGTAAAGACTAAAAAAAAATTATGATATTGTAACGTATTTTTATTTGAAATAAACTTGTTGGCGATCGGCGATAAAGTGAAGAGTATAAAGAAACGTATATTTGTTTTTAAATGATTTTCCAATGAGATTTTTATATTTATTCCAATCGTGATGCTAAAAATAAATATATTTTTCTTTCTAAATTGACTCATTTTCATGAAATTATGAAAACTTTTCATCGATCGTACCGAGATACTCTCGACGAGAACATACTAGAAACGAATTTTATGACGTCAGATATTTAATATTTTTGGGTAAAAATAAAATAGAAATAAAAGTATGCTTAACTTTATGGCAAAAAGAATTTTTATTTTTTTTTCGTGTAACATTCTAGAATTAGATATTAAACAGGGTGAACAAAAAGTTCTTGTGAGTTAACATGTTTGAATTTGAATCAAAATAGGTATAATAGATTCATTGATTCATGAAGCTTAATAGTGTTCAATAACAGAATGTAGTTTGTTTGTAATTTTCAATTTTCATAAACCGTTAACATCTTACTTCATTGTCTATAAAAAATGTCATCTGACGAGGAAAATATGAGTGATGAAAATTTACATTTAGCATTTATTGAAACGACCGAAATAAATAAAGAATTATCACCAAACTATTTTATTATTTGGGATGACACGGACTTTTATTCCCCACTTTGGGTATTAAACTCAGTTTCAATCTCCTTCCAACTTTTTAACTTATCTTCCATTGTCGTCCTATATGTTCTCTTACATTCTATTATATATATTTTTTTTTGTGTTTAACTAAATGTAAAAGAAATGTTTTTCCTTTGGTCGAGAAATTCGCACTCCTTTTATTTATTCCTTTCATTTTATTGATTTTAAATTTTTAATTTATTATTTTAATTTAATTGAAATTTATTTTATTTAAATTCGAAATTTTTACCGCCAAAAAAATCTTGACATTTAAAATGTATAACAAATCATTCACGATTGTAAGTTACGAAGAAATATTCACAATAGCGCCCATTTGTCAAAATCATTTAACCCTGTACTGTGAAATGAAAAAATAAAAAAGCTGAGCTTAAGCCTAAAATCTTGCTTAGGCTTAAGCTACGCTACGCTGTGAAATCGGCCCTTATATTCCTTCAATATTTGACCCAAACTTCACAATTTAGCTTTCATAAAATCTAGTTTTTATTCTTTTTCAAAGCATTATTAAAAATTAGAAGATCGGATAGTCATTGAGTTCGAAGCAAAATTATTATTGCGTTTTGTGTTTTAATCATTTGTTTTTTTGAAAGTCTACCTAAACTGGAGTGCGAGTACGTAAGTTTTTTCCCACTTCGTATTTCGCACTAAAGGTAAAAACACTTATGGTTTGGTCGAATCAAAAGTGTGAGTCAACTAAAATGCTGACACTTACTATCTTTGAAACAATTCCTGATCTTAGTTCTTATTTCAATTTATTACATCTGCTGCTTTTGGTCTCACCCAGTATATACAGTTTTTGTGTAGGCATTATTCAAATATGGCTAAATTCGAAATTAAGTAATTTATAAATATCTTAATTTAAACATTAGAAATAAACAAGTTATATTTAGATCTTTAATTTTAAAATGATTGCGTAGCATATGTTTAGGCGTTTCAATAAATTGCGATCGTGTGAAAATTAAGGTTTGAATTGAGTAGTTTTCTTTTAAACGAAGTTTGAAATATTGATTATTAACAACGTAGCCATTGGATATATGAAAGTCTCAGTTCCGAAACCTGACTATTCCTAGTGTAAATTGCTGGAAAATGAAAATTTTGTGTTGAAGTAATATTGCAATTTGTGTAAAAACAATTGGTGGTAACGATATGTTGTAAATCGAGGTGTAATCTTGTGTTAGGTGCTTTCTACAATATGTAGCAATACAGCTAATGCATTGTTCATATGCAACATACTATGAATACTCTAATATCTTTCTGAGATAGTAATTTTGAAATAGTACTTTAAGGTTACAATCCTTCCTAGTCTTTTTTCACGTTCCGGTAACACTATCAACTAAATACAACTGTATAATATGTATTCGATACTTTGTCATAGTTAATTCCCTAACAACAGTATATGAACCGCGACACTAATAACTTGTTTAATCAATAACAAAATATGTAAAATTTCCTCGACGAAATCTAATCAGTTATGAAAAATGGCAGGTAAAGGCAAGAAAAAACGAAATAGTAAAGATTCGAATGGAAGTAATGGCGGTGAAAAGAAAACTAAAGGTAAAAAGAAAGCATCTTCAAAAGGTAAAACAGCAAAATTTCAAGCTGATATATTTAATGAAGCTGCCATGGAAAATGCATATTATGTGTGTCACAATATTCAAGTAATTAATTTTAATTAAAAAACATGAAAATAATAATAATAAAAATTAATCAATTACTATTTTGCTTAAAGGATGTTTTGAAATCTCGCGGTTTTGTGTGGCCAGAAGCACAGAAAAAAAAGAAGAAGGGAAAGCGATAATATTTTATAATAAAATTCACAAAATTATGAGTACGAGAGTTAGTTTAACTTGTTTAGGCTCTTAATTAATTCATAATTAATTTTAATATTTCAAAATGTAAATTTTATGAATATTTTAAATAATTTAAAGTGAAAGGAAATTTTTTGAAGAAAATTATTAAATAAATTCCGTAGAAATATATTTAATTGTTTAGTAATATTGTTTGTCAGAGGACAGAAAAATATAGTTCCTTCATTTCAATAGGACCATTAGTACAATAGGTATATTTCATTTTACAGGAGATATATGAAAGGATAATAGGATTTTGTTTACCACACGACTCTATTGGACTTATTTCAAGACTTAGTTTCTGTCAGACTGAAAAAAAGCCTTGTGGAGACAATAAAATTTGGACTTTTTTGTCAGTCCGAGTGAAAATATGTCTTGAAATAAGTCCAATGAAGTCGTGGGGTTAGTTCTACGAAAGATAAAAATGATGAGTAAAGATATGTAAAATTCCTGAAAGCTTTCTTTAAACATGAGTAAACTACATTAGATCGTATGGAAGGAACTTTTAGGAGCTTAAAGCTCTTGCCATAAGGCTTTATGCAAATTACTTATGTGAAATAAAAGTTTTTTTTTTGAACTTTCCACATTTTCTTTATATTACCACGTTCGCAGACAGTAAAAAGCTCATCTCATTTGGCATCACAGTGAAAATAATGATATAGTATTCACGTCCGCGAACATGTTAATAGTTATCTTTGGTCCCACTTTCGAAAATTTACCAGGAGAACTATCACACAACCATACTCCATATTGACAGAATATGAATGATTTTATCAGTTGTGGGCACTTTATAGTATTTATAGGGCTACAAGCACGATCTGTATATATTACAAGCCCCTCCAGTAAAAGACAATACAATGCAATACAATGCATTAGTCTATCTTTATTCTTAGTAGATCTGGAGGCCGTCCAACCTTCTCTAATTGGACATTCAGTGTCTGAAATGTATATTCTCAATGTTTTCCCATTAGCAGGTTATCTTCTGATTGAGATGTATTTAATTGAAGTGTTTATGAAGAAGTCTTTAGTAGGGCGATTGGATCTATCGATTCTTCATCGTATTTATAATGTTCCAAATAACAGGTTCGACTGTATATACATAGATTTCTGAATCGATTTCGAAATATTTTTATTATTTAATTTCAATTGAACTTTTCGCCATAACGAAATTTAATTGTTTATAAAATTTAATTTTTTTAATTCTTATGTAATTTTATATTTTTGTAGATCACTTTCAAACGATCTTTCTTTGTCGGACTATTTCAAATAATATTGTCTTTTAAAAACTCCCGTAAACCTTTTTATATATGGAATTGTGATTTAAAGATTTTTATATCTTCTCTCAAATTTTTCTATCGAAAAGTGAAAGGAAAAATTCATAAATATATGCAAATCATGAAATGATCGTTTTTTTTTTTAAAGTAATAATTAAATATGTACAAAAAAAAAGCTTCAATTCAAATTGGTATCGGATTTTGTTACAACATCTGAGAGAGTACAAAAAATTACAAGTCCTAAAATGTGATGGGATTTTCAATGTTTTCTTATTTAGAAATATATTTTTATTTTTATTATTAACGTGTTCCTAAAGCCTGCTACAGACCTTCAGATAAATCTGTGAGATTTGTCTGTAGAGACAAATCTGTACAGACGATAAACGATGACACGAATTGGAAACAAGTTGACAGAAGCGACTCTGTAGCAAAACTAAAATAAAAACTTTATACACTTTTTCCCTACACATACTACGATTTTTCTGTTCAGACAAATCTGTACAATTTTTTCAATAAATATTTTCATTTTATTTCCGACCGTCTGAACAGACCAAAAATTGTACAGTTTTTGCCTCCACACTATACGATTTGTCTGTTCAGATTTGTCTGTACAGATAAATCGGGCAGATTTGTCTGAAAGTGTGTAGGCTGAACCGCAGAACGATTTATCTGACAGACAAATCGGACAGATTTGTCTGAAAGTGTGTAGGCTGAACCGTGGTACGATTTATCTGACAGACAAATCTGTTTAGACAAATCGCACAGATTTATCTGAAAGTCTGTATCGGGCTTTATTGACATGGACTCTCTCTCTGATCTTTCATGTCGATAAACTGTTATACTACGACTTTATCATTTTTATTCCGGAATGAATTTTCATGAAAAAAAACAACTGATTATTATAGTATAGTATATCACATAGATAAGACCTTGTTAAGAGATTGAAATACAATATTATAGTTTGAAAAAAAAAAATTAACTCAAAAATTAATTGGTACAGGAAGAAGTTCATCTGATCTGATTAAAAAAGACCTTCACAAATCAAATTTGGCACAAAGGCCAAATTTGAAAATCATTTGGCCCCATTCAATGTTCTTTTGATTGGAGATCATATTTTCTGACACAGTTCCTCGTGATACGATAGTGTAGAAGTTGATGGTTTTTTTTTTGGAAAACTTTCTAATAAAAGAGAGAAACGCATTCAAATCATTGCAAATTTTGTTGAACCCAAAAAAGAAACCTAAAACCGATTACCAAAATGTTATCTGAGCTCTATGAATTTCAAGAAGAAGAAAAAATACATTAAAAATGTTTGAGTTTTTAATAACATATCACAGGGTGAATCAAAATACTTTTTAGGTTATATTACTTGTATTTTCTATCGATAAGATAATATTGATTGAATAATAGATGTGAATTGAGATCCTTTTTTCTTTTCTTCTGAAATAGAATCAGTCGGTAAAGAAAATTACCATTTATGAAGAGGAGAAGTACTTGAATAAAATCTTCATGGGAATAAAAAACTTGGGAATCCTTCCACTATCAAGTACTAAACGATATTGTGAAGGAAATATGAAAAACACAAAAATTGGACTGAGTTTTTATGAAGAAAGAAATTAGTTTTTCCTCTTATATTATATTGTCTTTTTTTTATGAGGTGGGTAACTGAAAACCTTGTACAATGGCCCTGCACTCTTGTTTCACAGATACTCTCTATATCCACAACACAATATACAATGTGTCTGACTAATATATGACTAAATAATTAAATATATATAACTGATCTTTTTTGTTTCGTGGATTTTCTATATTCATTTGTAAGATGTTTTGATCATATTGATCGCGTCAACGTCATTTACCACCATGTAGATGTGTATTTTTTATATACAATATATTTCAACAACACCTCTTTGTATACATATATAAGGCGCGAATATTTTGGAAGCACTTTCGCTCTTGGACGAAGACAACTTGCAAGATCACGTCCAATTCGAATTAGTTAAATGCAACCCATTCAAAAATTAAAAATGAAAAAAACCAAGAAGAGGTGGGTAACTGAAAACCTTGTACAATGGCCCTGCGGCTAAGTGTACCCTCGGGAAAGACTGGATATAGTTGCCTTCCGGATCGTACAGATTGAGATCTATCAATACTGTCGGGAAAAACTGATTACCTAATGACCTGTCTAAGTTCGAATGACAGGCTATCCGAACTCTTGGAAACAGTCTTGTATTCTTCAGGTAATCGACTAAGGATTCCATCTTCAAATTTCGGGCATCCGATAAAATCAAGAATGGTTTGCCGAAAGTCTTCTTTTGCAGGCCTGATAAGAGATCACATAAACATAAAGCACGTGCTGACGATTCCTCGCCGACTCTGCACTTGCAGTAGGTGTTGGTCAGATACGATACCTATGGTGTCCAAATGTTTGTAGAGGCAGTGTTCTGTGAGGGAGGAGAACATTTAAAGTTACAGTTAAATGCATTAAATAATTTCCATAAAAGTTGATATGATCTTCAACATATTTTCCCGAATTATTAGAGAAGACTCGATGACTTAAAATTCGGTTTATAAATTCTATACGATTTAAATAATAAAGTAATTTTCATTATCTAAACTAGACTTAGAGAATATTTTCAAATTATGTTTGTACAGCTAACCTCCGAAGAATACGCTACTTGAAGTACACGAGTTTCGAAGAACACGGAACCAATTAATTGTGTTCTTCGGGGGTTACCGGTATTTCGAGAAAACAAATACGATAAGGACTTAGTATGTTCCAAATTCTATAGAAAAATTTTTTTTAAAAAAATTTCAAAGTGATATGATTTTCTTACAAATAATCCGAAGGATAATATAAATTGATTGAAATTTTCCCAAGATCAAAATTCCAATAAAATATCCATAAAGCTTTTGATTAGTTATTCAGTGTCATATCAGTTTCTATCACAAAATGTTTTTAATAAAGGTCTAACATAAAATGGAAATCGTTACTAATTCATTTTTATTGAAGATCTTATCTTTTCTCATGTTAAATATGTGTGACTTTTTTTCTTTCTTAAATCAATTACAAAAATGGTGTGAAATATAGTATGTATGTTTCCTTTCGCGTCTCTATATATTCATTCTGAAGATCTATCTCACGAATAATTCATAATTTATAAGAAAGTAACCGGTTTAATATGAAAGTTATTAAATCGTCTTAAAGAAAACATGTTCAGTTTTGGGTTATGACGTATATAAAATAAGTAATATCTAGTTTGTTACTTTATCAAATAAAATAAGGAATATGAATGAACTTTTTTTTGGGTATTGTGTCTTTAATATTATTAAATACATTTTATTACAAAATAAATTTTTCAGCTCCATTAAAAACGCGAGCTGTGAGAGCAGTACATCTTTTTTTTTCTTCTTATACTTTTTTTTTTAAATAATGTTTAAATAAGCTTAATTAATTTATATTATATAGTTTAGGTTTTTTAATTGAATATATTATTTAGATATAAATAACTATAAGATTTTTTATTCCTTTGGTTTTGGTGTTGATGGTATTTTTTCGGATGTTATTTCTTCTGGAGGTGTTGTTGTTGAAGATGTTTCTGTAAGTTTTGAATCTTGTACAGCCGCCGCCGACGCCACTACTGGTGTTGTTTCAGCCGGTTTTATTGTATCAACTGCAATTAATGGACTAATATCATCACCTTCAGCTTTAATTGCAGTACCACCAAGTGCATCATATTGTTCTGTATTAAAATAATATAGTTAAAATGAAAAAAATTGATTTCGAATATATTAGAAATACCTAGAATTTTCTTTTGTGCCATTTCAGCTTCTTCTGGTGTACTATATTGGATATAAACAATTTCCGGTTCATTATCTTCTGCAGCAAAAACAGCTCCACCAAAAATAGCAAAAATTGTAAAAATTAAGATCTAAAAAGAAAATTACAAAGATTAGAATTTTCTTTTTTTTTTAAGGGGGCTAAAAATATTTTTTTCTTACCGTTAAAAATTTCATATTTAAAAAAAAAATCTGTGTCTTTATATCTTGTTTAAACTATATCTTTGAATTTATATAAATTTATGAACAGTGTTAACTAAAGTCACGTCTCTTTTATAGTGTGGAACATTTTATTTATTTCGCGAAAAGAATGGAGGGATGATGAATACTGTCTTTACCGTGACATTTCTTATATAGAAAAATGTGGTACTCTTTTTTTTCGTCTTCTTCATCATCTTATTAAAACGGTTTATTTTTATAATATAAGACTTTTTCCTTTAATAGTATTGCATATATAGGTATATATTGTAGTATGAAACCGAATTTGGAAGTTCCACTTTCTTGCATATTATATGCAAATAAAGTAGAAGAAAAAGTCCACAAAATGTTTTAACCTTTTTTTTGATTTGGTATTTCTTGGTTTTTTTTAATTTTTGAATGGGTTGCATTTAACTAATTCGAATTGGACGTGATCTTGCAAGTTGTCTTCGTCCAAGAGCGAAAGTGCTTCCAAAATATTCGCGCCTTATATATGTATACAAAGAGGTGTTTTTGAAATATATTGTATATAAAAAATACACATCTACATGGTGGTAAAGGACGTTGACGCGATCAATATGATCAAAACATCTTACAAATGAATATAGAAAATCCACGCGAAACAAAAAAAAAAGATCAGTTATATATATATTTAATTATTTAGTCATATATTAGTCAGACACATTGTATATTGTATATTGTGGATATAGAGAGTAGTATCTGTGAAATAAGAGTGAAATGAATTTCTTCAAGAAAACTAGGGCAATCTTTAATAGCAACGAAAAAACTCTTATAAGTAACGGGTTAAGTTTTATCTTTTCGTTGTTTCATTTTTAGGTGTATTTAAAACAAGTATTCAGATTAATAGTATGAAAATTATGGTACTATATATAATAATAGAGATGCATCTTTCCCGAAAGAAAGTGCATAATTAATCCAAAATGAAGATTTATCTTCCAGGTTTTTGTTTTATTTATTCTTCAGTAATTAATTACTTTAATTTATTCGAAACACCATTCTTCAGATGGTTTAGTTGATCATTCTAAGATGATATGTTATTATTATTGATGTTTACATTTGTTTAAAGATTAACTTAAAGTTGTTGTTTTATCAACGATTCGAATTAAACTGAAATATTTTATTTATATTTGATTATTTTTATATGAAAACTATGAAGAAATATATTTTATGATAACATATTGATATGATGTTATGTTAGAAGAAGAAGAAAAAAAAGTAGGAATATAATTAAGTTTCATAATAAAATGAAAACAAAAAATAACATACAACATAGATTTTACATAATATTCAAAAAAAAAAAACACCGAAAAACAAGCATAATTTTGATATTTATTGCAAAATCTATTTTATAATAAATTTATTAGATTTATTTAGCATAGATTTATTTTAGCTAATCGAATATGCTTATCACTTGATACCAATTTAATATGCCTGTTTTGTAGATTCTATTCAAAAGAAATGATTTTCACTTGATTCAATGATATTGTGCGAATCGTACCAGATGATAGCCAGCTTAAAAGATGTTAATTTTTATGGATATTATTTATAAGTGTTATAGTTTATATATATAAAACCTTAATTAGAGAATGTTTATCAATGAAATCGAAAACGATTGGTGAATTCCGATAATTATACTTTTAGCCAATGTCAGTGACGCCGTTAAGTCGGACACAAACAAAGCTTATAGATTTCTGTATTATACGTTTTAGCATTTATTACAATATATTACTTGTTTTATACAATTTTGAAGTGATTTAACTTAATTTTTTGATGATTTTGTATTAACTTTGTATTCAACTTGTATTCATGGTTTATTAGATAATATTGTTAAACTGTTCATAATGCTCATCCTGATGCCGGAAATCTTTACAAAACATTGTGATTCTTGATTGTGATTTATACTGAAAGTAACAAGATTTTGCTATTACAGTCAATTTCACAAGATAAACATGACGGCTATATGACTGTTATTATTAGGCTTATTTCATAAAGTAGTTGTCTGATATGTCTTTCACTTTTTTTCGGCCACCTAAAAATAGGCAATTTATAATCTTACAGTCTTTTGGCATATTAAGGTTTAGTTCTTATACTACCGCTAAACGAATAATTAAACTATTTACAAATTTGATAGATTCAACACAAATTTGACTTTAATTGAACTGTATTGAATTCACTTTATTATATTTTTAATTGATAAAAATTGAATTGATTTCAATAATAATATTTACATTTGTTAAAGTGATGAATTAATAAATAAAATTACCACATTGAATGGATTTCTTAAAGCTTCAAGCACATAACTGGGATGTGCATGTGCATGGAGCGTAAAGAAAGCTCAGACTGTTTTAAACACATATTTCAATTAGTACAATAAGAAATCAACACTCCATTCACTGTTGAATCTTTGTAATTAACCACGAGTAGAAAGAATTATAGAAAGTAGAGAATTTAAGCCAGAGTTCTGGACCTTCATAGGTCCAGAATCCTTCTTTGGAATCGGACCACACATAATCCAAGAAATTTTAATGAAAGAAGAGGCGGCAGGAAGAACCAAACATTGCGAAATACAACCAGGCAGGCCAAGAATCTCCTTGGGGAATACAACCCGCAGAGATTCAAAGCCTTTATCAGTATCAATAAGAAGAATATAAGAGCACTGACAGGAATACTAACAGGACACTGCAGATTGAAAGCACACCCTAAAAAACTAGGACTTGAAAGAGATAGCACCTACAGATTCTACGAGGGGGACGAAAAGACCCCAATGCATATTCTCTCCGTAGGAGAAGGAAACATCTAGGGTGTACTGCTTCTCCCCACGTGAGATATAATCTCTTAACCCACTCCGGATACTAAAATTCCTAAGAGAAATAGGCCTGGAGGAGGTGCTGTAGAATGAGAAGTTAACTTAACTATTGCACCATAGAAAAGGGGGTACAATATATCTTAAAGGTCGCAGTACAGGAACACCCTTAAACCTAATCTAATCTAATCTAAGCCACTTTAATTATTATCTACAATCAAAAGATAACTTTATAAAGGTATTCCCTTACTGTTGTATTATGTAGTGTATCGTTGTATGATTCATGTTTTTTTGTATATAAAAATACTAAATCATACAACGATGTAACGATACACCACTAAATACAACTATATTTATTACCTGACTTAAGATGCATTCATCTATCTACGCCTCTGTGATCTCCTATCTTATACAATAATTAAAAAAAGGTTTAATAACGATCGAACGATATTCCTAGCCATTTTGCAACTATATACATATATCATAAAGCAACATTTTGAATAACTTTCGCATAGTAAATTCGCGCTCTTCTCGAAGTTTGATGCAAATTTATTTATTGCGATCTTTTAATATTAAAGTTTTTACAGTTTTCTTTTAAAATAAAATATATAAAAGACTTTCCGTATGTTGACATTGAAGATGTTTCATTTCATTTCGTGGTTTTTGTTTTTTTTTTTTTAAGTGACTGATTTTTTCACATTTTAAAAATTTCTCTTCTATGTTAATGAATTTTTTTTTCTTTTCTTCTATTTTGATATGTTTCCAAGATATATTATGAACTCACTGTATTTTACAAAATAGTATAATTTTATATTATTTTCAACATTTTAAGACATGTGATCTGCAGATCGAAAAAAATTACCAAACCCCGATAGTTTTCTTTCTTCTTTTCTTTTTTTAGATAAGATAAGACATATATGTAAATAGATTTTCATAAGAAAAAAAAATCAAAACTATTTCTCATAGGTCAAGGATATTTTGAGTTTTTTTTTTTAAACAAATAAGAAAAAAAAAACCGCGAAAAAAAGAGAAATAAATTTCCTACGTATAAAAGTGGTGTTTAACTAAATTTTCAATTTAGTCTTTCATATATAAGATTAGGATAACGTTTGTATAAATGAGAGAAAACTTAGTGAGTGCCTTTAAGGTTAGTTTAAAAAAAAAAACACACAAAAATCAAATTTTTTTTGTAAACGAATTTAAATTTGTAGGTATGAATTTTATTCTACTTTTTAGGTACTATTATGGTTGGGGATTACAATAGCTGTTTGTCATCCTCAAGGATATTATTTACCAAATAGTCAAATACCTCAAGTTCAATATCAACAGCCACCACAAGGATATCAACAACAACAACAACAACAAGAATATCAACAACAGCATGTCTCAGCATCAAATGTACAACCGAATTATGCTATAAATCCTGCTGTACAACAACAATATCAACAACAATATCAACAACAACAACAACATCAAATATATCAAGTACAGCAAAATCATCCTGTACCACAACAACAATCATTAGTACAACCGAATTATATAGTTAGTTCGACGAGACCACAACAATCTTATGATCCTCCACCATCTGGACTTGTTATTCAAACTGTTCCAACAGCACAAAATGAATTTAGTTCAATAATACCGAAATCCATAATGGGATTACCGCCTAGTCCTTTACCAAACATTCCAAATATACCAGAACCATTAACAAACGATGATCGTTTAGCATCGATTATATCTAATCAATTTTTTCAAAATGTTATTCCCGAAGGTGAAACAATTACATTTTTTGGTGAATTTGATCCAAAAATGAATGAACTTAATTCAGCACCAATTTTTAATAAGACTGATGTGGTAGTTGTTAAAACCCAAAAGAAAACTATTGCTATACCAATGAAAATGTCTGGTAAGTTAAGACTTATTTTATTTAATTAATTGATTTTTAATTAAACTATTTTCTTTTGTTTTTGTAGATCGAATTACTTCACTTACATCTGATCAGATGAATAATTTACCGTCATATATTGTTAATCAATATTTGTTCTTTTTTAAACCTCAAACTGTTAATTTTTTGAATAAAGTTGTTTAATTTAATTTTTATAATGTCTTTTTTTTAATTAAGTTAAGTTGAGTTGAGTTGAGTTGAGGTGCGTTGAGTTGAGTTAAGTTGAGTTGAGTTGAGTTGAGTAGAGTTGAGTATTGGGAATTTCTGGAAGCCAATTTTGAATCAAAATTCTAATAATCAAAATTAGTTAGAAAGTAGGAAATAACATATATATAAAATTTGGATCATTAAAATCATTCAAAATTGAAGGTTCTACAAGTTTAATTCATTGTGTTTTATGATTATTTGTTTGCCTTGGAAAAAAATTCGCGTAAAAACGAAGAAAATCAGAAAAATATACAAAGTTTTTCGATCACAAATCAGAAAGATGGTCTTTCATCTCACAGTACACCCACCTCGCTTTACGGCCAGATAAGTTCCGGAAAAATTGGACCGTAAAGCGAGAAGCCGTATAGCGAATCAATTATTTTTTGTAGCAGTGCTGTCTAAAGGGAGAAGCTGAAACTAAACAAAAGGTCGCTAAAAGTATGTACAGCATTTTTTTATTGCCGTATAACGAAACATTTTGGGCCGTAAATCGAAAAAGTGCCATGATTAAAAAGTGCCGTCATAGCGAAATACCGTATAAAGAGCGGCCGTAAAGCGAGGTATATGTAGGTTTATACCTATTCCTGTAATTTAAGAAAAATATGTTATTTTTAAAAAAAGCTGCAATCCCAAGTCTTTATCACAATATCATGTCTTCACTTCCCTTGGTATGCCTTATCTTCATTAATATTTTAATCACTATAATCTCGATTTTATAGGTGTTATTGACTTTGTAGTGATATAACTTTCTCATAAAATTAAAAAATTACCAAACATTATCTAAAAATGTTAATTTTATTGTATTTCATTAAGTTTTGTACTATGAATAGTTTTTGACTTCTTTATTTGCGTCATAACATAACACAAGCTGGGCTGATTAACTAGCTAGATGTCGGATGTTATGCAAACCCATGACGCACATTCCAAAATGTTATTTACTATGCTAACGTATTCGATTATTCTTTCAGCCTCTTGACTAGATTGACTGATACGTTGAAATTTTCTCCATTAATTACCATAATGAAATGTGAAAACTCTCACAAAATAACCTAAGTTGTCATATTGATTTACGACAGTTGCAAAGACAAGGAATATAGTATATAAAAATAGCTAGACTTTTCCATCAATGCTTAGCCCCTTTTGCTAATCTACTGTGACACCGTGAAGTTTTATATCATAAAACTGTCGTTGATAATTGTCCTATCCATCAAAGTGTATCGAAATCGATTCAACCGTTCTTGAGTTTTTATCCTTCAGACAGTGGCTGCATCCAGCAGTTCTAAGTGCTTTTTGAAGTTCTTAATCTAAGCGGTTAGAATTTTTTGTATTCCTGAATGTGTTTGCTTGAATCAAGCCAATGGTTGTTATCTCTGCTAAACGTCAAATTAGTTTTATTTAAATAACTTTTAAAATATATTTTATTTTAAATGAAATAAGTGTCGAGAGAAAATAAAAAATTGAAAATAAAATGAAATAAGAATTTTATAGGAAAGTGGAAAAGTTTTATCAAACTCATTTTTTTAAAATTCCAATTAAAATTGAATAATACAGAAACAATTTTAAAAAATTTCTCTCAATTTATCCTTTACACAAATCATTTCTTAGCGTGAACAACAACCTCAAATGCGCTGTTTGAGTTAGCAAAAAAAAATTTTATGTTGGAATTTCACTAAGCGCTTAAAGTTAGAATCGCATCCAGTCGTCTTGCTAGATTTATGCGCTGTAAAGCGTTTTAAGCGTTCAGGACTGCTGAATGCGTCCAATTATACAGGCATATGCTCCTTTGTACAGATATTAAATATCTATTCATTTTATATATATATGGAAGCAGGGACTCAAAGTATAGGTTCAAACCGAATGGCGTTTCAATTAGACTATACACAGAACCTGACGGATCCAGGATGGGCTATTTTAAATTCAATCTGAAAACTGAAAACCATGAATCCATCTTTGGTTTCGTCATTCTGTTTCTCGCATATAATTGAACGAAACATATTCTCTTGCAAATGGGCAGTTTTCTTTTATCTAAAGAGCAAGCAATTGTCCTGTATTCAAGCGGAACAGTTTGAAATTAAAATATCAAGGTACTTGCTTTCACAAGGACTTTCAACAAATTCAATGGAAAATATTAAAAGAAAAGTATATAATTGTGGGTGTTTGGAAGCTCTTCAGTTCGATATCTATTCAATGGGTGATATTATAGATAAACTTTCTTATGGGACAAACTGTTATCGAGTCAATGAGGTGCGGTTACAATGAATGTTTTTTGTGCATCACTTTTTTAAACCTAGATTAAAATAACTGTCACTTATTTTTCATTGGTTATATTCAATTGTCAAATGAATACAACGATTAGATTGTATTTTTACGTCTTTCTAACGATTTTTATTTGAACATATTGATAGTTTGCGAGACCAAAAATTTCATCGCGAAATTTCTCACAATTTATGAACGAATAAAAATTATTATTTCATTCATTCATTTGTCCCCTCCAAAACAAAAGCTCAAAATTTTCTAAAAGCTTTTATGATATTTAAATTATAATTTTGTCGTCTGTTAGAAAGTTAATTTCGAGCCGACAAATAAGAAATCTTTAATATTATGCATATTTAATTATGCTAAAAGCTCAATAAAAATTTTGTTTAAAATTACATATTATGATAAAATTAAAATAAAACCAAAAAAAATAGATGAAATAGATGAAATAGAAAACCCTTTCTAAAAACAATATTTAAGTTAAATTTTCAAAAGAAAAAAAATAGAAAACTTTATAAATGATTACGCGTTTTTATGTAAATTTCCAATTTAAATAAATTTTGCCAAGAAAAGCAATATATTTCTTTTTATATTTTTTCGTTTTCCATCAAAATCCAAACTTTTAGATAGTAGATACTATAAAATGTTGAAACTATGATAAAAACTAGTCAGTTTCCATTTGATTTCCGGATCATAATTATTTACTTCCGAAATGTGGTATTTTTTGGTAAAGAAAAGCTATTTTAAAGAAAAATTCAAGTTTAATTAAAGTAAATTTTATTAATTTTAGATAATTTCATTTAGTATTTTAAGAATTATTAATTCACAAGAATATAATTATCAACAACAATCTCAACAAATAAGTAATACTAATAAATTTAGTGAAGATAACAACAGGCAAATTGTTGTTAGTAAACATTTTTATGTTCATTCACCACCAAATGGTGAAGATGATAATTTAGATGATGATTTAGAATATAATCCGCCACAACAACAAAATATACGTGTAATATTTATTAAAGCTCCGGCAATAGCTAGTAAATCGGTTGCATTAAAATTGGCACGTGCTAAAAGTCAAGAGAAAACTATTGTTTATGTTTTAAATAAACAATTAGATTCTACCGAATTACAAGACCAATATATTAAATCTAGAGATTTAATTAATAAACCAGAAGTATTTTTTGTTAATTATAAAACTCCACAAGAGGCTGCTTATGCTCAGCAACAAATTCAAGGTATCTGAAATGAAATGAAAAACAAGTTTAAAATAAAATACTAAAATATATTTTTAAAATTTTTACAGCTCAATATGATTTATTAGGAGGTAGTAGTCAAACTACAAACGAAGGTGTTGCACCAGTACAATCGTTTGTTGGTTATTCTCCAAATGCATATCAATCGAATAATCATTTACAACAAAAAGGAGGATATCCGACACAAAATTACTATCAAAAAACTGAAACTAATCCATATTTTAGTCAAAACAGTAATTCAGCATCAAATTATCAGCCAGTATCAACCAAATTATCCCCTATTCCTATCCGTAGTAATCCCAGGCAAGTAGTTCAACAGTCATATCCAGTTTCTACACAAACTTATGCTGAAGATAAACGAATTTCAGAAATTCCAATCCAAAATAATCCAAGAACTGTAGTTCAACAGCAATATTCTACAATTCCTCTCCAGCCAAATCCTACAGCGTTTATTCCGTCATCATCTTCAGTACAATATCGTCCATCTTATTCTGGATCCTTGTCGTCTGCAGTAACAGCTCCTATTGGTAATCAACCTTTAGTTTCTCAATCCGGATTATCATCTTATGCCAGAGCACCGACAATACCATCACCTATCATAAATAATGAATATCTTCCAACTGCTCAAAATTAAATTATAGTTGTTTTTTTTATATTTATTAAAAATTAGTTTTTTATCTCTTATTATTAATAAATTATGTTGCTGCCATTTTTTTATATAAAATCTTTATTTTTTACATACCTCTTTTTTTAATTGACTTATTCAGTACTATAAGAACAATTTTATAACACAACATAAGAAGTCTCAGAGATTCCGAGGAAATATTTCAAATACATGTAATCCTCGAATAGCACATGATAAATTGGTAATTTAAAATCACTTTATTATCAAAAACCAGCACACATAGTTGTCGATAAACTCAATTTACTTCTGCTTCCTCTTTTTTACGTACACGTGTTACATCCAGTGTAAGCTGTTCAAATAAATACACAGATCGCGTTCAGACTTATTATTGGACGACCAATCACCACTAACTAAATTTAGCCTAAATTGCCTTCAGACCAGTATGTCACTAAAGCTCTTTATATCGCTTTTGTCAGACCTATTATAGAATATGCCAGTCAGGTGTGGTCAGCTAAGTTAATGTCAACAGACTGGAATCCGTCCAATGTAGATTTTTACGTTTTGCTGTACGCAGCCTATCTTGAAATGATACCTCATTGGTGCCGTCTTATCGTGATGGGCTAAAATTACTTAGTTTACATTGTCTTGAAAAGCAGCATGAAGTAACAAATGTGATATTCGTTCATCAAATTTTTAGTAGTTGATGTTTCCTATATTTTAAAAAAATGCATCTAAATTTTAACATTCCTTCATTGAAATCGGTAAATTTGTTTAAAATCAGTTTCTACCGGACAGACTACGGGAAGAATGAATTGGTTTCCCGAACCTTGTACGTAGTGAATGCCAGTGCAGAATCTTTTAACTTTTCCGTCAGTAAGTATGAACTGAGAAAGCTCCTATTTATTCCCTAATATCAATGGTATTTTGTATTAATTTCCCCCTTCAGGCTCGATTTGAGCCATATTATTATTATTAATATCTAGAGACATAACTTTTTATATTGTGTGTCCTAAACTTTCAATACGAGGAGAGTTTAGAACATCAAGTACATATAACTTCCAAGTATATATACCATATACTGTATCGAATTTAATTTTGTCATTTTAAAACTACAAGCTTACTTTTTATTTCTACCCCGGCTAAAGCTAATGTAGACGCTTCTGTTCGAGGTGGGATCATCACTAACAATTCTGATAATACCAAAACTGGTTAATTGGTATATCTTTGGCGGTTGCGAATCAATCTATCGGTAGTCGTCGAAAAGGATAGTAGCTCGTAATGTGAGTTAAAAGTTATTACCAGTGAATGTGTTCCAGGATCGAGACTAGGTGTTCTACATCGGGTCCGGCCATGAGTTTATCGCCAATCATAAAGGAGAAGACAAGTATTTACTTTTAGATTAGACAAAGCGACGTTAACATACGAATGTTAGTAATATGCTATTATATTGTAATATGCCAACTGTTTAAAAGTCATACTAGTCGATAATTAAAAGAATTCCTTGCTATTTTCATTCTTGATTTAGGACTTACCAAACTCACTAAATCACGATCACACAAAAACTGATTTTAGAGTAATTGATTATATTTTTGGGCATAATCGAATCAATGACAATAAGATAAGAAATTTATATAATATTAATCTTTTAATAAATCTATTTTTAGGCCTTTTTTTAGTGCCACAAACTATTAATTTAAATGCATTATAATATGAATAATGTAGTTAACAGCTAACGATTTGTCAAAAGAAAAAATAGTTTTGTCATGTTGTCGGGCGACTAAGTATATTAAAGGATATATATATTTATATAAATATTTATTATGTAAAATAATGTAAATGTATCAATTTTATAAATGATACCATAAACAGGGTGTAACTAATCGTCCAGTGTAAAGTGATTCCTGTATATATCTTTCCAATCAATCAAAAATTATCCCAAAATTTCTTCGAATAAGCTGGTGTTAGGATGACTGGAATTGAACTCTCATAAATTATCCTTTTAAAGGTAAGGTCACACACAGCAATCACGGTTTTTTTTTGGTTGCAACTGCAAAAGTTGCGAGTCTTGTTCACACATGTATGTAAAAGTGGGGAGCAATCTGAAGTTTTTATGTTGCTGCAACCTAAAATTCTGTATCCTTAAAAAAAAGTTGCTTTTATTGCTTGCAACTTTATCGCATTTTTTTCGTGTATGTGTTGAAAATTAACATTTAACATTTAATTATTGCAATAAAATATGTTTTATGGTGAAGAGAACAAGTTGCTGCCTGTTTACCACTTATTTTATTAAGAAGAGAAAGATGACAGCGTCAAAAAAGTAAAAGAAAATGCTTGGTAAACAAATGGATAAAACAACAATATGGATTTGTTCATAATTTATTACGCGAATTACGTGTTGGAGATGAGTTATTTTTTAAAGAATTTTTGCGATTATCAGCATCTGATTTTGATTATTTTTGGAAAAAGTGAGACCCATAATAAAGAAAAGCATATTTTTATTTGAATTTCATTACATTTTAAAAACTTATCCAAAACAATAACACTGAAATTTCAAAAAACTTGCATGCAATATGCAGCAAAAGTTTCAACCATTTTAATATTTTTTTTGTTGCATAACTTTGTTTTTTGCTATTCACACGTTGAAACTTTTCAGGTGGCACGCAATATAAAAATCTAGTCATGCAGCAAAAAAGAATCGCAACTTTTTTTTAGGTTGTATTGCTATTCGCACTATAGTTTCGCTTCTTTTTATGCTGCGTTGCAATAAAAGTTGCTGTGTGTGATCTTAGCTTTACAATAAAAGTTGCTGTGTGTGATCTTAGCTTAAGAAGTAAGTTCAGAAAAAAATTCGTACAAGTCACAAAGCTTTCTATAATTGAAAAAGTTATCTCTAGCAGAACGTTCATATTAACAACTGAAGTAAGATTAGCTTAGCTTACAGGAAATTTTAAATATAGAAGGACTCAATTTATAGTTGCATTTTTAAAGTGATTTAAAATATTTAAAAATTAAGTAGTTTTTTTTTCCTATTCGCGAAACTATTTCGTAATATAAGACAGAAAAAAAAAACCTAATTTAAAGTTTTTCTTTTTTTCACTTATGTCATTTTTGTCATAAATGTAATACATTTCTTATTTAAGTCGGACATGGAAACTTTTTTTGGTGTTTTAAAAATACATACAAAAAAGGGCACCCGGTATAGCACATAATGGCATTTTGCCATTTTTAGACTGAAGTGAGAGGAAATCTGCATCTTTTTAAATATGCAACCAAATATCAATGATAAAATAATATTGAAAAATATCGCGAAAAAATTTACATAAACTGCAGATTTTTGTAGAAAAAATTAATTAGTCAAAAACGTTTTTAATATAAATATTTGAAATCTATAGTAAAACAGAACAGTTTCAATTTACTAATCAAACGATAAACACAATTGAAAGATAATGAACAGATTTCTGGTAATCATCAAAAATATCTTTGTGATTTTGTTAAGTCATTATTAAATATTTTTATAAAATTTAGATATTAATTTTAACTGCTGTCGTTTGTTCGGCCACACCACAAGGATATAATTATCCACAGCAACAACAAACACAACGAACAAATTTGATTCAACAACCAGAAGTTGGTTTTTCACCAGTTCCTAATAGAAATATTCCACTTCCATCATCAGAATCCAGTTCTCGGCCATCTCATGCTGGTCCATTATCAGTTCCAATACCATTAAATACTGAATCGGAACCATCATCAGGGCCAAATAAATTTTCTGTACCAAATTCAGTTTCAGAATCAATAAAGTTCAATGAGGATAAGAAAGTAAATCCAGGAAGTGATTTTATTGCAGGAACAAGACAGTTGGAAAAAGAAGAATTACAGAAACCACAATTAATACATCAGCCATTTCAATCACAACCAAATCCAGCCACTAGTTCAAAACTTGTAAGCAAACATTTCTATATTCATTCAGCACCTGAAGATCAAGAAGATGATGCTGATGATCTTGAATATGAAAACAAACATAAACATTATCGAGTTTTGTTCGTTAAACCTCCAGCACCAATTAATAAGGCTGCTGTTCGAAAATTGGCACGTACTCAAAACGAACTGAAAACTGTCGTTTATGTTCTTAACCAACAAACTGATGTTGATGATTTACAAACTGAATATATTCAAGCCAGAGATTTGGTCAGTAAACCAGAAGTGTTCTTTATTAAATATAAAACACCTGAAGAAGCTGCTCGTGCACAAGAACAAATTCAAGGTGAATTGAATAAGGCATAATTTAATATTAAATTTAAACTTATTTTCTATAATTTTCATAGCTTCATATGATGCTTTGGGTGGAACAAGTCAAATTACAGATGAAGGTCATGCACCAGTTCAATCTTTTATTGGAACATTAGACGGATCACAAGGAAATTATCAAGATGTTACTCAAACATTACAATCCGAACTTGGTGGCGCTGCAAATGATTATAAAATATCAGCTAACCAATTTTCCAATTTAGGTTCAACATCCGAACAAAATGGAGCTGAAAATGCTTATCAAATAGCTAATCAAATTGTTGGATCTGGTCCAACATCTCTCCAAGATAATTCTCAAGCTAAAAATTCCGAAGGTTATTCGACACAATCTCAACTTAATACAGCAGAAAATAATTATCAAATTGCAAATCAACCGAGTTTAGGTCCACAATCTTTCCAAGATCTTTCTCAATCTCAACTCGGTACATCGGGAAATGCCGATCAAATTGGCAGTACACCTCAAATATCCTTCCAAGATGTTTCTCAACCCAAAATTGCAGAGCCCTTTTCTACACAACCCGAACTTAGTACATCGGGAAATGTATATCAACCATTGAACCAGAGAAATGATGTTTCAGGATCTTTCCAAGATCTTTCTCAAATTAAAGATTCTGAAGCCTATTCCGCACAATCACAAGTTAATAGTGCCACAGGAAATCTTTATCAAGCGCCTAATCAAATTCAAAACTTGCCTTCGGTCTCATTCCAAAATGCTGTACAAGGAGATTTTTCAGCGGAACAAAACAGCGCCGCTTCTTATCAAAATGCAAACTCAAATTTAGAAGGATATCAAAGTAATGCTGGATTCCAAAGAGGACCAATTGATGGACCATCACAAATTGGTGGAAATTATCAAAATCCTTCACAATTAGATGCCTATCTTCAAGGTAATATTCCGGATCAATCTCAATTGAATCCATTCACACAAGGATCTCTAAATGCTGGACAACAAAGTTCCGGCTATCAAACTAATCGAGGATATGTTCCTCCTTCCTATTAAAAATATGTAATTTTTTGTTATAATTTTATGTTGTTATTTGTTATAAATTTAGAATTGTTAATAATTTTTTGTAAAAAACTTAATTTTTGTCTTAAATTGAACTGAATTAAATTATTTTAAAACAAGAAAAAAGCTTCTTTACTTATAAATAAAAAGCTTTTTGATTAAAAAAACCGTTTTTTTTAACCATTTATCTTGAATATAAGAAATTAACATAATTATGGAAATTTACCTTAAAATTAATGAGATGAAATCTGTTTTGTTATTGATTTATTTTATGTAAAAGTTGATCACGTAAATTTCTTGGTTAGAAATTACATAAAAATTTTTTCTTCTCACCTAATTTCAGATTATTGAACTAAAATGACAAGCTTACAACCAAAATTTAATATAATTCGAATAAATTAAACTGGATTAAAATTTAAATTAACGGTTTCGTGAGATAAGTTCCCTTTTCTGAAATTTAAGAGATGAAGAAAGACTAAGCAATCCGGAAACGAAAAGTATAACCTGAAAGGCAGGTTCGTATATGTATTGAAATTGTGGAAGAAGTGGTAGTGATCTATTTAAAAAAGTTATGAGTTTAATCTTGCCATAAAGCGTTGCAGTCGCACGCAAAATACCCTTCGTAAAACCTAAACGAGAATTGCATCAAAGTACACTTCTTTTGGGGATTCGGTTTTATTTTTTCATCGATGGCGCAGAGTTCGACGGAACTCTTGGATTCCACATTCCACGAAACGGTTCTATACGGTTCTTAGGATAATATCACCAACTAAAAGGATTCTGAAAGCTGTAGAAGGGTAAGCACCACTGAACTAGTGTGTAACGCAAAAGTTATCCGAATTATAGATTCACCAATTTTTTCCAGAGATGCAAACCAAGACTTTCTTACAGTTGGTTCGGTTTTGGTTTAAGCATAAACCTTCTTTTTGGTTTTTGGTTTGGTTTTTGTTTCTAAATATTTCAAAATTTGGTTTTGGTTTGGTTCTGGTTTAAAGACTGTATACTTTTTGGTTTTGGTTTTGGTTTGGTTTGGTTTTGGTTCAGAACAAATATGTCTTTTTTTTTAGTTGTTGTGACAGAAACGAAGGAAGCCAATGTAGATTTGCTTGGCAAATTTTTTCTGTTTTATTTGTTCGCTTCGTGTCAATTATGTCGTAGGATTCGGAGTGCTTTTTTTAAAGATGCCGCAATAAATTTTTTTTTAAAAGGAAAATGTAAATTATAGGACAAGTTTTTTCTGTTGAATCGAACCATAAACCAATAGAAAAAATCGGTTTATGGTTCGGTTCAAGTATTAATTTTAAAACTGGTTTAGTTTTGGTTTGGTTCGACCGAATCATTTTAAAAGTGGTTTGGTTTTGGTTTTGATTTTGGGTCGGAAAATTTCGATGGTTCAGTGGTTTTGGTTCGGTTCAAAGTGGTTCAAAGAAACCGGTTTAAATCTCTGATTTTTTCACGATAAAATTGAGAAGTACGAACGAATGATTCTCATGACAAATTACGGCTAATTAGGTACAAAATTGTTAGCCAACTCTTATCTATAACGATTGAATACTTTCTTTTGAAAATGTTCTATGGTTCTTAAGCCATCTAAAATTGTGGATACAAGTTTTATGAACACAATATCAGAGCCGGCTTAAACTGAATTCAGTACATGCTTATACTTAGTTAGTTATTAGTGCTTGTTTACTCTGTTTATGAGCACTTGCGTCTTTTGACGATGTTCATTCAAGCTCGATTTTATCCTGAATTAAGTCAAAATTAAGTAAATATTTAAAAAAAAAATTTATTGGGAGGTTCAGACCCATTTGAAAAAAGCCAAACTAACTCTCCAATTTCGAAAATTCCTTAATCCCATATTTGAATTATTTGTTTTGTAAACATTATCTCATTAATCTGAAATCTGAAATGAATAATTTCCATTTTCTATGTCGATCTGAGTTAATGGAGCGACTGCGAGAAACTATAATATTTCGCTGGTTGCCATAGGCTTTTAATCAAACGAAGACGAAACCTATTTGTAAGTTTTATAATTGTTTTTGTAATTTTAAAGCTTCTTCAGCGATTTTATTCAGTGAAAAAATGGAATTATTACAAAAATTTGCAAAAAACTTTGTAAATAAAAATTAATGGGTTTCCGATTAATTTACAAATATCAAAAATCTATGAAGAAAATATATAATTTTGAGTTTTATAAAAAAAATAACCAGCTATAGTGCAAAACCACTGTTAAAACTTCTATACATATGTTCATAAATCATTTTACTTTCCAAAAATCTCTTTTAAAACAAAATTATAAAATTATGGGAATTCAATTCTTTTCAGAAAATTCCTTCAAAACTAAGTTTTTAACTTGATATTCTATTTTATTTAATTTTATTTATTGTTTTTTGTCGTACTTTTTCGTAATGTACTTGATTCGGGCCTTATCACGTCAACTGATAATTAATATTCTGTGAATTTCTTCAAAATAGAGTTTTTAACTTGCTATCTTGTTTTAACCTTAATAGGTCCTCATCATTTGAATCCTGGTGTAAGATAAAATTGATTGAAAATTGATCTCAGCCAAAAATAATTTCCTTCTCTAAGACCCGTATCCTTCGTTATGCTAAAGTCATATTAGCAGCGATAATTTACATTATCTCACGATTCTCGATTAAAATTCGATAATGGACCAGATTTTATCAATTATTGAGGATATTTAACCGAGTATTTTCTGCTTAATTATTGAATAATTGAGAACTTTTCGCTCTCTGATTGTGAAAAGCTTTAATGCTTTAGCTTTTAAATCTGGTAATACTGCTCATATTTATAGATATAAACTTTGAAAAAAGAAAAAGTAAGAATAAAACGTAGAACAAAATAACAGATTTGGATTTAGCGGTTCTAATTTTTTTTTCTTTTGAGGGAAATGATTATTTTTTTTTAAAATATAATATTTAAAAACATTTTTTTTTTAAATTTTAAATGTTTGCTAATTTATAAATATTTTTTTTTTTATTTCCAAAATTTCCTGACCACAAAAAGATTTTATAGAAAGCTTTGAGAAATATGAAAAAAATAATTGAGAATGAATTTTAATTCAGAAAAACAGAATGTGTCGCAATTCTCGATTAAAAAATAATTCACTGAATTAAAGGGTGTAATATCTCTACGGTATCTTGGCGAGTAATAAGAGATACCTATCTCTTCGTACATTCAATGAACTGGCCAAAGTTCACTAAAATCGGATAACACGTTTGTGGGTGATCCCAACTACAAATTATGAAGATAGGATGGACGAAAAGTTTGGAAATCATTTCTTTTCATACAAAAAATCAGAATTTTGTTTGTCGAAGCTGCAATCGGATTCTATTTTCGGATACAATTGTTCTTTCATTTAAAAAGTATCCTGTACGAAATTTCATTGAAATCGGTCCATGAATATTGTTACAATACCCTGTAATTTGAAAATACAAAACAACTGGCTGTTGTTCGGTAGCTATACGAAGCTTTAGGCCGATCGAACCCAATTGCTAATAGAATGGTTCTCTTGTTTGTTTAAATCAAAAATACGGCCGCAATTTTGCATACAACGGACGGAGAGACAGACAGTAGACATTTTGTTTTTTTTTTTCTATCACGGTTCCATTAACTTATATACTTTGTATAGAAGTTAAAAATCACTGTCCTCAATTATTAATTAATTCGTTTACATAGCCCGAATATTAATTTAAATATTCATGTAAAAAAACTTAGGAGATTATGCATCAACATGCAACGAAATTGTTTTAAACTTATTAAATACTTTTTTACATATTATAACCTAAATAATTCGTGTTTTTTTCTTTCTGTTTTTGTAAAAGCATATAGAATTTATTCATAATTTTTTTTTATTAATTTCAAAATCAAAAATCATTTTATGCAGATTTACCCTTAAAATATTTAATTAAAAATTTTGCAAAAATCAAAAATTTTTAATATTAATATTCACTTTGAATAATTAATTATGTGAAAAAACTATTTATAAATTTAATGATTTCATATTAATTGCAATTGCAAGGTTGGCCAAAAAAAAAAACGGCACGATTAAGATGAAAATTGCATTCGAAATTTAACTCATTAGAAGAATAGTGCCTAAAAAAAAGGTAAGAGGAGCACCTTTTAAGTTTACCGATTGAAAGAAAAAAATGCGGAAATATATTTTTACTTAATTTTTTTAATATTATAAATTTCAATTAAATCTTTTTTGAGGCAATGCGATTAAGTCCATTTTTTAAAAGTAAGATGGAGAGAATTTTTTATGACTTCTGAAATTCGTATACATAAAAAGAAGAACTCTCGGACGGAGAAAAAACTAATGAATAAGTAAATCCTTTTTTTTCCAAAAAAAATTTTTATCTATACACCCAAATTTACAGCGAATCATTAAAAATTGTCAATTTACAAATAAAAAATTCACAATTATCAAAAATTATTGAAGCTTTATTTTCTTCTTACTGCGCAAAAACTTAGTGCTTAAGCTAATAATCTGGCTTAACTTAAATTAGGCTTTATCTCTCATTGTGAAATTTATGAATTAAGATAGTTTTGTAGTATACTAATGTACGCTGTTATTTAGCTATAATACTTCTAAATAATATTTCTTGGGTTAGTAACATACCACATTTCCATTCAAAGTCTAAGAAATAAACAAAATGTACAGTCCGGGCTAAGGCATTCAATTAGCTAGATTAATGCTCTAGACAGATCTCTGATTTTGATTACAATAATTATTTATTAATGATACTTCTGGATGACCCATGACCCATCTTGTTTTTCACAATGATCATTATTCTTGTCATTCCGAAAGGTTCAAAAAATTACTATTTTGTTTATAACTTTCAAAATAGAATGTTTATTCATTTTGATTCAATAAAATTAATTTTTTTAAATTGTATTTGAATTTTAAGGAATTTTTAGAATAATAACCATTTTTCCTCCTTTTAAGTTTATGTGAAAGAAGGAAACATGTCAAAATCAGAGTTTTTAAAATGTTCCAATGTAGATGGCCCTGTAAACAGTGTGATGTAAAAATTTGGGACCTCTTCGCAATTTCATTTGATAATTAAAATAATAATGATGCTTGAAATTGATACTTAAAATTGATCATTATTACGTAAATAAAGGTCATTATCGAGTTTTAATGACCGATTAGGCAATAATGATCATTAAAATCGCAGATCTGTCTAGGATGTAATGGGCCTGTGTACTAGGTGAGATCTCATAACAAATGTACTGTACATTTGTTATGAGATCTCATCTAGGATCTTTTAAAAGATTTTAACTTGGGGAAAAGGTATTTGTGAGCAAATTTTAAGCTAGCCCTGTTTGTTTTGTGATTTCGAAGAAGACAAGTTTTCAATCATTTCAATCTGTTCAAGCAATTGAATATTTTCTTGTTATATGTTTCATGATTTTTATTTGTAAAGTTCGAAATATGTCTCTGTAAACAGATCTTCAAAAATAAGGCCAAGCAGCACGAAATTCTGTATAGTAATCGAGGAATTTGCGTATTTTATTTCGTATTAATTAAAATCATATTCTAATTTAAATCTTTTAATTCCCGCATTATCAATTTCTTGATTATCTAAGTTTATTTTCACTTTTGTTTTTTTTTTTAAACCTTATCAAAGGGCTTTTGATAATATAAAATCAATAAATCAATGGATAATCAATACTTTCTCTGTTTAGGGCCTTTTCTTATATAATTTTATAAAAAAATTAAAAATTCATAATTAAAACCCTTTTAATTGAAAAACATTTTTTAATATAAAAGTGATGAAATTTTTGAAAAACAAATCAGTAGAATTTGAAGACTTATTTTGAGACAACAATCAAAAAAAAAGAAATGTACACATTTTTGGTAAGACTACTACAAAATAACGCTAAATATTAAAAATAAAATAATAATAAACTTTTTTTTTCTTCAAGATGATATTTTCCTTATTCGGAATTGCAATTGCTTTTCCACAAGGATACAATTATGATCAACCACAACAAAGTCAACAAGTAGCAGCTTTTCAACAGAATCTGATTGCACCGGCAGCATCTAATCCGCCAATTCATAGTCAACCGGCACCAATTATTAGTAAGAATTTTTATATTCATGCAGCACCAACAGAACATGCTGAACAAACAAAATCTCTGATTGTCGGACAACCACGTAAACATTATCAGATCTTATTTATTCGTGCACCAGAAAATCCAACACCATCAATTCGTTTGAGTCCAGCAACAAATGAAGAAAAAACTGTCGTCTATGTTTTGACAAAGAAAACCGAAGATGCTGATATTCAAGCTGATATTAATCATACAGAACCAAGTAAACCGGAAGTATTCTTTATTAAATATAAAACTCCTGAAGAAGCACAATTGGCTCAAAGTCAAATTCAAGGTTTGTGTCGCGCGTATTAGTGTTTTTTTATTGTTCTCTAGTATTGTATTTTATATTTTAATTTTTAGCTCAATATAATGCTTTGGGTGGTAGCAGTCAAATTTCTGATGAAGGAATTGCACCAATTACTTCGGTAATCGGTTCAGTACCACACGCTGCACATGGTGGACTTGGTGACTCTCATTTCCCATCAGCATCAAACTCAAATTCAATTGCAGCCGTTGATAATAGTTATTTACCACCAACTCATTAATTTATTTCTTAATTTGTTATTGTTTTTTCTTTTATATTTTTAATAAATCGTTTTGTATATAATAACAAATTTTTATCACTGTGTATTTTCGATATTTAAAACAGAACTTAATTAGGTTTTTTGAGTCCAGAATTCAACCTGAACAGCGATTCAGGCGTACATTTGTCGACATTCGAAGTCACTTTTCCAAGACACCACATATGGTTGATAAAATGCTTCAGTATGTGTGTAAATAAACATGCATGTAGTCATTGAGTTCGAAACACATGTGTTTCTTATTCGTCATTTTTTACTGACTAGCTCGAGAGGACGTCAGAAAAATTGGTGACAAAAAATTTCCCGACGGTATAAATAATTTACTTTTCGAAATTAGATTTAGCGAGGTGGCAAACCCTTTTTTTCATATTAGGGAAATTTTCCAAAAAAGGTGGCAAGAAAGGTCGACAAATGTACGCCTGAATCGCTGTTCTGGTTTTCAAATAGAAACTGAGTTGATTTAATCGATTCTAAAATCATATTTTATTTATTAAATCAGATTAAATTATGTCGACCCAAAACACTAACCAAATTTCTGTTTAGTTTGATTCAGAAGCTTTAACTAGAATTTAATATATCGTTTGCTAAAAGAAATCTTTAACATAGGAATTTTCAATCGTGCCAAAAATTAGAGAAATTTTTCAGCAGAAACTCAATTCAGGACTAAGAACTAAAATACAATTTCAATAATTTCGTTCAGGGATTCTAAAATAAAGTCTCAACAATTATTATTGATATTAGTATTTCTAAATTGAAGATTTACAAAAGTATACATTTTTTGATGAAATGATAAATATGTATAAAGTAGTACACTGTTAATGTGGTAGGTACACTTGAACTAACCTTTCTTCATATACCGCTTGCTACCGTTTTTCAAAAATCATTAACTTCGGGTGTATATCCAAATACTTTGAAAGATTCCTTTATTATCCCGGTTCACAAAAAAGATTCTAATTCGGCCATTTGTAATTACAAGCCCATAGCTAAATTATCTTAAACGCCAAAACTTTTTGAAAGTATTGTCTATAAATCCTTTTACTTTCACTGCAAACCATTTATATCCCCGAATCAACATGGATTTCTCAAAGCCCAGTCAACGACTACAAATCTGACTGAGTTTGTCTTTACCGCCGTCTTTACTCGATGGAGCAAGGCAAACAATTGGATTTAATTGCTACTGATTTCAGTCAAGCTTTCGACAAGTTGTCTCGCAGTATTATTTTATTAAAATTACGACTTTTTGGTAGACGCTATCGGGTTCTTTTTCGTGCTATCGAGTCTGATCCATTTATTGTCCATTCTTAAGTTTCTCAAGGTAGTCATTTAGGACCTATCTTATTCATCATCTCAATTTATGCTGACAATATGAAAATCTAAAGTTAACGCGCACTCACTAAGAAGTGTAAGTTTATTCTATTCTTGATCGACTGTCATAGTACTGACTATGGAAGGTTTGAAAAAGTTGCTAGAATGTTACAGAGTGTGAACGATAAGTCTGCACACTTTAACTTCTCGTTAAGTAAGGAGAAACTGAAGAGTCTGTTGGTCACTGACTCTTCTGTATCATAGAATATTTATCATGGTATATTTATGGTGATGGGTCTTTTTCGACTAGAAAGCTTGGAGTTTTTTGATGTGATATATTTTTTGTTCTTATTATAATTTCCTTTATTTGGTTTTAATCGCATAAATCTTGAAAACTTTTTTCTATTGAATATCATAACATATACAGAGCTCCTTAACTAAACAACAGAACACACTAGGCGCATTCTTTTACGGATAAAAATCGCGATGTAGCATTGTATCCTTTGTATGATACCGAATCAAATAGCGTCAAGGCAATACCCATAGGTGACATTTGATTCTCAATTTGTTCTAGAGTGAAGATCTAAATATTCTGTCAACTTGGTTTTAACTAAGATATTTATTGCATCAGAAATTTTTGCATTCTTGATTTAGACATTTTTATATTTTACGGATTCAAAAATGGATCACCATTTATTTTTTTATGTTTAAGTTCAATCAACTTCTAAAAAAAAAAAAGAAAATGGTTTTACCATCACCTCTAAAGAATCATGCAATTTTACATTAATATCAAATTTTATTTTTGGATATTTCATAATTCTATAGTTTAAAATATTTTAAATTATTAATTTAATCAAAATTTTGACAGTAATACAATAAATTTTTAAAATTTATATTTATGTACTGACGTTGTCCTGTCCAAATTTCAATAAATATGTTTCTGATCGTTTTGTCGATTTGTCGATTTGTAAAAATCTATTGAAAATGTGCAAACAAAGTAAATCGTTTAAATCGTTAATCAAATTTGAACGGATGGTCCGATTTCCCTGAAACTTTCATCATTTTGGTGCTGCATCAAATGCCAGATGATGTTAGATTCTGGGCGAAATTAATATATGGCAACACTATTTGGTAACGCTTTTTTTTGTCTAAAAACGACAAAATTTTGTCCGCACAGTTCAGACTAAACTGTTGGGCCAATTTCGATAAAATTTACACAGTTCATGTATTTGACCCTAACTTAGATCTGATTAGCTTTCGGGCCATATTTGACTATGACAACACTGTCTAAGAATACATTTTGTCCAAATATAGCCTATATTTGCATTTGCTGTAAAACCAAAACTGCATGTCCAATTTTGATGAGATTTGCACAATTTGTGTACTAAGGTCGAAATCAGAACATATTATCTTTTCAATGGAATTTACATCTGGTAACACTAATGCGCTAAACTTGTTTTAAAAAATGTTGTGGTGGAAATATAGAAACTTCTCTAATTCGGCGAATAATTAACGAATTTTAATGAAACTTCGAAAGTATGTTTGGGATGGTCCAACTGAAAAGATAAAATATGCCTCCTCCCGGTGTGGGGTTATGGAGGACTAAAATAGAAAAACCGCAATAATTCACTCAATAATGGGCGAATTTTCTTAAAATTTGGTGTATACATTCTGGATAGGCCAACTGAAAAGATAGAATGCGTTTCCCCTCGGTGGGGTTTACGGGAGGGTGATATAAAAAACGTTAATAATTCGATCAATAGCCAGCGGATTTTAATGAAACTTGCAATGAACATTTGGGATGAGCATCCCTCGATGGGGTGTTGTTAGGGGCTAAAATAGAATAATAATGGGCGAATTTTCTTAAAATTTGGTGTGTACATTCTGGATAGACCAACTGAAAAGATTGAATGCGACTCCACTATATAGAGGTTACGGGAATGCAAAAAAAACCTTAATAATTCGGCCAATAGTAGTCACATTTTCATGAAACTTGGAATGTACATTTAAAATAGGAGAACTGAAATGAATATTTTATGACATTATCGGGAAAATTCCATAGTGGTCCATAGTGGTCAATGTAAATTCACTACTATGTTTTGCTTTGCTCATTTTTCATTCTGTAAGAACCTTATTCGGACTACTATGACCATTTTAAGCAAAAATTCGCGAAATCAGTTCAGTCGTTCTCAAGTGATGCGCTTACCAACGAACAGCATTTAATTTTGATTTATATAGATTAACAAAGAAAAAAAAAAGCTTAAACTTAAGCAAATTAAGTTCGAAGTACTTCTCTTAATAAAATTGATATTTTTAATTTAACTTTTCTTATTCATAATTCGGTTCCGATAAAATCGTGAATTATTTGAACATTTCCGTTTTAGTATGTATAAAAAAAAATCGTTTTAAATATTTAAATTAAGATCTCATTCATAAAATTCAATTTTTAACCTTAATTTGAGAAATAATTAACGAAATTCTAATTTTATTTTAATTCTCATCATTCAAAAAAAGTTAATAAAAGTGATAAAAATTTTATGAAAAATTTCAGCATAAAAATATATGATGACCCTAAATCCACCAATATTTTAGGAATAGGTGGAAAAAAAGTACCGCCAAAAAAGCAGACAAAAACTTATTTTGCAATTATTGATTTTAATTTTTTGCGCTTGTTTCTTTTAAACTACCATAAACAAATCTTTTCTCAAGATTAAATTATGCAATCCTGAGAAAACGTTATTCCTTATCAATTCCGAACGTTTTATTTTATGCATATTTTGCATTCAAGCAGATAGACGAAATTTTATGCAAAAGTTATTTAACTATAAAAGTAGGAAATTTTGGATTAATCTTCAGTTGATTCAATCATTTCACTTTGGTAACTTTATTCGAACAAAATGCGTGGTCTTTTGGTAATACAATAAAAAAAAACAAATATTATATAATTTTCTGATTAATTAATAATGGTTTCGTCAATTCGTTACATATTTCGTTTCTTTTCTTTTTTTTGTCTACAGATTCTTTGCTTCTTAGCTGTAGTAACAGCTGCTCCACAAAGATTTGACAATCAGAAATCGGGTGGTCAATCGTCTTCTGGTTCAAATTCAAATTTTAAAGCTTCTCTAGCAGATTTTCAATCTCGAGTAGGTTCAATTGCTGCAGCTATTGCGTCTCCAAATTTTCAAGCAAGTTTAAGTCGGAATTTTAATTCTCTTTCTACACCTGCACCAGTTGGACAGAGTCAAAATCCTGAACAAACTTATCATGATGCTTCTGTTCATTTCGGAGTCGGAGCTGTTTTTTCAAACGCTGTTATTTCAGATCTAGATGACAATTCTGAAAATCCTTCAAAACCTGGTTCCGGTCCTGGTCGCGATCATCAAACAACAGAAGCTCCAGCTCCAGGCCATCCAAACCACGAACCTACTCCAGCTCCAAGCCATCCAAGCCATCCAAACCACGAACCTACTCCAGCCTATCCAGGCTATCAACCTAATCCAGGCCCAGCTTATCTGCAAAACTATCAACCTGCACCAGCTCCTGACTATCAACCTGCACCAGCTCCTGGCTATCAACCTGCTTCAGCTCCCGTACAAAACTATGAACCTGCTTCAGCTCCAAGCTATCAACCTGCTTCAGCTCCCGTACAAAACTATCAACCTGCTCCAGCTCCCGTACGAAACTATCAACCTGCTCCAGTTCCAGCTCAAAGCTATCTACCTGCTTCACCACCAGAGCAAGGTTATCCACCTGCTACACCACCAGAGCAAAGTTATCTACCTGCTTCACCACCAGGACAAAGCTATCAACACACTCCAGCAGAACATCAAAACTACCAAGGTCAAGGAAATTTATTCTCACAACCAGGTCAGCAACTACCTTCTGAACCTGCTTCTAATTTTGGAGCTCATCCACAATATGCGCAACAACAACAAAGCTATTCTCAAATTAGCAAGCATTTCTATATTCACTCTGCACCAGAAGAACCTGAAGATTTTGAACATGATGAAAAAGCGGACGATGTACCATCACGACAACACTATAAAGTGCTTTTCATTAAGAATGGTGGCCAATCTGCTAAATCTGCAGCTAAACAACTTGCACGTGCCCAAAATCAAGAAAAGACTGTTGTTTATGTATTAAACAAACAAACTGATTTGGCTGAAATTCAAGCTAATCTTCAAACTGTCCAACAACCAACCAAACCGGAAGTATTCTTCGTTAAATATAAGACACCTGAAGAAGCTGCACATGCACAACAACAAATTCAAGGTATAATGGATTTTCGATTAGATTTTGATTGTTTTTTAAAAATAAAATTAAAATTATGTAGCCCAATATGATGCTTTGGGTGGAACTAGCGAAGTGACTGATGAAGGTATTGCGCCAAGTCAATCATTTGTTGGAATTTTAGGAAATTCTGGGCAATCTGGAAATCAAGGTCATTTTGCCGCACAACAGTATGCCGAAGGTGCTGCAGATCAATATGCCAATCAAGGACAATCATTTGGTCCAGGTATAGAGCTTAATGTTCATTTGATTTTTCTCAACTAGATCAATTGTGTTTAACTCATACAGGTAGCCCAGCTCAATTAGGATCAAGTCCAAGTGGTCCAGCTCAATTTGGAGCAGGCCCAAGTGGTCCAGCTCAAGTTGGAGCAGGTCCAAGTGGTCCAGCTCAATTTGGAGCAGGTCCAAGTGGTCCAGCTCAATTTGGAGCAGGTCCAAGTGGTCCAGCTCAATTTGGAGCAGGTCCAAGCGGGCCAGCTCAATTTGGAGCAGGTCCAAGTGGTCCAGCTCAATTTGGAGCAGGTCCAAGTGGGCCAGCTCAATTTGGAGCAGGTCCAAGTGGTCCAGCTCAATTTGGAGCAGGACCAAGCGGTTCAGCCCAAAGTGGTCCAGCCCAAAGTGGTCCAGTTCAAGTTAATTTGTCACAATTTGCCCAAGCGCCAGTTGCTGCCTACTTACCATCGCGATACTAAAGCTTCTTTTCGCATTTATTTATTGAAGCAATATTGTTAGATTTTGTTATTTTAATATTTTGAATAAATGATTTTTTAGAAAATTTTTGCATTTTTAAGAATATTTAACATGATTTTTTTAAAAGTCTTTGATGTTTCTCTCAATTCTAAAATATCGTTGGAGAATTCTATAGAATTTCAAAATTTCTGAGAAATTCAGAAGAAATTTAATTTTCTTTAAACAAAAAGTAGAATAATTTAGATTTTTGGATTATGTAATTAAAATCTAAAGAAATACAATTATTTATAAAGATTTGCGATGAAATGACAGTATTCTCAAAAATGTTGCATTAAAAGTTATCATAAAATGGTCATTCCCAGAATTATAGGATGCTGATAGGAGCACTTTTCAAAACATTGCATTTAATAAACAGAAAAATATATACTGTCTATGCAATGGCGACCGATCCATCAAAACACCATGTAGTGGCCAGACGCGAACATCACGTCTTAATTGAATTGAATTTAATTGTTTTATTAAATCAATAAGAAAAAAAACAGTTAAGTTTTGGATCCACATCAAAAATTTTAGTGAAAAAATGGTGGCAGAATTTTCTTGGGTTTCTCGAATTAAATTAAAGTTGTCAAAATGTTATTTTCGTTATGAATTGGATACCAGATTCAAGAGACAGACTGAAGTACTATATACGCGTTCCATTTCCATAGATTTTTCTGCTAAATTGGTTGTCAATTCTTTTAAAATGCGGCTTCGATAAGAAAAAGAACTTATTATACTATTTACACTTCTGATATATTAGGCTTTTAAGACTGAAGTGAATACTATTGCGTTTCGAAAAAGACTTGTCAAAAACCGTGTCTATTTAAGTATTTTTTTTTACAAATATTCAAACTTAAATACAAATCTTTAATTCATAAATATTATAGTAATATTTAAAGCGCTCGCTTATCACATCGCGATTGACTTAAGCCTTAAATAAAGAATTGAATTGATTTTTAATGCTTCCTTTCGATAATAAATAGCTATCTTCCTTACGGCTCCCATTCGTCCTCGTTTCCGAGGACATGTTCTAGTTTTGAGGGCGTCCTCGAACATCTTCGCAGGTTTCTGATCTACGTTCTCGTTTTCTCATTTTCGAATAATTTGAAAAATCCTTAAAAGTAACTTGAACAATTTAATATAACGACATAAACATGACGTGTATTGTGTCTATGGGGCTATTTTAGCAATACTGGTGCGATGTGTATTATTTATACGCCAAACTGTCAATTTATTTGTTCGAATTAGCTGTGTTCTTTCACTGTTTTGCAATTTATTCCTGTTCAAGCTTTTTCACTTATAGCTAGTCAATGGACTAAAGAGCGAAATAAATTGAAAGTTAAGACAGTTAATGGAATTTTGCAAACAATCTATAATCTAAATATGGGCTGTAAAACATTCTACAATTATGTAATAAACAATCCTAGTTTTTTTTATCAAAAATTGGTAACAAAGATAAATATTAAATGTGACTTTATTAAATGTGATCTTGAATTAAGTTACGTTTTCAGTTTATGTACAATGTACCACTGAATTTTTATGCCCTATGGTAGGTACTACCATACCGTCCGTCCGTCCGTATATAAGATAACTTAAAAACGCGTTATCCGATTTTGATGAAATTTACAATGTGAGTTGCTTATTCCTTAACTTGGTTTGGCATTGCACTTGAGCAAAATCGATCCAGGGGGAGCAAAGTTATAAAGGAAAAACTAGGGTGACTAGAAAGTTTTGTCGTGCTTTTGTTTATGGTTTTTCCGATTTAATTGGAAAATTTGTGAATCAATTTTGTTGAAATCAATTACATAACTATATAAATAGACGATACCATGTTAAATTTGAATCAAATCTGTCTAGGGGGGAAAGAATTAATCCTGGGAGAAAATAACCCTTTTTATAAAGTTTTTTTGTTGTAATTTAAAAACTAATACACCGATTTGAATAAAATTTACAGATCGGACTTATGCTAGCAGGGTCTAGGTTACCTGCAAATTGAAAGAAATTGGAATTGGTAAGAAGGAACAAAGTTATAAAGAAAAAACATTGAAATAATGTCAGTTTTGACACTTTTTCTGTCCCATTTCTACCATAGGGCTATAGGCCGATTTTCAGTTACTATATGTTTTTTTACCATTTACATAAAATAGTAATAAAAATTAGTAAAAAAAAATTGGGCTAGGCTTAACCTCTTTTTGAAAAACCAAAATGTCTTCGTTTTTACTTAGATAGTCTTCGATAGTGTATTTTGGATCTTCCTGGGCAGATCGTTTCAACACCATGTAATTGGCAGACCCTAAAAGTTTACCTAAGCCTAGCATCATAAAAATTACTTTCGCCTGTGCTTTTACAAAGTCTATGTTTATGTTTTTAAAGAGTCACAGGCAAATATCTTTGAACAAACGTATATTTTTTGGAGTATTATAAATTGCATAGTTTTAGGATATTATTTAAAATAGTTTAAAATATTTAACATAATTAATATTTCGTGTTAGAAAAGCCTATTTACATACCCTTTTCGACTTTTAAATTATAAGCTTTTGACTATCTAAAGCCTAAAGCCAAAAACTGGCATTATCTATGAATTTGAAAAATAGATCTAATATTAAATAATTTAAATATTAGACTAATTGCAACCTTCACCGTTTAAAAGCTTTAATTAATTAATTTTTTTTTTTTCAAATTAAAATACATAATAATAGAAACTTTAATTGAAAATCAATTAAATTCGTTGCATGAAAAAGTTACACATTAAATTAATGATATAATAATTTTTTTTTAAAGGTGCTTCTGTTTTCTTCATCCACTATTTAAATAGGCGGATTATTATGGTACGTGGTAGTTTGTGAGTTTTTGAGTTGCCAGACAATTCCCTTATAATAAGATAATTATTGACTAAGCATTTACTATGTTTGTTCTTAGTTAATCAAAAAAATTTACCATAACTTTATTAAAAATACATCTTGAAGATCAATTTCATGAAAAACACGACCGGTAATTGGAGACTATCCTAGAACTTAGGAAGATATCTTTTATCATAAGGAACACATTTTGTTTCTTCAAAAGTCTTAAGATTTCGTTTAATATAAAGGGTATACATACTGTTTTGACTTTTATGCATTCGCTGTCAAATTGATAAAATTGAGCTTAAGCTCTCGATATTGCTAGCTTAAGCTCTACTTAAGCTCTGAATAATCCACACTATGAAATGCACTTTGTAGCTTAAGTATTGCTTAAACAACAAACTAGGCTTAAGCCACCACTATGAAATTGGCCCTTACCCATGTTAAAATGTTACATATCTTTACTCATTTATATCTTTGATTATATGAAATTTTGTTCACAATTTGATGTGAAATTTAAAATCTATAATAACTTGATAGTATTGTAATGATTATCGAGTTTAAATGTAACCAAAAATTTTAATATTATTTCTTTAACACTCGTCTAAATCTTTCTACTCTACACAAATTTCATAAGTCATAATGGATACTTTTATTGAACGCAAAAAAAAAAACAAATCTTTTGTTTTATTATAAAATTTTATAATCGATTATGAAAGTTTATTGATAAAATTTTATTGAAAACAAAACATTTCTATCCCCGAAATTTCCATAATAAAGATTTTTGGTGACAAACATTAATTAGTTAAAAATCCATTAAAAAATTAAATTTTGCGTTAAAAATTTACATTATTATTTAACAAAATTCCATAATTATCATTTTTCAGTCAACCTAATTTAAAATTAATCGCGATTTCGAATTAAGAAAAAAAAAAAAAAACTATATTTCCCCGAAAAGATTCCAAATAAGATCCATTAACCTTGGATCTGATACCTTTCTAAATTTATATATAATTAAAAGACCAAAAATAAAAACAAAACTTTTCATTAAATAACTATTTAATAAGAGATTTTAAATAAATTAAAAGCTTAAATTATTTTTAATTTGATGATAAATAAGGTTTACTTGAACCACCAGTGTCTTCTTGTTCTGACGATGAACGAGAATCAAGATCATCATTATTTTCGTTATCAAAAGAATCAATTATAGATGCAGTTGGTGCAATACCTTCATCAGATATTTGACTAGAACCTTCTAAAGAATCATATTCTGCTAAAATTTATGAAGTTATGAAATTTAGTCTTTGATTTAAAAATATTAAAAGGAATTCAAATCACCTTGAATCTTATTTTGTACATGAATAGCTTCCTCATTAGTTTTGTACATAATAAAGATAACTTCTGGTTTATTTGGTTTGATCGGCTCATCTTTAAAATCAGTTTGAACCACTGAAATATCTGGTTTTTTTGTCAGCACATAAATTATGGTTTTCTCTTCAATTGGAGCTGGGTGAATTTTTATATCTGATGTTGGAGTTTTGATAAAAATAATTTGATAATGTTTTTGTTGTTGTCCCAAGTCTAATTCATTTATTTCTGATTCATCATCATTATCATCACCAGCTGAATGGATATAAAAATGTTTTGATATAATAGATGGCCTTTTTGGTCTGAATTGGTTTATTGTTGTATTTCGGATGTTTTTCGCCATAACGAGAGGCTCGCTAGATCTATTAAATCCTTGTTGTCGTGGAATATCAACACTTGGCTTGATGAATTTTTGTTGAACATTTCCAGTCTGTTGAAATCCAGCGAATCTATTTTGTAGAGATCCAATAAATCTATTTTGCTGAGAATTTTTCTCCAATGAACTGCTATCGATTCCCATTTGATCAGAACCATTTGTCCCATTTTGATGTAGACTACTTAAACCATTGTGCTTTGAGATATTAACTTCTTTTTGTATTCCATCTAATTTATTAGAATCATCGATTTTAACGAATCCTTGATCTTCTTTTGAATGCGTTGCACTAAGATTTTGTTTTGGAGTTAATCCTTGTTGGAATAAAGCTGATTGTAATGGATTAACTTGAGAATTTGGTTCTTTATAATTATATTGCGGTGAAGCTTTTATTACGACAATCAAACATATAATCTAAAGATTTAAAAGTAGTTAACTTTTTTTTTTTTTAGATTTCATGTCGAAGAATTCCATTTTACCAGAAACTTTCTCATTTTGCCGTGTTGTAAATGTGATCAGCTTCACAGGAAGACTGTAAATACCACACCCAAAAGATCCCTTATATACTAGTATATATTCTTTTACGTAAAATAATTTATTTTAAAATTTAAAATCGCGAAATTTTGTTATATATATTTTTATAGGACCGCCAATGATGTAACTTTGAAACATTGATATGCAATTTTTTGTTTTCTATTAATTTTATGTGATAAACTTTTACTTTTTTAAAGATCTTTTCATAGATATATGGTTTATTAAAGGGTTGAAATTATCACAGTGATATCATTTCTTTGGAAGACGTCATACGAAGAGGTTCATTAGAAAATACATATTGTAACTATCGAAAGAGAGAGAATGAGGAATGTAGTCCTTTTTAAAATTTGGTTCAGTTATTAAATTTTAATCCTACAAATGTAGTGATAAACGTGGCTAATTTTCTGGGTATTGTCATCTTTTGTACATAGATCTAATTTTCCGAGTTAGTTCTAACATATAGTTACTGGTAACTATTAGTTGCATGTTTTCCAATGTATTTAAAAACAAATTCGTGCAGAAAACTGATCACACCGATTGTGTGTTTACCAAAACTCTTCCATCGAAAAGTAAAATCATGTTAAATAGTGTATACTGCGATAATGATACGCTATCTTTAAAATCGATTACCCAAAATATCAACGTACGGCACTTAAAGGCGTGTAATTAACTACATAGTTAAGAAAATTAGTCGGCGTGTGAAAATTCATCACTAGGAACTACTCTAATATAAAATGCAGTATTGTGTCCAATTATCACAATCATTGTACTAAAGATTTTCAATCTTCTTTCATCACTTATGGTCTCTACTCCGGAGACACTATGCCCATTTCATTTTATCGACGTTACAACCAAAAAGAAAAGAAGTTACACTGATTGATAAAACCATTTTTATGTAAGCTAGTTATAGTGGGAGGTTATCTTCCGGCTTTTTTTTTACACCATCCATATTGATGCCATCTTTGTGAGATACGATTAGGTTGCCTTTTAAGATATAACCATGATCTAATCAAAATAATATCTTCAAATAAATTAAATAGAAAAGTGAAAATGTTATATTATAAAATAAAATTTTAACAAAATTATCTAATCATTAAGTTTTGAAGTTCCAAAAATTTTGATGTACGACATATAGCTGAAGTTTCCTACCATTATCTAGCATCATCTTGATTTGCATTATTTATTTTATTTTTATTTCTTTTGCGAGATGTATTTCTAGAAAGTTTTATTGTATTGGATTTCCACTAAAGTCTAGTAAAACTTTATTATAATAAAAACCACGATCGTTTTGTCTTATAAATATTCATCTACAAATTTTCGGAAATAAAATTCACAACATTTTTTTAAAAGAAAATATTACATTACGGAATTTTATACTTTCTTTGTATGTTGAAAGAAAATGCTGTAAATGTAATTAATATCAATAATTAACGTTGCATTTTCTCAGGTAAAGGATCTATAATTAATGGAACCTTTCTCGGTAATGATTGTCCACAAGTGTCAACATATAAAAATTTCCATATGAAATTAAGATCAGGAATCAGGATTAGTAAAAAAAAGCTCTAAACCAAAGAATAAGCTATTATATTCTATGGGCTAATTAAAGTAGCAACAATTATATTGAGTTAAGCACGTACATAGGAAGTACATTATCTTCACTCTAAATGAAGATCGAATCAGTCTTATTGTTTTCTGGTGTTCGTATATTCATATATTAATATCAGCATGTATTCATGCATGGCTATAGATTTTTATGTCCATGTGAAAGGGTTATGCATACATCGAAGTCAGGAATATGAAGTTTTAGTACTTTATATTATTTATATTTTGCTCTAAACCAATGAAGCTCCTAAGTCATAAAAAATTATGACATAAAGACATTTTTACTATGATAAACTAATTCCGAATTCAGCTATATAATTGTGTTCAGTTGGCCTGAACAATATGTCGGGAATATGAGTGTATTTTTGGAAATAAATATATTTATGACCAAAAATTATTTAATACTAATACTTAGGCTTAATTTCACAGACGTAGCTTAAACCTAATTTTTGCTTAACTGATGCTTAAGATACAAAATGCATTTCACAGTGTGGATTGCTCAGATGTCAACTAAATCTTAAGCTACCAATAACTAAGCGCTAACTTGTCAAAATCATTTAAGCCTGGACTGTAAAATCTAAAAATAAAAAGGCTGAGCTCTAGCCTAGAATCGTACTTAAGCTTAAGCTAAGCTTAAATGAGGATTATAAAATCGGCCATTAATGAGTCTGTCCTATTTTCGATTTTATATATGTTAAATTTATTATACATATTCTTACTTAGCTATAGAGAAAGTTATACTATGATCATAATGAATTTTTCTTTTGTATTTTTATTTTTCTGAAGAAAAGCGATAAAAATGTGCATGATTATTGGATTTTTTAATGTTTGATTAAATTTCAAAAGCTCTTTTATTAACGATCAATGAACTTTCTTATTTCTATATGATTATAACATATACGGTATATATGTGAGTGTATTGTAGGCTTAGGACCGCCACAATATCTCAGATTCGATTATAAAAACTTTTCGGTTGTATTGTGAAATTTCAATTTTGCATCTTTCATACAAAATGAAGAAGAAAAGCTGTTTTTATTTGTGTAATTTTTTCCGTTAAAATTACTTTTAAAACATGTAATTTTTTTTCAATTATATTTTGATGGAATTTTAAATATTAAGAAATACATTATTTTACATTATTGGCAAATTCTATTGATTATTATTTTTTTTTTTTTTTTTTGAACAATTATATTTGAAGATTTCAATTACTTAGGGTCTGTGCTGATTTTTTTTTGAAAGATTTAATTATGAAACAATTTGATCAATACGATATGAGATACATCGAAATTTTATAGTATATATAAAACAAAATGAATAGCAATTAATTAGAGTTACATAATTTATTTTTCATGAATTATTTTCGCTGTCGATTTTGATAATTATTAACACTTTTTGATGTCAAGTTACGTACAAAGAGACCTAGATCATTATAAAATCTGTCGATTTCGTATTCGCGGACTTCAAAATAGATATAATTTGAAAACCATGTAACTATTGAGTGGTTCTGATTTGTCATAATTACTATACTTGCACTTTTAAAATCCTAAATACTTAATAGCTACTAAGCTGTATTAGTAGTTTTAATGTTAGTAAATTTATAAAGAATCTCAGTTATAAAAGTCAATTTCGTTAAGTAAATAATTAGCGGTAATCATGCTAAAAAAAAAACATATACGTTATATAACTAATTTAAACAAAATTGATTCACAAAATTTCCAATTAAATCCGACAAACCATAAACAAAAAAACGACAAAACTTTCTGGTTACCCTGATTTTTCCTTTATAACTGGATCGATTTTGCTCAAACGCAATACCAAACCAAGTTAAGTTAATAAGCAACTAACATTGTAAATTTCATCAAAATCGGATAACCCGTTTTTCAGTTATCTTATATACGGACGGACGGACGGATATACATACATGCATAAATCGATATAACTTTTAATTCCCGGCACAGCCATACCTTAAATCCTTTCTACGACGATTATTTCGATGTGTTACAAATGTAGTGACAAAACTAATATACCCTTTGGTAGTACCTACCATAGGGCATTAAAATCAAAGCTAAGCAAAATAATAAAAGAAAATTTTGAATCGAATTAAATAAATTATTTTTCGATCATTTTGGTAGAGAAAATGCTTCATTTCAGTTTCCCTATAGATACTATACATTAAATTAATCGTACTTCATAGAAATTAGACATATTTAATCTAATGCGAGGCAATTTTCTATGATCGAACAATTACTTTAAACTTTACTGATATCAGAAATACTTATTTAATTATCGAGATAGAGGAATTACTAAATAGTAAAATCTTCAAGTGGAAAATAGCTAGTGGCCATAACCCTAAAACCTCAATAATTATTATATATTTTGAAGATTTAATTCAAATTCGGTTAGTTTGTTAAATTTTCGTTTTTCTTTTTTTGGAAACATAAAAATCTCTCAATCAAAAAAAAAAAGAAAACGCATTAAAACTAAAAATTAAAGTTTAAGAAAACCCAATTAAAATATGTAATTTCTTTTTTCCTTAATCATTTGATTATATAATGATGAAAAGTTAAGAAATTTATCTCATTAAACCGCCATTTACCCGGCTTTTTGTACTTTATATGAAAGCCAATTTTTTTTTCTTCTCTCTTTTTGGCAAATTAAAATTACTTAATAGATTGATTTAGGAAATTTTACAAAATAAGTTTTTAATATTATGAAATTTAACAAAATTTGGGAAGAAAAGAATTAAAGAAAAGAAACGCAAAAAGTAGTTAATGAGGTAATTAAATAAATAAAAGTAAACAGCAGCAAAAAAAAACAATATCGTTTTAAATTCTAAACAGTCATAAATTTAATTAATATAAATTAATATACAAAAATTATTAACAAATAATAATTATTTTCAATGATTAGATGGTAAATATTCACTGCTTGGAATTGTTCCGATATCGGAACCGTGTCCATTCGAATTATTCGGTATTGAACCAATAACTGAAGTGACTGGAGCTATTCCTTCATCGGAAACTTGACTAGTACCGCCCAAAGCATCATATTGAGCTGTATTTTGAAATTATAATAAAAAAAATTAGTTAATTAGTTTATTAAAATAAATCTAGAATGGTTGGTGAGAATAGTGTCGTTCTTTTTTAAAATACAATGCTTTAAAAACCGGACAATTAAAAAGAGAAATAACTCTAAAAATGATGAGTTAGAAGAGTTCAATAGTATATTGTTTCTATACGACAAATTTGTTGTCCTCTTTTAATCATTTCTTTTCATACTTCTATCTCTTTTTAATTATACTCTTGAACTACTATCATTACTATTAGGGTATTGAAAGTCTTTCAATTCTGTACACGGAATTGTTTATATACGAAGATCATTTCCCAATTGGTAACAATAATTAATTAATTAATTATTCTATAATTGCGGAAACTATTTGGCATGACAAATAACAAAATTTATGTTCAATTGTTTACCTTGAATTTCATGTTGTGCATGAACAGCTTCTTCTTTAGTTTTATATTTAATAAAGAATACTTCCGGTTTGCTAGGTTCTGTTGGTGCTATTTGTATATCAGCTTGAATATTTGGTTCTTCAGCTTTTTTAGCTAAAACATAAATAACAGTTTTTTCTTCATGTGGTGCTTCTTTTAAAGTGATTGTAGATTTTCTTGTTTCAGATGGTGCTTTAATGAAGATCACACGATAATTTATACGTGGTGGTCCTAAACTAATGTATCTTGGTTGTAATGGTAGTTCATGTTCTTCTGGTGGTACATGAACATAAACATGTTTAAAAATATTCGCTAATTGTTGTTGTGAATACCCGTAGCCATTATTATTATTTTGATAATTATTTACTGCTGGACCAAATAAATTTCCATTCGAAATTCCTAATCCTGTTTGGAAATTCTGGAAATTATTATTATGATTATTAGTAAAACTGAATGGTACAGATGCACTTTGGAATAATTGTGAATGCTGTTGTTGATTTAATTGTTGTTGATGTAATGGTGGTAAATAATTTGTAGGAATATTTCCTGTTTGTTGATGATTTTCAAGATGTTCAAGACGTCCTCCTGACGCGAACGATATAAATGATATTATCTGCAAAAAAAAAAAAAAATTTCAATATAATTATTTACTTTTATATTTATATATCATTTACACGTAAAGCTTGTAATGGAATTCTGTAAAACGACAAGTGACAATCGATTTGTCACTTTCAGAATTACATAAGAGAGCTTGTCACTTGAAAGTGACAAATTCGAAACTACACTATATTGATCTGTCACTTTTAAATAATATTTAAGTAATATTCTAAATAATATAATAATCTTATTTTTGAAGCCATCATCACTTTTGAAAATGACGAAAAGTCATAATCACTGTCACATCTTACAGAATTACACTATTATATAAAATCATTTACTTACGATAAAACCGCGCATTCTTCTTAGGTTTTTTTTTCTGGTTTTGTTTGTTATTTAAAATCACGTTGAATAAAAGTCAAGTAATCTACTGACACTCTGATTTTGATATCATCACGTTTTATAGTGGCAAATAAAAAAATAATATATGTGTGTGCAAATCGATCACTAAAATAACAAACTGTTCACCGAAAAATATAATCAAAATATAATTTTAATCAAGAAATTTTTGTACGAATATCTCGCGCAACATTTTTCGTCGTTCACCGAAAAGCTTTTGAAAGTTAGATGTATGATCAGGTAGTACGGTACACCTTCGGATTAGATGATGATCGTGATGCGCGTTTAGTTTTTATGTTGTTTTATTTTGGTTTTTTTATTTTTTATATATCGTGAAGTGACCCTATCCATCACTTTTGCTTGGGCCAACGATATATCTTTTTGAAAATATCATTATAAAAGCTCATGGATTATACAATCACTTTTTGGTTTTTTTTTTTGGAAGACGTGCAAAGTCAATTGCAGACATCATGGCGAAGAGTAAAGAAAATTCAATGAAATATTAGAAGAACAACAACAGCAAGAAAATCTATAACTATTTTGATCGGATTTGAAATTATTGTGAAGTATTAAAAATTAAAAGTTTGCAAAAAATATGAAAAGGAAATCCAGTTAATGATGTTAATTAATAAATTAGAGGTACACCTTAATTTTTTTTTGGTTTTTTTGCTACGAATTAATGAAGATATTTTAATTTATCATTTTCAAAAGTTTAGAAATCAAGAATAACGAAGAAATTTTAAGCTTTTAAACTTTATGTTTCGATATATAGTAAGAATTGCCTGTGGATCTTGGACTGTAGTTCAACTAAATGTTAATTAGTATGACCTGAAGTCATTGACATATTTTGCTACCAAGTTGTTTATTTGCAAGTTTTTGGGAACATTTTTTTGGGGGCTTTACTTTCGTGTAATGAATTGAAGATCTTGAATTTTTTTTTTTTGATTTATTTATCCCAAGATATATTTTAAGATTAATGATCTTTTTCAAAAGATTGAATTAGACGGTTTTCACTTTCATTTACTTTATAGTGCAGGCTTTAATTAGGCTTTGATTGGAACGAAATTTACCAAATATATGCGAGTAAAATTGCTTTTGTGATCCTCCTATCTTTTGTTAGTAGAATTTTATGTTCTAGAAAATTGTGATGAAATCGAATTTTAGATCAGTATCGAAACATGTATAACTAGTGTTTAGTATAATCAAAGAGATGATGTGTAAAGTTTAAAAAATCTGTTTTAAACATAAGTAATTTACATTAGGTCTTATGGAAAGAGCTTAAAGCTCCGAAAATTTCTTTCCATAAGATCTAATGTAGTTTATTTATGTTCAATGAAAGTTGTTTAGAATTTTACATATCTTTACTCATTTATATTTTTGGTATAATCTCAAAATCTGCAGATATTTTAATAAAAATCTTCGGTACAGAAAGGTCTTCGAATTTTTTATTTATGTTACTTCTTATGTAAAACTTCCTAAGAGAAATAGGTCTGGAGGATGTGTTTTAGAATGGGAGGGAGTCTATCCAAACTACTGCACCAAAATAAAGGGTGTACAATAGATTTTAAGGTCGCAGTACAAGAATAGCCTATCACATAATCTAATCTATGTAAAACTTATGATAGTATATATTATATATGTATATATATTATATGTATATATATTTATTTTAATCGATTAATGTAAATCATTTCCGAAAAGTTTTCAAGATTTCTTAAAAAAAATGTTACTATCAGGTAATAGTTTTGTGAAGGTCAGGTTCAGGTGATTAAAAAAAAATCAAAATTCATTAGTTGAACTAGTTTTCCATGAGTGTGTAGAAAAGTAGATCATTGAAACAATGTTGGGAATACTTCGATTGCATCTTGAAAATTACTCAACTTTCAGTTAACCCCACGCTTCAAGTGTGATACTACCATCTTAAAAGTGTCCAGATTCATTTTTAAATCTATATCTTTTTAACCATAGTGAATAGTTAGTGTAGACATGAATTAAAAGTTATTATTTAAAACAGCGATAAGTTTAAAAGTAAGTTTAAAACATAAATTTAACAAGATCTATATTAAATCATTGAATTTCAAGTATTATTATTTAGGATTAAAAGTCCTATTACAATTATTAATATCTTGAGATTTAGCAATGTTACTTGCACGATCAAATACTTCAAAATGTTATCTTCAGAATTTTAATTATTCAAAACAGTGTACACAAATCGGATTTCATAAATAATACTTTGCCCAGACACTTGAGATCTTGATTGATAATATTGGGAGTAATGCCAATTGACACTCCCGGCACTTAGACCACGAATTAGGTCCATTGTGCACACTGTAGCATGAGTCTTTAGATTGTGGGATTAGCCAGCTTCCCAGAGCCTACAATGAAGCTGTATATCCGACTGCCGTAGATCCCATTGATGGCATTTGGTTCGATAAACCGGTCGCCGAAAGTTTTGAGTCTGTCACTTGAGATCTTAATAGTATAAGTAATTAATAATGTCAGGAATTCTTTTTAGTCCGAGGCCTAACTACGTATTTAATTTCAATAAAAGAAAAGTATTTCTTTAAGATCTCTAGTGCTGTTCTTATGTTGACATCTCGAGGCATTTTATAAACCTTTCGGCAATGGTTCGACCGAATTACTCGTAACAAATTTAATTACATAAATGATGACACTATAATTAAAGAAAATTTTTGAAATGACAACATTATTTTTTTTCGACGGTTTTTGGGAACAAAATATCGCCTGAAATTAAATTTAAGATAAAATTACATGCGTTTATGTTTTCTTTTTTTTTGTAATTTAACATTTTATTAGTTAAACAAATTGTTAACAATTTTGAAAATTTGTTTGTTTTGAAATGTAATTGTTGTTTGAAATGATAATTAATTGTTTTTTTTTATTGTTGTTAGGGAATTCCTAAAGTATGTTTCACACTCGCCATGTTTAAATCTCCCGCCCTTTCTTGTTGTAGTTTCTTTTTGTGTTTTTTTTTTAAATTGACCAAAAATAATGGGTGCCTCAATTAGAGGTACTTTTTTCAAAAGTAAAAGAAAATAAAAAAATTCAATTTTATCTAGTTATCTTTATTATCAAACAAAAGAACCATTCTTGACATTTATTTTTTAAAGATTATTTCTTTCAAATGTTGGCCGTAACTGCGTTTAACATGAACCATTCTGAAGTTCCAATTTTCGATGACTCATCCAAGCATTTCGAGTGATATCTGATGAATAACACGAGTATTGTTGGCTTCCAATTCCTCAATTGTACCCGGCTTAATCATGCAGATTTTGGACTTTATATAGCCCCAAAAGGAAAAAGTCTAGACGTGTGATATCACACGATTTAGGCGGCCACTGGTCCGAAGGGCGAAATTACCTGTTCATCGAATTGTTCTCGCAATAAAGCCATGGTTTCACGGGCTGTGTGGCAAGTAGCACCGTTTTGTTGGTATCAAGTGTCCTGGAGATCACGGGCTTCAATTTGAGGCAGCAAATAGTACGTTATCATGGCACGATAACGGGCCTTATTGACGGTCGTTCTGATTTTTGAACAAATATGGTCCGATGATTGCAGCAGCCACACCAAACCGTGCATTTCTCTGGATGTAATGCCAGTTCTTGATACTTTTCGGCTTGTTCATCAGCTCAAATATGGTATTTTTGCCTATTTACGTATCCATTTAGCCAGAAATGGGCGTCATCGCTAAACAAAATTCTGCGATAAAACAGTGAATCATCATTAAGCTTACAACTCCATAATTTGGAGACGATATGCGGTTGTAAGTATTTCCATGATGGAATGTTGAACAATACTGAACAAAAATACCATGACAGGTTAACACAACTCGTGGGTCATCTGTCATCTCTAAATGAATCACCCTTTACTATCATTTCGAAATTTATTGAAGTCAAACTTTTTGATGAAGACGAAAGCTTCAAGGTTTTGTTATGTTTTGTTTTTGGCAGCGAAAAACGATAAACGAAAAAGCTAAAAAAATTAATAGTTTTTTCTTTTTAAATTAACGAAAGCCTATCGCTTTTTTTCTTATATCCAAAATGAATCGAAAACTATTAAATTCAACCTTTAACAAATATTATTTGTACGAAATTTTATAGATCCGAGTTCGAAGGTTATTAAAATTAGTCTGATAGAGCTTTCGTGGGGTTTTTTTCCTTCATTTCTGATCGTGATGTCTTCTTTTTTTTTCTTCATTTAAAATTACTAGAAACCCTGATGTTTAATTGATATTTACATAAAACATCAATGCTTATGCTTTTATTATATTATAAATCATAAAATTCAAAAATGAACTTTAAAGAAAATTACAATTTCTTAGAGATTTTTTTCTTCATTTCTTAGTAATTGATATTATTTTAATGAAGATTATACTTCAATTATAATTTGTTTTTAAGTTTGTTGACCCTTTTTGTGTATAATTTTTTTTTTAGAAATGTAATTACAAAATAATTTAGTAATTAATGATGTAGTCAAGAATTTGTGAAATATCATTTAAATGGGTTATTGAGTAAAAAAAACAAAAAAAAAAAGATGTCGTATTTTCATGAAAATGAAGAAATTGAACAGTTTGAGCAAAATGTAATTTAAATTTTTGGATAAAAATCATTTAAGGATGGGTTATTATGGTGGGTCATTAAAATTTTTTTTTTTTAGGTCATCTAATATTAATCGAATATATTGGGCAATAAATAAATATAACATCAGCGGAAATGAAGATGATTAATCTCGTGAAATATTTCGAGAACGATTTATGATTTTTGGTACATTAAAAAAATGTTATCGAATTTCTCAATTGTTTTATGATTACTTCATTTTGGGCTGTGTGTGTTGTTTTTTATTAAATGTATGTTATTTTTATAGCCGAATCTCTAACCTTAAAATAAATTGTTCCAATTATTGGCCTGGTATGGTATTATCAACTTAACACGTTCGCGGATGTGAATGCTATAGCATTTTTTCACTGTGATGCCAAATCAGATGAGCTTTTTACTGTTCCCGAATATGTTAATTGTGATATATTATGATTTTTATTAAGGAAATCCATATAATCTAATTTTGCCTACATATTTTATTAATATTTTTTCACATTATTCTTCATTTGACTGTAAACATAAATTTGGTCCATATTTAAATTTGAATTTTTGTATAAGTCTCAAAATCGAGACTAGTCCAACTTGCGATGTAGGCAAGAAACAAAAATTAACATATTTTTAATGAAATTGTAAAAATTAAATTGTCATTTCTAGGCGTTTTGAATTATTACATTGTAGGCAGCAGCTGTGCTCGTCTATCCCTAGTATTGGGTCTGACTTGTTTTGACATTCTACTACCAAAGAATAAGTAGCTAGGAAGTACTCAAACTTCCTATCTCTATCGTGACGACGTTTTTCAGTTTTTGACTGTAATTTTGCAAACAATTTTCTATCCATTGCAGACATAAATAACTACATATTGTATGTATGGTTCAAAGAGAAATATGATGTAAGCAAAGAAGCGCGTGTTGAAATTTATATGGCAATTCACAAATACTTGAAGAAAATAAGAGTTTTAAGAGTGATTCACATGTTTTTTTTTTGTATTTATTCTGGTTGCTTCGCTAGCTTTGGGTACTTTATCATTAGTTTACTTCGCTATTACTTAAAAAAAAAAAAGAAGAAAACTTGAATGAATTGTCGATCAGAGAGAGAAGTTGAGAGCCCAAATAAAGAACTGAAAGAACATATTTAACTACGTCTTTGAAATTCGTTATTTTGCTTTGTAATTCAATAAATATTAGCCTGATTTAGAAGTCCTTACGTTCCTTAAAACGTATTTACAAAACACAGAAAATAACTTTCCTGCATCCCTGCAATCCAAGGTAAAAAGTTTTGATTACGTCGATAATTGGGACACTAACCTTATATCAGTATTTTTTAAGAATGCAATCTTCATAGATGAGAATTTGTTGGCCGAATTTTTGAACATCACTTTTTATTGCTGTTCTAGATGCACAAAAATGCATGCCAATAAATGCTGTAACCCAATTCAAAAAGTCTTGAATTCTTAACTAAATAGTTAAAAAAAGAGACAAACCCCCTATTATTATGGCAGAACATAACCTTTATAGTTGCGAATTAACAGAGTAGACACATTTTCTAGAGAAAATGAAAGCTATGACCAGCTAATTGACCATGAAATATGTTAAACTAGACAAACACTTACGGGCATAAACATTGAAGAATCATTGAAATATAATAGAAAAAAAAAATTCTTCCAAATTTGCAGTTACAACCTTATCCCATAGATTCCGTGACAGCTTTTCGTGAAGTTTCTCATTGTCAAAAATTAACTTTCTTACCTATCATGATGATCTAATTTCCCAAGTATTACAAAATTTCCTAACGTATTTTTAGAAGATGAAGAAAACGTTCAAGATAAGTTACCCAAGAGTTTGTTCATACATATTTAATTCCTGAAGGAATAAAAAACAAATGTGTTTCTTTTATATTACATATATTTAATTAAATATATAAATAAATACTTTACTTTCACTGTAATCTTTGTATAAAAACTATTTAATGGTCTGATAGTTAAGGAATTTTCGATAAAAGTAATTATCTTCATATGGAAAAATTTTGAAATAACAAAAAGAAATGGTAACAAAAGACTGACCAGACTGAAATTTGTTATGCATGCATGTTTAACATTAACCGCTTTTGATTCAATTGAAAACTGTCTGTATGTGGAAATTGGGACAATATAATTATATAGTTGAAAACGTTTTTTCCAATTAGAAGACACCTTTTTTTTGTTAGAAATTGTTAGCTTTTAAACTTTTTTTACACCTAGAACTTCAAGCCTGGTATCGTGTTGAAGCAAAACTTAATTTTAACCCGATCTCCAAAAAGGTACATTTAAATCGTAGCAAAAACTGAAGAGAAAAAATTTGTGGAGAAATCGAAGTGACAGACGTCAAAGGCCTCATAAAATTCCATTTTGTAGTCCAAAAAACCAATCAAAACACAGCATTCAAAATAATTCTGCAAAAAACCAAAGGAAATTCAATCTGTCAACTTTTTACTAGGTTTAAAATGTACCGAAAAATAAAAATGCTGGTGAAATAAGTAGAGACTACATTGGGGACATCAACCATAAAAGTAACTTTTCACATGTTTTTAACACCGAACAGCGTACTACCTAGCAAAATTTCAGCGGCTAAATTTCAGTGTGGTGTTAAATTTGTATGGAAAATTCGATTCAGTTTCAATACGATACCAGGCTTAAATATGAACGCTGAAATTGTTAGAAACTTAATTCCTCTATGTTTGCACAATCACTCTGTAAATAGCTCCTAACTTAGTTGTATGTATTACCAGTTCTTACAAACAAAAAAATCCGAATTTTGTTCGGCAACTACCCAAAGTTGTAATCGGATTCAATTGTTCTTTTCTTGAAAAAGTGTCTCATGCCGAATTTCTTAGAAATCGGTCCAAAAATAAAGTTACAAAACCCTATAATGTAAATACACAAAAAACCGAACTTTTGTTCGGCGGCTACCCGAAGTTTTAGTCCGATCAAACCTAACTTCTGATAGAATCGTTCTCATGAGGGAAAAACCGATCTTACCAATTTTCAGAAAAATTGCTTCAAAAATATGACCGACAGACAGACAGACAGACGACATACAGACATTGGATAAAAATGATTGCAAACAATTTAGAATCTTATAAAACGTGCAGATTTGCGATCACGATTCCAGTACCTCATATACTTGTATACTTCGTATAGAAGTTAAAAATATATGATAAAATCTTACTACTTAGTTTTTATTTAAAGCTCTGTTTAAAGTTAAGTTAAAACTTAATATCTTGATCACAACTGATAGACCTTTCATGACATTCTATCATTTTTTTTTTTCATTTCATATGAAAGGCAAGAAAATATCTGATTTTTGTTCTGATACTATTTCAGTATAGTTCAATTACTTCTTGCCTTGTTTTAGGACAATATTTGAACTGCACGGTTAACAAAAGACTGCAAATTTTAATGACTTTCAAATTATGCCAGCGCGAGCTTACTTTTAGTGACCTAAAAACATTAACTTCGAGGACCATTTCTTGTGTATGGTATTTGAAAATCATTAACTACCGAAAAAAATAATGAACCAAAAGGTGGAAACGTCCCATTTTTAACCGTGTGTTTCCGAGACTGTATATGAAAAAATCTTTGCGCCAGGAATAGGCAATGATGTTGATGATTGAGTTGGGTGATCAAGAAGATCCGTTGTATCCCTTTTTAGTAGTTACGCACAAAACATAACGGCATCGAATTGTGAATAAGATGTAAATCTCACTGCTGTAGTTAACAACCATAGCGCCATACAATCAAGACGGTAGTATTTATTGAATGACGTGAATCAAGGAGATCACTCTATTATGACATTGTTTTCGTTTTCGACATATGTATATTTATATAAGTAAAAAAAACAAAAAATTTTATAAACAAAATTTATGTTTTTGATTTATTGATTATCACCTGAAAAAGTGAAAATATGAAAAAATTTTCCAAAAAAAATATATCCAACGAATAGGTGATAAAAGATTATGTCATCCTAAAAGGAGCGGAGGAAGACCCCACTGTAACTCTACCGAATTACGAGCAAATGTTAACAAATTTTAAATTTTAAATTCGTACTAAAAACATTGAAATTTTGATGCTCCAATTTGAATATAGTATCTTTTATTTGTTAATTATATTACAATAACAAAAAATATTGGCTATTATTAATAATATTGACCTCTAACTAATTAACATGAAATTGTTAAACAAATAAATGATTTATTGTTACTATGACTTCCTAGAAGGCTCTTTTTTCAATATCAAAAATCACAAAACCCAACAAATTTAGCTTTTTCACAAATTTTTTTTGGCAAAATTTTTCAAAAAAAAAACTATTTTCACTTCAACTTTTTTTTCTAATAAAAATCATAAAAACTTTTACAGCTTTATGGGCTTTTGATGATGACATATGAGCTCTTTTTAACACGAATTTTTGACAGATTTTTACTTAATTTTTTTTTTCTAATCTATCGAAATTTGAATATTTTTTTTTAAATTTATCTAAATTTTATGGAATTCAATAATTTTATGGCAACTTTTTGATATTTTTATTCAAAATTATGTGTGAACATATTTTTTTCACATGTTTTTAATATTTAATATTCTTTTGAAGGATTTATTAATTAGTTTATAATTTAATGGTTATTAGATGTGGTTCAATAATTTAGATAGATTTGGAATTTACCAATCATTTTAAATATTGAATGATATTTGCGGATGTGAGGTATGATGATTCAAACTTCTTTTTAAGCCGAACTAACATTTGAGAAACATATTTAATCCATTTTAATTCTTAGTACCAGAACTGAAGGCTATAAATGTTCACGAATTTTAAAAAATTGATGTAAATCTTAGTATTTCTGATAATGGAAATCTAATTTTCGAATGTTTGGGCTGTAAAGTTATCGACTGTAGTATCCAAAAAGTTGGTTGGGATAAAATCTAACTAATACAAAACCCTAAAAGTCTCTGTAATCATGAAATTTGTAGATAAAGAAATTTTAATTGAGGTGAATAGTTGAAGTCAATGCAAAGAGAGTCCTAATCCCTAACGTGAGCCATTAATCTCTTCATTTGTTATTAAACTCCAACAAATTAAAAGTACTTATTTGTTGGTTGCCAGCCTTTTTGAGAATTCCTTAAGATTGAAGCAGAGAAATTGGAAAATGGAACTCTAAGTAGATAGGTAGAGTAGGGGTACTGCGTACAACACCAGGCATCATATGGGCCCATTGTGATCCCTATGAGACCAAGAGTTACCCGATTGGGAAGCCTAAGTAAGTTTGTATAAAATCATTTGGTAAAATATTTTTGACATCATATTTTGTGTATGTTATTAAGGAGAGCTAAGCATGCAGAACCCCTGTTCCTAACTCACAATTAAAATATAACATTTATAGGTTCTAGTTTTCAAGGAATTCGTTTTATATTTGGAAATACATATTTTCTCTTCCAATCTTTTCATTTGGGTCAAAATTTTGATTACCTAATATGATTAAAGTCACCCAAACTATCCAAACCCATTTTAAAAATTTTATGCCCTATGGTAGGTACTACCATATGTGAGTTGCTTGTTCCTTAACTTGGTTTCGTATTGCATTTGAGCAAAATCGATCGAGGGGCAGCAAAGTTATAAACGAAAAACCAGGTGACCAGAAAATTTTGTCGTTTTTTCTTTATGGTTTCTCGGCTTTAATTGAAAAATTTATGAATCAATTTTTTTTTAATTAATTATGCGGGTTAACTACCTAAATAGACGATACCATGTTAAATTTCAATCAAATCGGTCCAAGGATAAAGAAGAAAGAAATAATCCTAGGAGAAAATAACCCAATGTATAAAGTTTTTTTGATGTACTTCAAAAACTAATACACCGATTTGAATAAAATTTACAGATTGGACTAATGCTATCAGGGTCTAAGTTATCTGCAAATTGGAAGAAATTTTGAAAGGAAGAAACAAAGTTATGAAGAAAAAACTTTGAAATAATGTTAGTTTTGACAGTTTTTCTATCCCATTTCTACCATAGGGTATCAAAAAATAGGTTATAGGCCGATTTTAAGTTACTATATGTTTTTTGATGTTTTTTGAACGAAGAAGACTCCCAAAATCGTTAATATGAATAGAAGCAGGGACTAGGGTAAGCAATTAGAAGCTCCTGTGCCAATGCAATTGTCAATTTTAATAAAGTCCTTTAAAGTATTCCTTAAAGTTTGATCACAAAATCCATATCAAGACAGTTCTGCAAACTTCCTCTTACTGACCTGATGCTATTAAATAAATCGAATTTATATAAACGAAAAACCTCCATCAACTACTATTGAGTAATCATAATAATTATTAAATAGAAATTTAATATATGATAAACGTTTTTGGCTATATAATTATTATAAATTAATGTTGTTTTCCTTCACACAAAATATTAATTTAATTAAAAGATATTTCATCATAGAAACTTTTAAATCTCTTCAAAAAATTATTTTTTTTTTTTAAAGCAATTTTCACAAATATTTTAATAACAAATCGCTTTTCTAATAGTTTTTGTAATTTCTAAAATATCGAAACAACACAAAAATGTTGTAATAACATTTTATTAACATTTAAATATTAAAAAAAAAAAAAAATATACAAACTTTAAAGTTTTTCGCGAATTTTTCCTATTATTAAAGAAAATAATGCAATTTCTTATAATGCGCGATAAGAACTCGCGCGATTACCAAAAAAAAAATGCTGAAATCAATTTCTAAATTACCGAAAAAAAAGTCAAGGAAAATCGTTAAATATATATGTTTTTTTTTTTGTTTTGGGTGAACCATCATCTTCAAGAAGAGTCTCTATCGCGACCTATACATATATTTTCTTCACACAACTATTTTTTCCATGATGATGGGTACTTAATTTCGGACAAAACCCCACAAAAAAAGTGCAAGAATTATGAAACTTAATACAAGAAACAAAAAAAGACTCCAAGTTTTGTTTTGGTTATAAATTGAAAGTATGAAAATACATTAGAGTTTTGGCATTTCGAGCAAAACACTGATTAATTGTTGTGTCAATGATTTTCGTTTAGCAATAATAAGTTTTCGTATAAAAGGAAAATTTTCAAACGAAACATCATCAGTTCTGTTCACGAACTTCAATCATCGACAAATCATAATCTCATCATAATGCGTGGATTTCTAGTAACTAAAAAAAAAAAGATATTACTTTTACTTTCTGTGGTATATAATAATCAACAACTTTTCTAGGTACTTTGTTTAATTTCGGTAACATTCGCCGCACCGCAATATAATTACGCAAGACCATCATCTGGTGGTTCACATTCAATTGGAATATCAACAGGTGGTGGAGGAGGAGGACATATTGGAGGTGGAGGAGGCGGTGTAATAAGCGGAGGTGGATTTTCTCATGATAGCGGTTTTGGAATAAGTGGCGGAAGTGGTGGTGGTGGCGGTAGTTTTGGAGGTGGTGGTTTCGGTGGTATTGGTGGTGGAGGTTTTGGTGGAGGTTTTGGTGGCGGTTCTGGGGGAGGATTTGGTATTGGCGGTGGTGGCGGCGGTGGCGGTTTCCAAGCTCCAGTTATTACAAAACAATTTTATCTTCATGCTGCACCCGAAGAACAATCAGATGCTGGAATTCATAAGACCATAACTGTTGGTGTACCACGTAAAAATTATCGTGTCGTATTCATTAAGGCACCAGCTCAATCACATAATGCTGCAAGAATTACCGTTCATCAAGCACCAAGTGAAGAGAAAACTGTCATTTATGTTTTGGCCAAGAAAGGTGATGCTGCCGATATTCAAGCTGATGTACAACAAGCACATAATGAACCAAGCAAACCAGAAGTATTCTTCATTAAATATAAAACTCCAGAAGAAGCTGCTCATGCTCAACAAAAAATTCAAGGTAAATATATTATATTAAATATATTTTAACACTCAATTTTGTATAATTCCAAACAGCTCAATATGATTCTTTGGGCGGCACATCACAAGTATCTGATGAAGGTATTTCACAAGTTACTTCAGTAATCGGTTCACTCGGTGGTGGGGGAGGTGGTGGTCATATTGGGGGCGGATCCGGTGGTTTCATCAGCGGCGGTTCCGGTGGTGGTCATATTGGAGGTGGTGATATTGGCGGTGGTCATATTGGAGGTGGTGATATTGGAGGTGGTCATGGTGGCGGTTCAATTTCCGGCAGTTATTTACCACCAAATTAAAGTGATACTTTTATATAACGAATTGATATTGTATATTACAAATTGTAGGCTTTATGTTTAATAAATTCGATTGTACATATTTTAATGAAGACGATTAAAAAACTCACATTTTTATGTTATTAATTAATAATAAAAAAAAACTGACAAGAAAGTCTGATAAATCAAAAAGAAAATTTTCTTATGAAATTGAGAAGCTATTTTCATATGCCATATCTATTTCTTAACAACCAAAAAAAAGGGATATTTTAAGAAAAACTGTTGTCCACGTCGCGAAAAAAACCTTTATCTTCTTTTATTTATAAAACGTTGACCATGGACTTCAATTCACCAGCTTTTTTATGTAATATTTGCAAAACAATATAATCATAGTTGAGTGTTTTTAGGTAAAGCTTTTAAATTGTTTTACCTTGCGGTATAAACCTTTATATATGTAAAACTTTAAGCTTTCTTTCTATATTAACAGTTTGAGAGGTGTATAACTCCTAAAATTTAGTATAACTGAAATTTTGATAAAAAAATACTTTTTATTTTGAATTTATTGGAATCATAAATTTTGATTTCTCACACTATTATAATCTGTTCATCATTTTGGAATGCAGGGAAAAAAGCATTTTTGATCTCCTCAACCAGTAAATAGGATGCCGGATGAGTTGTGGAAGCAAAACCTAGAAAAAAATAGAAAAACGTTGTTAATTTGATTAATAATGGACGGATTTTGAAGAATGTATATTCTGGATAGCCCACTTTAAAGGATAGAAAAGTATCCATAATGCATTCAATACTGGTCGGATTTTCATATAACTACATTGACTAGGATTAAGATAAGAACACAGTTTCACTACTTTAAATAATCAAGTTAATAAAAGTACATTTTAGTTACTAAAATTATTCATTTTACGAGCTTTTCACAACGTAATTTCACCTTTCTACGTATTCACTTAAAACCGAGGCACAACTAGTTAGTAGTCTATATTGAATGCATGTGAGCTCAACATAGTGATGGCTCCCCATTGGGAATTTTTTAAAAGCACGCTGATATTAAAACCATAGATTAGTATACCTAGATGTCGAAGCCAAATGAGCAGCGTGATATTCAGTATTCTTGTTGTAGGTGAACTTAAAGAAGACTGGATAAAAAGAGGTTTAATGTGAAAGAAAGAGAAGAATCTATATTGTATCGTGATATCACTGTACAAAAAGAATCAGTTGAATTCATAGTCGCTGTAAATCTTTATTACTAGTCTATGTTAAAACTATCGATTAGATTAATATTCAATGTTCAATAGGTAATTTTACCGTGCAAAAGGTATAGCAAACTTTATATTTGGTATCATTGTTCAATTAGGTAAGCTCTTGGAAATTCCAAATTTTCGACCTTGGGAGGTTGCCGCTCGCACCTCTATATTGGTTTAAAGGGGTGGAAAATCGCTCTTTTGCGATTATCTCGTTACTGGTGCGAAATACGTTGATTGAGTTCCATATAAAAAATGTAGGGCCTACGATTTTCTACAATTTTTGCCTAACACATTTTTTTCTAAAGTTTATAGTTTTGAACCCACAGTGCGTGGAAAGTGAGCGTTTTCATCAATTTCTTGGAAAATTTTATTTCCGAACGAAATTTCCCGCTGTTTAAATATTTTTGTACACTTATATTTTACTCTTTTGCATGCCACCGTAGAGCTAGAGTGATAGGACGCATTTTTTACCGCGTTATTCCCAGTTGGCATAATCCACGAAGCATTCATCATGTTATTGAAGATAATTAATGATTTGATTTCTTCAAGTTTTTTGTATTCATTGATGTTATTGATCAGCTAATGTTGAAGATCATTGTTCGGTAGACATTGTGGACTCTCCCTGAGAATTTTCCTCATGTTCTTCAGAATCATAACCATAATCATCTGGCATTTGTAAAGTCAAAAATTGATTGATTTCAGGTGGTTCACCCCCACAATCGGCTATTATTTCCGGAATATTATTACACTAAATTCCTGTGCAAGTGGCGCATATAATCAAATATTTGAAGCCTACCTTTCTACAACAACATGTTGTCCCACATCCTTTTTTACACTTACATGAAATACCTTTTAATAGAACTTCGGGTGCTGGATCGTTCATCATAAGTATTGGAGTAAGGCCAAATTTACTACTTTTCCATCTCCAATCAGCTGCATTCTTACATTTGTTGTACCATAATTGAACTTGATAGCAGGTCTGTAAAGAATAATATCGTGCAGTATCGCTTTCAGGAGGGAAAGAGACCTATGTAAATTTATTTATTGTTAAGGATTTAATAAAATGTTGGTAGCGCAAAGCATTTAAAGCAACGTCATAAATATTTATTCTGTAAAGTGCAACCCAATATTTTTCCCCAGCACAAACGATACTTTCACTGTAAGCATTCTCATCTTTTAATACTTATATTAATTCACCCTAACTATATATCTAGTCTCAAGATGAAAAAAACAATATCTGGTTATTTTTAATAGAGTAGCTCCCCTACCCTAGACTGTGGTACTAGATCATATAATTAGATGAGGATTTTGGATAGATTACCTACTGGCTAACATCTAGTTATTCAATTTAGCTGAATTCCTAGCCAAATTTGTTTTAGGAAGTGGATGATTTATTGTATAACGAAACCTTTAGAGCAGTGTTTCCCAACGTGGGGCCCACGCCCCACAGGTGGGCAATTTGATTGTTAAGGGGGGCAATTCGAAAATTGACATTACACGAGTTTAACCCTTTCGCTCTGAGCCATTTAAATGCAATCCTAGATTTCGGTGCCAAATTTAGTTTCTTAAGTGAACAATTCAATTTTTTAATATTAAAAATTATGTATGTTACATAGGGGGGGCATAAGAATTTTAGAAAGGCTGAGGTGGGGCATGGCACAAAAAAGGTTGGGAAACACTGCTTTAGAGAGTATTGCAATTACTGATTATTATAATTGATAATAAAATAATCGAATTCATTTTGATGAATATGAAAAATTGTAAATTTTAATTCTAGGCCGATTCCAATCGCACAATTCCACTCGGGCATGAGTTAAATACATTGAATTAAATTGCTCTCTAGTTGAATTGTTCGGAGTGGAATTATTCCGAGTGGAATTGTACCGAGTGGAATTGTGCAAGTAAAATTGTATGAACAGAATTGGCCGGTCACCGTAAATTTAAGCCCTTATACAATATACCAACTAGCAGCAACAATTTTTCTAAAGATTTTTGAAATTAAATGTAAAATTTCAATTTCAAAACTTTATACTGGGCTGATATTTTTTGCGGTATAATCTGACACTTATTCCGTCAAAGTATCAGGACTTTATGACGGGACTAAAACATATTGGTTTCTTTATATTATTTTCATATATTACCCAATATATCATGGAACTTATAGATTTTGTTGTATGTTAACATTTATATTATTTGTAAGAATTGAAATGTTAATGTCTTTAAAACGATCCAAAAAACCTAATCACTTATATGTCATAATATTTTGCAATATCTTTTCGAAAAAAGAAAAACCATAAACATGCATTTGGGAGCCTTTCTTTTTTCTTTAGATATTATTTTAATGGCAATCGATTAAATTACATATCTGAGTGCCATATAAACATGTCGAATTTAAAAAGAAATCATTTCGATCAAAATCTCACGCTTCAATTTTGCAATCATTTTGATAAATGCATTTTTATTACAAGCAAAATTAAATAGAAAACATTCACTTTTTTTCGACATTTTAATATCCCTTAAAAGAGGAATTACATATATCCATCTTTTTATTGTGACAAATAAAAATCTCACAAGACTTATGCAAAAAAAATAAATCAAGACAAAAGAAAATATCAATAAGGTCACCGGAAACAATCAAAAAATCTCACCAAAAATAGAAAATCAATAAACTGTTTAGTTCATCGATTTAATACTGTCAAGTCAGATATATAGTTGGAACCCATCAAAGGTGAATGTGTGTGTATGTAGAGAAAATTATGCAAGTTAAAAACTATGTCCGAATGAATCATGATACTTTATCTATTTTTGGCAGAAAGTTGCACTCTCCTATTAATATCATCTTTTTGTACTAAAATAAATACAAAAAGAAAAGAAAAAAAATGAAAGCATACTAAAAAAAATGACAATAATTCATGACCCTCCTCCAAATCTGTCAACGTTCAACAACAATCTTCAGAGCATATAAAAGCAAATCATCATCTACCATCATCATCATTCGATTTAATACACTTCAACTTCAAAACACTTTCAAGAGTTACCAACAAAAACTAAAAAACCATGAACGGATTAATGGTAAAAAAAAAAATAAAGGATTAAATCAATAGAATCTTAATAAAATATAATCACTTTTAAAATCAGGTACTTTGTTTGGCAGCAGTTGCTATAGCTGCTCCAGAATACGATTATCAACATCCGGTTTCATCTCATCATTCTGTTGGAATTTCTGAGAGTGACTTTGGACATGGAAGTGGAGGTAGTTTTGGAAGTCATGATATTGGAATCTCCGGTGGACATGGACATGGACATGGATTTTCCGGTGGTAGTTCAAGTAGTTTCTCTGGATTTTCTGGATCAGTAGGAGGAGGAAGTCACGGATTTGTATCCGGTGGTCATGCCAGTGATGGTACATCATTTTCTGGAAGTTTCTCTCATGGTGGCGGTGGTATTGGTTTCTCAGATGGTGGTGGTGCCGGTTTTGGAGTAGGATCATCTGGTGCCGGATTTTCAGATGGTGGTTTCTCGGGTTCATTTGGACAATCACCAATTATTACGAAACAATTCTATCTTCATTCAGCACCAGAGGATCATTCAGATTCTGCTGTTCATAAGACCATTACTGTTGGTGTACCGCGTAGAAATTATCGTGTCGTATTCATTAAGGCACCATCTCAATCACATAATTCTGCAAGAATTACTGTTAATCAAGCACCGAATGAAGAGAAAACTGTCATTTATGTATTGGCCAAGAAAACTGATGCTTCCGATATTCATGCTGATCTTGTTGAAGCTCCACATGCTACCAGTAAACCAGAAGTGTTCTTTATCAAATACAAAACACAGGAAGAAGCTGCTCATGCTCAACGTCAAATTCAAGGTTAAATCAATTAATTCTTTACAATTTATCCCAATTTTCTAAAATAACACATTAATTTCACAGCTCAATACGATTCTTTGGGTGGAAGCAGCCATGTTTCAGATGAAGGATTTGCACCAGTTTCTTCTGTTATTGGGTCGGTTGGACATGGTGGTGCTGTTGGTGATTCCTTTGGGCATGGTGGATCATCTCATTTAGTTTCTCATGGCGTCAGTGGAGCTGGTGATTCCTTCGTACATGGTGGATCTACTTTAGTTTCTCATGGTGATTCTATTGGACATGGTGTTTCTCATGGTACAGGAATAGGTAGCGGCTATTTACCACCAAATTAAATTTACAGTTATATATGGTATTATGTGATGATTTTGTATACGTACTTAAACTGTTTTGTTACAATTATTATGGAAGAAAATTTTGTTGAATATCTTAGATAATTTTTTGTCTTTAATTGAATGTGATAATTCCCACATGAATCAATTGAATTGATATTCGATTTATTTTGTTAATAAAATATTATTAAAAATTTATGTTTTTTTTCTGAAAAGATGACATATATTATGCCTCACCCAATTCGATCTTTTGAAATTTATTAATTTTATTGGAAAAACTTAGTTTCCTAATGATTCACGCCTATCTAACTCATAAAATTCAATTTCACAACAATAAGAAAACATATTTTTTTTTCAATTTACATAAAAATCGTGAAGAATTTTAGCATATATTTAATAAAAATCCATAAAAAGAAAGAGGAAGTTTTTCGAGTGTTTATACTTTCTTATATTCAGAGAGAAAGTATTCATATTTAAACTGCATGAAGCGATGTATTTTTCAGGATGTAATGGGGTCTCTAGCATCTCTTCTGGATTCATCTCACTCCAGAAGCAACAATTATGGCTATTAACAAATCGATGAGACCGAAAATAGGCCTCATCACTCAACACCATTTTACGATATAATAACGGGGCAGCTTGCAATTTTTCTAGAGCCCAATCAGCGAATGAACGACGTAAGCGATGATTTTGTAGTTTTTTTTTCTTTCACTAAACGGATCTTATATGGTTATAGGCTAAGACTTTTGAGCACACATGATGGGATAGAGTCATAATTGGTGCAATCGATTACGGATCAATAAATTTGGATTGTCTTATGCACACTTTCAATTACAAGGTCAATATTTGCTTCAGTATGCACATTCCGATGACGTATTGATTGATGTTGGTGTATCATGCAGAGAGTATATAGTATGAAACCCATCTACAGTTTGATTGATGACTTACTTTGACGGACGATTACGTACACCGTAAAAGTCAGAAAGTCGTCTATAAGTCTCGCGAATCGACAACCGATTTTCAAAGTAAATTTGGATAATTCTCGACCGTTCTTCAAGCGTGAGTCTATTCATGATTATTTGGTAGAATATACTCAATGTAAATATAAAAAAAAAATAACAGAATGATAGCTCGGATTGACGGTTATCCCTGTCGGATACACCCTCTACATATATTAATTATGTTAGTCGTATGTTCATCATAAGCAATGAAGTTGAGGGCTTTTATTGAAGGGAGAGTCTGGTTGGACTTCTCTTTTAATATTGCATAAAAATAATAATAAAAAAGTAAATGATGATGATTGCTTGATGGAATTTCAAAATATATTATAATATTTACTCTTTACTGGCAAATGCATTACCATTTTAGTAAGGTACATCTTGAACTAAATGAATCAATCGCATAAAAGTGGTGAAAATTTTCTAAAAGTTCTAAATTTAAAAACAAACAAAAATAATAACATATAATATTAACATTTAACATTTCGGGAATTGATAGCAAATAATATGTTAAAATGAATTTATTGAGGTGAACAAGAAAATCAACAATTCGAAATTTATAATTTAACTAGAAAGATTTTTTTGTTTGTAAAGGCGAAAATATTTTTTAGGTCCTGATGGACACATCTCCAGATCCAAATATCCACTACCATAATAATTCTGTAGTACTAACTGATAGTTGAGGTCGAAAAGCAATTTTATAATCAATTATCTTTATATCATATAACCTATTTACCTATTGTTTTTCATTCAGCTATCCCACAGGATAACCTATTGTAACATATCGTTGGACTTCGCTCCTGTTTCCTAGTCATATTTTCTTTGAAAAAGAACTTTAAGTAAGTCAGATTTCTAGTAGACTATTCTAAACTTCTGTACGAAAAAATTAATAATTTTGTATATACATGTACGTAAATTTAAACATGACCTTTAGATCAACATTACACTAGTTGCAAATTAAACGTTTGAAAAGTTAATATATCTGAATAATTTCTAATGACAAATACCGATCTTCTGATAATATTTTATTAGTTTGTTTAAATTGTTCGGGTAAATTTATGCAATGTGGTTTTCAGAGTGCGATTAAGATTATTACTAAAAAAATTTTTCAAATTCACCCGGCTTTTATACTCTTTTTTGTTCCAAAAATTGTCCAAAATTCAATGAAACAATTTTTACGAATACACAAAGTGACTTTTATGTAAACAATGTTATTGAATCGAACAAGTTTATGACATGTTTATGACTGATTTTTAATTTAATAATAAAAATGCTTTAGAATGTCCTTAATTTACATCTCAATGAATATTAAAAATGATAATTTTAATACTTTACCCTCGAAAAGTATCAATAAAGTTCAATGATCGTAAGATACACGATCGGTAGCAAAATTCATATTCAAATTATTATTAATTTTCTGGGCCAATTTTCAGGGTTATCCATATTCCACCTATCATCACAAAAATACATTTACCTTGCAAAGTGTTAATAATTTTTGTGTAAAAAATACCCCCTGCGTCCAAAAATATACATAATATACACTTTGGAAAAAAATCAAGATAACGAATCATAAAATAAAACATATAGAAACTGAAAATTGGCCTACAGCCGATTTTTTGATGCCCTATGGTAGAAATAGGATAGAAAAACTGTCAAAACTAACATTATTTCAAGGTATTTTCTTGATAACTTTGTTCCTTCTTTTCAAAATTTGTTCTAATTTGCAGGTAACCTAGACCCTGATCGCATTAGTGTAATCTGCAAATTATCAAATCGGAGTATGTTTTAGCTTTTAAAGTACATCATAAAAACCTTATAAAGAGGGTTATTTTCTTCTAGGATTATTTCTTTCTCCACTATCCTCGGACCGATTTGACTGAAATTTAATGTGATATCGTCTATTTATGTATGTAGTTAAACTATATAATTAATTTAAACAAAATTGATTCATAAATTGTCCAATTAAATCCGAAAACCATAAACAAAAAAACGACGAAACTTTCTGGTCACCCTAGTTTTTCCTTTATAACTTTGCTTCCCTTGGATTAATTTTGCTGAAATACAATACCAGACTAAGTTAAGGATTAAGCAACTCACATTGTAAATTTCATCAAAATCGGATAACGCGTTTTTGAGTTATCTTGTACATGGACGGATGGACGGACATGCATAAATCGATATAAGTTTTGATTTCCCTTAAAACCTTTGTACGACGATTATTTCGATGCGTTACAAATGCGTGACAAAACTAATATACCCTCTGGTAGTACTTACCATAGAGCATACAAATTGTAATCAAGTAACTGATAAAAATTGGTTGATATTTGAGTTTACTTTAAGTTAAAAATGTTAATAAGAAAGATACGATATTTTGAGTAAAATACGGTGACACCTGGTTACGAAACGGGAGAGTCTGATAAAAATCAGGTTATGTTGCAAAGAAGGAACTCCAAACTCAACTAACTGCTAATCATCTCAATGACATCTTGCAACGTTGCAACTAAAGCATTACAAACTATGTAATATGTGTAACAAATTATATTTCACGAACACAGCCCACAAGGCTGTGACCCTAACTTAATACATAAATCGACAAATATTAAAATATATTTGTAAAGCCTTCATTTTGCATATATTTGCGGTCATTATTTATTAATTTAGCGGCTATTTTCCGAAAATAGTTAGCAAACATTTTTTTTGGTATATAAAACCGAATCTTTCGTTTCTGATCATCATTCAAACTTGAAAACTTCTTTGAAGCCAATCTGGAGACAAGCAGAATGCGTGGAATTATTGTAATTTGATACTTTTTAATTTTGTTTGAAAGATATTAATTGAAATTCTTTATTTGGATGTAAAGTTTCTTTGCTTGTTAGGAGCAGCAATTGCTACTCCACAATACAATTATCCGCGACCAGCTTCAACGCTTGGAGGCCAAGTTGGACATCCAATTGGTGGCCAAGGAATTCCTGGCAGGGTATCGTCTGCATTCGGCGGATTTGGAAGACAACTTCAAAGGGAAAATCTAGCTGGAGGTTTTGCTGGCCCCACGGTTCCTCCAGCTTTCACGCAAGGAGGCCATCCAATTGGTGGCCAAGGAATTGCTGGTAGGGTATCATCTGCATTCGGCGGATTTGGAAGGCTGCTACAAAGGGAAAATCTAGCTGGAGGTTTTGCTGGACCTACTGTTCCTCCAGTTTCCAATCAAGGTGGCCATCCAATTGGTGGCCAAGGAATTGCTGGTAGGGTATCATCTGTATTCGGGGGATTTGGAAGGCTGCTCCAAAGGGAAAATCTCGCTGGAGGTTTTGCTGGACCTACTGTTCCTCCAGCTTTCACGCAAGGAGGCCATCCCATTGGTGGCCAAGGAATTGCTGGTAGGGTATCATCTGCATTCGGTGGATTTGGAAGGCTGCTCCAAAGGGAAAATCTTGCTGCAGGTTTCGCTGGCCCTACTGTTCCTCCCGGTTTCAAAATAGGTAACATTTATTTACCCGCAAATTACTTTTGAAATTATATATTTGATGATTTTGTATATGCACTTTAAGTACATACTGTTTTGTTACAATTATTATGGAATAAAATTTTGTTAAATATCTTATATCGCTCTTATCTTTTATTAAATGCAATAATTCCGACAAGAATCAATGGGATTAAAATTCGAGTGAACTTTTTCGACTCATATTTTTTAAATTAATAAGCCAACTTTTTGGAAACTCCGTTAAATTGGTGTAGAATTACCAACTTTATTGTAAGGCATCCTTTTAGACTTGTTACATTTAGGTTATCTTTACGTATTTCATAACAAAATTGGGAAATATGCATACACATAATAAGTACATACTTCTGAGAAATTTCTAATGACCAGTATCGGCTCTCCGTTAATATTGTATTGGTTTATTTAACTTGTCATACGTTGGGTAAATTTATGTAATGCGCTTTCCAGAGTGCGGTTAAGATTGTAAAATTTTAGAAATTCACACAGCTTTTTAAACTTATCTTTCCAAAAATTGCACAAACTTCAAAACAATGATATTGGATCGAACAGGTTTTTCCTTGATTTTTCGTTGAATAATAAATAATTTAGATATCAATGAATATTAGATATGATAATTTCAATACTTTACCCCCGAAAAATAACAAATGAGTCCAATGATCATAAGATTTACGATTGGTTGCAAATTGATATTCAAATTATTATTCATTTTTTGGGCCAATTTTCTGGGTTATCCATACTCCACCCATCATCACAAAAATACATTTACCTTGCAAAATGCGTCAGAAAATATGGTACACAAAGTATACATTTTGGGACCATAAATAAAAATTGTAATCAAGTAACTCCGCTTCCAACTTAACATCATATTAAAATAACTGATAAAATTTAGTTTATGTTTGAGTTTAGAAATGAAGTTAAAAATGTTGATAAGAACAAGACAAGATGAAAGGAACTTTTATATACCACGTATTTAAATTTTCAGTTGAATCATAAGAATTTGACAATTCTATGTATTAATAAATACCTTTTAAAATTTATTTTTCCCGAACTAACTTTCCATACAAATCAAAATTTACTGAAAATGAATTTTACTTAAAGATAGCTAAAAATATGAAAGGAATGCATTGTCATCGTGTTCTGACCTATTCTAAAAGTTTGAAATGTCTAGTCGGCAAGTTAATTAAAAATCGATTGCAAGATTTGTAGTGGACAAACAAATAAACAAACAAACAAACAAGAAAACAAGTTAATAAAAACGTGGTAAAAATACGATATTTTGGGTAAGATACGGTGACATTCGCTGGTTAGGAAATGGGAGAATCTGATAAAAATTAGCTTATATTGCAAAGAAGGAACTCCAAACTCAACTAACTGTTAATCATCACAATGGCATCTTGCAACGTTTAAACTAAAGCAATACAAACTATGTAATATGTGTAACAAATTATATTTCACGAACACAGCCCACAAGGCTGTGACCCCTAACTTAATACATAAATCGATAAATATAAAAATATATTTTATAGGCCTTTATTTTGCATATATTTATGTTCATTATTTATTATTTTCACGGATATTTTCCCAAAAATAGTTAGCAAACATTTAGTGGGGTATATAAAAACGAATCTTTCGTTTTTGATCATCATTCTTCAAAGTTGAAATCTTCTCTGGAGCCAATCAGGGAATAAGCAGAATGTGTAGAGTTATAGTAATTTGATATTTTTTAATTTTGTTTTAAAGATATTAATTGATACTCTTTATTTGGATGTAAAGTTGCTTTGCTTGTCAAGAGTTGCAATTGCTACTCCACAATATTATTATCCGCGTCCAGCATCAACGCAGGTTCACAAACCAGAAGTCCTTCCTTCACATACTCAAGGGCCTGGCCTGCTGGGCAACAATTAAATGAATTTTGCGGATTTGGTTATTTACTCGTAACGGAAGGTCTCGGTAGAGGTCATGGTTTCGACCCAAATTCCGGTGCAGAACATATTGGTCCTACTACTCCTGCTCCCGAAACAGGTGACAAATATTTACCTCCAAAATTATACATTTGATAATTTCGTATACGTGCTTTAGGTACGTACTGTTTTTTTTACAATTATAAAATAAAATTTTGTTAAATATCTTATGTAATTTTTTACTTAATTAAATGCAATATTTCCCACAAGAATCAGTTGGATTCATAATCGCGTGAACTTTATCGACAAGTATGCTCCATTTTTGGAGTTGTATTTTTTTAGAAAATAAGCCAACTTTTCGCAAACTCCGTGAAGCTGCTGTTGAGTTAATAACTTTATAGTAATAAGGCATGTTTTTAGACTTGTTACCTTTATGTTGTCTTCACATATTTCACAATAAAATTGGGAAATATAATAATATAACAAGTACAGACTTCTGAATAATATCTTATGACCAGTACCGGCTCTCCGTTAATATTGTATTTGTTTATTTAACTTGACATGCGTTAGGTAAATTTCTATAATCCGCTTTCCAGAGTGCGGTCAAGATTATTACTAAAAAATTTTTACATTCACACATCTTTTTATAGTCTCAAGTTTACCTGAAACACAAAGCTACTTTTACGTCAACAATGTTATCGATTTGTGTTTAATAATAGAAATGCATTAGAACGTCCTTAATTTGCATCTTTGTATATTATAACTTAAAATGCAAAAAATTGTGTTATTAAGCTGCGTTTCCACCAAGCGCACAAAATTTGTTTGCTCGCGTGGGGTAAAAGAGAAATAACTATTATCCCAGAGTATTAAAATAGGAGAAACATGTATTTCATGCAAAGTACACGAAAACATGTTTCTCTCTTTTTATTATTCACGGTTTAACATTTCTTTCTCTTTTGCCCACGCGAGCAGAAACATTTTGTATGTTTCTTCTAGTATTTGTGCATTGCATATAAATTTCAACACGTACTTCTTTGCTTACAATATATATTTCTCTTTCACCCATACCTATAATTTGTAGCTTTCTATGCCAGCAATGGATAGAATTTTTTTTTTGAAAAAGAGCAGGAAAAATTTGAAAAACGGCGGTACGGTAAGGATAGGAAGTTACGCAACTTTATTATAGTTACACTTTGGTGGAAACGCAGCTTTAGTAATGATAAAGAAAAAGCTTCGAAAAATATCAACTAAGTCCAATGATCATAAAATATGCGATCGATAGCAAATTGACATCAACAATATTACTAATTTTTTGGGCCAATTTTCAGGGTTATCCATATTTCACTCAGTAGCATTTTAGCTACTAATTTTGGGCTAAAAATACTTCCTACGTCCGAAAATATACAGACTATACATTTTTGAACCATAAGTAAAAAATTGTAATCAAGTTACCCTGTTTGGAACTTACCACGATAATCAAATGACTCATAAAAATTGGTTAATATTAGAGTTTAGTTTAAGTTAAAAATGTTAACAAGGAAAATACGATATTTTGAGTAAAATACGGTGACACCCGGTTACAAAATGGGAGGGTCTGATAAGCATCAGGTTCTGTAGCAAAGAAGGAACTCCAAACTCAACTAACTGCTACTCATTTCAATTTCATCGGAATGGCATCGTGCAAAATTATTTGCAGCTGAAGAAACTTTGTCGACTGAAGGAGAAAGTACTATAAGTTCCACGTATCAATAAGTCCAAACTTCGTAGTGAAGGGCGGTTAGCAGCTACCATAATGTGTATTCATAAGAAACCTTGAAAAAGCCGGACCTTTAGCAATTATAATTTATTTACACTTATAAAATGATTAACAGGAATTAGAAATATATACCACAAAGTCGGAAAAAGTATATTCGAAATGCAGATCATATTTTAGGACGGAGGTTGTAAAAATTTATTGTTTGCCTAAAAGCAGTGAGGAAAATCATAAATTGAAGAGATCCCATTTGAATGAATTTATACAAAATTTGAAAAGTATAAACACAAAATATATTCTTTTATTGAAGCTCCGAAATTCAATAAATTTGTATATAATTAATCCAACCTTTTCGTTCTTTTTCACTCCGAATATGTTTCACAAAATGCCGAAAGTTTTCTCTAATTAATTAATCAATTATATTATACCTGCTTCGTTTTATAACGCCAAAGTGAAGGCCCAACATATGTTCTATGTTCCTATTTAAGTATCAAGCGCCTGTCTTCTTTATTGTATTATTTTAGTTTAGTTCTAGCAACTATATAATTTCGGATTCATATTCTATGGGCTCCATGGACAATTTTCGAATGAACCAAACTACAGATTATTTCAAAGGTATTAGGATTAATTTTGGTTCTCATAAACACAAATTCGTTTCTATGAATTAGTTTATTATACTATTCTTAATCCATTACAATTCCTTCGTTCGAGCTTATTGTGTTTAAAACAAAACTTCATTAAATAGACTGAAGAAACATATCTGATATTTCGGCCTTTTCAACAGCACTAAACTTTTGGCGCCTGTCGAAATATTTTATTATTTAACTGCAATTTATTGAATCCACTGGATTTCGAATGTACTACATCTTATTCAGTCTCTGATAGTCATAAATTAAAATTCATACGCAAAACCCTGACCCTAACTAAATACATAAATCGATAAATATTAAAATATATTTGTAAGACCTTCATTTTCATATATTTGCGTTCCTTATTTATTAATTTAGCGGCTATTCTCCAAAAATATTTAGCAAACATTTTTTTGGATATATATAAGCGAATCTTTAGTGTTTGATCATCATTCGAACTTGAAAACTTCTTTGGAGCCAATCAGGGAACAAGCAGAATGCGTGGATTTATAGTAATTTGACATTTTTGAATTTTGTTTAAAAAATATTAATTGAAATTTTGTATCATTTCGATATAAAGTTACTTTGCTTGTCAGCAGTAGCAATTGCTGCTCCACAATATTATTATCCGCCTCCAGCTTCAACACAGACGCCTCCTACACCATCTCCTTCACCGCGTCTTCCTCCGCCTGCTCCTTTTGTCGTCGGAAACCCTGGTAGACAAATAAATGAATACCGCGGATTCGCTTATTTACTCATAACGGAAGGTCTCGGTAGCAGTCCTGGTTTCAGCCCGGAAAGCGCTCCAGCAGCTACTTCTCTTACTTCTACTACCCCTGCTCCCGAAACAGGTGACAAATATTTACCACCAAAATTATACATTTGATGATTTTGTATACGTGCTTTAGGTACGTACTGTTTTGTTACAATAGTAAAATAAAATTTTGTTAAATATTTTTTATAATTTTTTAATTAATTAAATGCAATAATTCCCACAAGAATCAGTTGGATTCATATTCGCGTGAACTTTATCGACAAGTATGCTCCAATTTTGGAGTCATATTTTTTAGAAAATAAGCCAACTTTTCGTAAACTCCGTTAAGCCCCTGTTGAGTTGTAAAACTAGCAGAATGCGTGGAATTATTGTACTTTGATACTTTTTAAATTTGTTCGAAGAATATATATTGAAATTGTTTCTTATTTGGATATAAAGTTGCTTTGCTTTTTATGATTAGCAATTGAATTGCTGCTCCACAATATTATTATCTGCGTCCATCTTACACGAATAGTTACGGAGTTGTTGGAATATGTACCCCAAAAACGACGACTTGAGCCTCTTCACTCACAGGGATTACCTGGCAGAGTAGCATTCCAAAACTCGCGTTGCGCAGCGGCCTCGGTGTAAATTTTGATTTCGGAGTTCGTGCACAAATGAGCTTAGGATATAATTCAGTTTCTCATAACGCCAGCCAGACCGGTTATTCCTCGGAACAAGAAATAGGTGATAGATTGATAAACCAATATGACGGATTTGAAAAGTCTAAACCGTCGGTTTCAGTGGAAGTATTACTTTGAGTGGTTCTAATGTAGCTGATCCTGGCGTTTCTCGTGTTACCGGAATACATAACATATATCTACCACCAAATTACTTTTGGATTATTTATTGGATGGTTTTGTATACGTACTTAAACTGTAATAACTTTATAGCTATAAAGCAAGCTTTTAGACTTGCTGTCTTTAATCAATATAAACACATAACCCTTGTCAGTCGAACAATCGAAATGATCAAAATTTTAATGTAAGCAACATTCAATATTCAGATAAGTACGCTTGATGTCCCATACACAGGCTTAGTATATTTTCCATTTATTAGTCAACATTGTTTTTATTAGCAACATAAACTCAATTGTAAAGCAGGAGTAATGTTATGATATGGGGTGCTATAAGATACTTTGGTGTCAGAAATATGGAGTTCATTCAAACTAGAATTAACCACAAGGATTACTTGTAGAAAAATTTACTAGCTTCAGTGAGAAAGAATAAATGTGAAAACAATTTTTTATCCTGCATAAAGCTTACGATGTAAAGAATCGGCTGTTGTCTAACTATCCAAAAAAGTTGTACGGACTCCACCGCAGACACATCACCTCTGGGAATATTTAGATCGAAAAATTAGAGAAAACCATCACCACCATCACAACTAAAACACGTCTTAAAAGTGCTATTGAAATGGAATGGAAATTCCTAAAAAATCAGTTTCACCTATGGCGACCCGATTGACGCATTGCACACCAAACATTAATACACTGAAATAATATCTGATTTTTTGTGGAGTTTCTTGGAAGTTAAATACTTATGTATGAAACATTTTTCTCATGAATCTTCTGTTGTGACTTACACTTTTTGTTACATTAATATTGTATATCGCACATTTCTAATGTTTTTTTCTTCACTTTTATATTTTGAGCAAGATATTAATAAACGCTCATATATGGATTTGGAAAAAAACGGATTACTGATTTTCGTTTTTATGCCCTATGGTAGATACTACCACAGGGTATATTAGTTTTGTCACTCCTTTTGTAACACATCGAAATAATTGTCGTATACAAATTTCAAGGGTATGGTTGTGTATAGAATTAAAAGTTATAGCGATTTATGCATATCCGTCCATCCATCCGTCCGTCCGTCCGTTCGTCCGTATACAACATAATTCAATTAGAAAATTTATGAAGCAATTTTGTTTAAATTAATTATATTGGTTAACTACATAAATAGACGATATCATGTTAAATTTCAGTCAAATCGGTCCAAGGATAGTGAAGAAAGAAATAATCCTAGCGGAAAATAAGCCTCTTCATAAAGTGTTTTTGATGTACTTTAAAAACTAATACACCGATTTAAATGAAATGTGCAGATTAAATTTATTCTGTTAGGCCTTCGGTTACCTGCAAATTAGACGAAATTTTGAAAAGAGAAAACAAAATTATGAAGTAAAAACCTTAAAATATTATGAGTTTTGACAGTTTTTCTGTCCCATTTCTACCATATCGGCTATAGGCCGATTTTCAGTTACTATTACTTCTTTTTTGTTTTAATATAATGTATAATAAAATTATAACGTAATGTAAGGAAAAACTATTGCAAAATGAAATAACATAACATGACAAATTAAATTATGTTGTTATATGAGGAAATATGTCAGCAAACATTTTTTCGGGTATATAAAAGGGAACCTTTAGTTTCTGATCGCCATTCAAACTTGAAAACTTCTTTGGAGCTAATGGCGAGACAAGCAGAATGCGTGGAATTATTGTAATTTGATAGCTTTTAATTTTGTTTGAAAAATATTAATTAAAATTGTTTATTTGGATATAAAGTTACTTTGTTTGTTAGGAGTAACCATTGCTACTCCACAATACTATTATCCGCGTCCAGTTTCAACGCATGGAGGCCAAGGAGGCCATCCAATTGGTGGAGGTTTCGCTGGACCTACTGTTCCCCCAGCTTTCACGCAAGGAGGCCATCCAATTGGTGGCCAAGGAATTGCTGGTAGGGTATCATCTGCATTCGGTGGATTTGGAAGGCAGCTACAAAGGGAAAATCTCGCCGGAGGTTTCGCTGGACCTACGGCTCCTCCAGCTTTCACGCAAGGAGGCCATCCAATTGGTGGCCAAGGAATAGCTGGTAGGGTATCATCCGCATTCGGTGGATTTGGAAGGCAGCTCCAAAGGGAAAATCTCGCTGGAGGTTTCGCTGGACCTACGGTTCCTCCTGCTTTCACGCAAGGAGGCCATCCAATTGGTGGCCAAGGAATAGCTGGTAGGGTATCATCCGCATTCGGTGGATTTGGAAGGCAGCTCCAAAGAGAAAATCTCGCCGGAGGTTTCGCTGGACCTACGGTTCCTCCAGCTTTCACGCAAGGAGGCCATCCAATTGGTGGCCAAGGAATAGCTGGTAGGGTATAATCCGCATTCGGTGGATTTGGAAGGCAGCTCCAAAGGGAAAATCTCGCCGGTGGTTTCGCTGGACCTACTGTTCCTCCTGGTGCCAAAATAGGTAACATGTATTTACCACCAAATTACATTTAAAATTATTTTTTGATGGTTTTGTAAACGTACATTAGGTACGTACTCTTTTGTTACAATTATTATGGAATAAAATTTTGTTAAAGATCTTAGATGATTTTTGTCTTTAATGACTCATAAATGTGAATTGTGGGAATATAAGAATTATCATAACCGCGATCAGTTTGAACTCAACTTTCCAGCAAGGATGATGCCTCTTCTGACAATAGTGTACATATTTTTAATGTTTAGTTTCAGTTTGTATTTATTACAGTGATTCCAGGAAAGGCTCTTTTTTTACTATAATATTTTATGGAAAATAAAAAATTGTTAAATTGCTAATTTCGGATTTTTGTTTTTGTGTTAATATCATGTATAATAAAGTTATAACGTGTAATGTAAGGAAAAATTATTTTCGTTACAGAATGAAATGACATAAGAAAAAAATGATATTTTTATATGACGAAATATGGATGCGAACTAAATAAATTGAAATTTTTGCTTATAGGGTTGCAGGCTGTAAATTGGCAATGTGAACCCTATTTTTGAAACGTAAGGTCCATTTTTGACCAGTGAATTTTTTATTACACAATATATAATTTTATACAGTTAAAAGTATAAATACTGAGTATTTGTACACAAGGGTATTTCATTTCTGTCTACAATGCCACGAATTTACAATGTTCTACCAATGAAGATCGAACTCGAATTGTCAATTCCTATCTTTCTCAAAATAGCGCTTCCGATATTTCCAGAGTGATGAACATAAGAAGAACTACAGTTCACAAAGTTATCCAAAGTTATTTGCGTTATCTGCGGATAAGCTAAAACGTGATAGACCATATTCACCATTTCTTAATCCGATATGTTTCCAAAGTGGAAGGAACTTGCAAAGTGACAACGATCAAAGAACGCACAAGAATTAATGAATACAATTGAAAATGGAAAAAATACAATCACTGCATCGGACGTGCAGGATTTTAGGTATAAAAAAATGATGAAGTATATTCGAAGATGTGTAAACAATGAAATTATTGAAGGTTAAAATAGTCCATTTTCATTTGTCCAGGGTTGACATTGTAAATTTAGTGCCTGAAACCCTGTATCAACCCGAAAATATTTTATTATTTTTGAAAAGTCTTCCATCTATGTACATATATACAAGTAGTATTCCCTCGGTTAAAATAAAAAATACCATGGACAATTCTATTTTGTACGTAAAGAGCTTTTGAAAATTAGACACAAAAATTTCCTCTGGCGTACACAACTATGAATTACTTTATCTATGCTTTAAATTATCTTTACATTTTTCGTAATAAAAGTGGATGTATAATTTTATAATGATATATAAAATATACTTTTCTGAGTAATTTCTAATGATCAATACGATCCTCCGTTAATATTGTATTTGTTTACTCAACTTGTCATACGTTGCGTAAATTTATGTAATACGCTTTCCAGACTGCTGTTAAGATTATTACTAAAAAATTTTGAAATTTACACCGCTTTTAATACTTTTTCTTCCAAAAACTCTCCAAAATTCGATGAAACAGTAATTTTACCTGAAACACAAGGTCACTTTTACGTCAACTATGTTATTCGATCGATAAGATTTCTAACCCATAATTTGATTGATTTCTATTGTAATTTAATAATAAAAATGCTTTAGAATGTCCTTAATTTGCATCTCAATGAATATTAGAAATGATAATTTCAACACAAAACCTTTGAAAATATCAACTGAGTCCAATGATCATAAAATATTTGATCGATAGCAAATTTATATTAAAATTATTATTAAATTTTGGGCTAATTTTTGTTAGTAATTTATGATAAATAATACTCCCTATGTCCAAAAATTTCGTAAAGATTTTGAAAGTAACAAAATAACGAATCATAAGTAAAAAATTGTAATCAACTAACCCTGTTCGCAACTTACCACCATAAACAAATAACTCTAAAAAATTGGTTTATGTTTGAGTTTACTTTAAGTTAAAAATCTTACAAGAAAAGTACGATATTTTGAGTAAAATACGGAGACACCCGATTACGAAATGGGAGAGTCTGATAAAAATCAGGTTCTAATGCAAAGAAGGAACTCCAAACTCAACTAACCGCTAATCATCGTAATGGCATCTTGCAAAATTATTTGCAACTGAAGAAACTTTGTCGACTGCAGGAGAAAGTACTATAAGTTCCACGTATCAATAAGTCCAAACTTCGTAGTGAAGGGCGGTTAGCAGCTACCATAACGTGTATTCACAAGAAACCTTGAAAAAAGCCGGACCTTTAGCAATTATAATCTATTAAGGATTGTAAAATGATTAACTGGAATTAGAAGTAGATACCACAAATTCGGACAAAGCATATTCGAAATGCATATCATATTTGAGGACGGAGGTTGTAAAAATTTATAAAAGCAGTCAGGAAAATCATAAATTGAACAGATTCTATGTGAATGAATTTATACAAAATTTGAAAAGTATAAACACAAAATATATTCTTTTATTGAAGCTCCGAAATTAAATAAATTTGTATATAATTAATCAAACCTTTTTGTTCTTCTTCACTCCGAATATGTTTCACAAAATACCGAAAGTTATCTCTAATTAATTAATAAATTGTATTTTATTATAACTGCTTCGTTCTATAAGGCCTAAGTCAAGGCCCAACATATGTTCTATGTTCCTATTTAAGTATCAAGCGCCTGTCTTCATTATTGTATTGTTTTAGTTTAGTTCTGGAAACTATATAATGTCGGTTTCATTTTGTTAGAAGATTTCATATTCTATGGGTTCAATGGACAATTTTCGAATGAGGCAAAGTACAGATCAATTCAAAGGTATATCGGAATTGAAGAAAATCGGGTGGGTTAATTTGGGTCTCATAAACACAAATTCGGTTCTATGAATTAGTTTATTATACTATTCTTAATTCACTACAATTCCTTCGTTCGAGCTTATTGTGTTTAAAACAAAACTTCTTTAAACAGACTGAAGATACATATCTGATGTTTCTGCCTTATCAACAGAACTAAACTTTTGGCGCCTGTCAAAATATTTTACTATTTAACTGCAAATTGATTAAATGAATTTCTCTGCAGTTCATTGACTCCGAAGTTTCAAGGCAAAATTAGTTAATCCTAGCCACTGGATTTCGAAAGCACTACATACACCTTATTCATTCTCTGATAGTCATGAATTAAAATTCATGCACAAAGCCCTGACCCTAACTAAATACATAAATCGATAAATATTAAAATATATTAGTAAAGCCTTCATTTTGCATATATTTGCATTCTTTATTAATTTGGCGGCTATTTTCCAAAAATAGTTAGCAAACATTTTTTTGGATATATAAAAGCGAATCTTTCGTTTTTTATCATCATTCAAACTTGAAAACTTCTTTAGAGCCAATCAGGGAATAAGCAGAATGCGTGGAATTTTTGTACGTAATTTGATACTTTTTAAAGCTGTCTGAAAGATATTAATTGAAACTTTTTATTTGGATGTAAAGTTACTTTGCTTGTTAGGAGCAGCAATTGCAACTCCACAATACAATTATCTGCGACCAGCTTCAACGCCTGGAGGCCAAGGGGGACATCCAATTGGGGGCCAAGGAATTCCTGGCAGGGTATCATCTGCATTTGGCGGATTTGGAAGGCAACTTCAAAGAGAAAATCTCGTTGGAGGTTTCGGCGGAGGTTTCGTTGGACTTACTGTTCCTTCAGCTTCCACTCAAGGAGGCCATCCAATTGGTGGCCAAGGAATTCCTGGCAGAGTATCATCTGCATTTGGCGGATTTGGAAGGCAACTTCAAAGAGAAAATCTCGTTGGAGGTTTCGGTGGAGGTTTCGTTGGATTTATTCTTCCTCCAGCTTCCACTCAAGGAGGCCATCCAATTGGTAGACAAGGAACTGCTGGTAGGGTATCATCTGTATTCGGCGGATTAGGAAGGCTGCTCCATAGAAAATATCTAGGTTGAGGTTTTGCTGGAGGTAACATTTATTTACCACCAAATTACTTTTGAAATTATATTGTATATTTGATGATTTAGTATATGCACTTTAAGTACCTGCTGTTTTGTTACAATTATTATGAAATAAAATTTTGTTAAATATCTAATATAGTTCTTGTTTTCTATTAAATGCAATAATTCGCACAAGAATCAATGGGATTAAAATTCGAGTGAACTTTATCGAAAAGTATGTTCTTGTTTTCGACTCATATTTTTTTTAAAAATAAGCCAACTATTGCAAACTCCGTTAAATTGGTGTGGAATTACTAACTTTATAGTAAGGCATCCTTTTAGACTTGTTACATTTAGGTTATCTTTACATATTTCACAATAAAATTGAGAACTATTCATATACTCCAGGCATGTCAAACTTATATAATATTACGGGCCACATGATCTATTTTGTATTAAGTTGCGGGCCGCATGTTGCCAATGTTCAAAAAATTAATAAAATACGATTTTTAGAATGATTAAAAACACTTTCATTTGAATGAACTCAACTTTTTTATTTTGTACTTTTTCAACGACGATCCAAACTAAACTGGCTGTATCAAGATCATTGTCGGCGTTTTTTCTACATTGACTCATTAACTCTGATAGCTATCCTACAATCATGGCTAAGTGTACGGCCACATAGGTTCTGCGCTTTCCACGTGGAGTGAGAGGAACGAAAACGGTGTGCGAAAAGTGTCCACACCGGATATAACTCTTATCGTTGAACACATTTACATTTTCGCTAGTTTGTCAGTTTATTCATAAAGCCAAATACAAATTTCTTTACAATTGAAAAAAGAGATCATGGCCTTCTTTTTCGAATCAGGGAACAATCCGAAGGCGTGGAATTATTGTAATTTGACAGTTTTGAATTTTGGTTCAAAAATATTAATTGAACTTTGTTATTAATTGGATATAAAGTTACTTTCTTTGTCAGCAGTAGCAATTGCTGCTCCACAATATTATTATCCGCCTCCAGCTTCAACACCGACGCATCCTACACCGTCTCCTTCACCGTCTCCTCCTCCGCCGGCTCCTGCTGACCATGGAAACCCCGGTAGACAAATAAATTAATACCGCGGATATGCTTATTTACTCATAACGGAAGGTCTCGGTAGCAGTCCTGGTTTCAGCCGGAAAGCGCTCCAGCACATGCTTCTCTTACTTCTACTACCCCTGCTCCCGAAACAGGTGACAAATATTTACCACCAAAATTATACATTTGATAATTTCGTATACGTGCTTTAGGTACGTACTGTTTTTTTTACAATTATAAAATAAAATTTAGTTAAATATTTTTTATAATTTTTTACTTAATTAAATGCAATAATTCCCACAAGAATCAGTTGGATTCATATTCGCGTGAACTTTATCGACAAGTATGCTCCATTTTTGGAGTCGTATTTTTTTAGAAAATAAGCCAACTTTTCGCAAACTCCGTGAAGCTGCTGTTGAGTTAATAAGTTTATAGTAATAAGGCATGTTTTTAGACTTGTTACCTTTATGTTGTTTTCACATATTTCACAATAAAATTGGGAAATATAATAATATAACAAGTACAGACTTCTGAATAATTTCTTATGACCAGTACCGGGTCTCCGTTATTATTGTATTTGTTTATTTAACTTGACATGCGTTAGGTAAATTTCTATAATCCGCTTTCCAGAGTGCGGTCAAGATTATTACTAAAAAATTTTTACATTCACACATCTTTTTATAGTCTCAAGTTTACCTGAAATACAAAGCTACTTTTACGTCAACAATGTTATCGATTTGTGTTTAATAATAGAAATGCATTAGAACGTCCTTAATTTGCATCTTTGTATATTATAACATAAAATGCAAAAAATTGAGTTATTAAGCTGCGTTTCCACCAAGCCAATGAAATCATTTTTGCTGGCGTGGGGTAAAAGGGAAATAACTATTATCCCAAAGTATTAAAATGGGAGAAACATGTATTTCATGCAAAGTACACGAAAACATGTTTCTCTCTTTTTATTATTCACGGTTTAATATTTCTTTCTCTTTGCGTTTGGTGGAAACGCAGCTTTAGGAATGATAAAAAAAGCTTCGAAAAATATCAAATAAGTCCAATGATCATAAAATATGCGATCGATAGCAAATTGACATTAAAAATATTATTAATTTTTTGGGCCAATTTTCAGGGTTATCCATATTTCACTCATTATCATAAAATGCAAACTGCTAATAATTTTTGGTAAGAAATACTTCCTATGTCCGAAAATATACAGACTATACATTTTTGAACCATAAGTAAAAAATTGTAATCAACTAACCCTGTTCGCAACTTACCATCATAAACAAATAACTCATAAAAATTGGTTTATGTTTGAGTTTAGTTTAAGTTAAAAATCTTACAAGAAAAATACGATATTTTGAGTAAAATACGGAGACCCGGTTACGAAATGGGAGAGTCTGAAAAAAATCAGGTTCTATTGCAAAGAAGGAACTCCAAACTCAACTAACCGCTAATCATCGCAAAATTATTTGCAACTGAAGAAACTTTGTCGACTGCAGAAGAAAATACTATAAGTTCCACATATCAATAAGTCCAAACTTCGTAGTGAAGGGCGGTTAGCAGCTACCATAATGTGTATTCACAAGAATCCTTGAAAAAGCCGGACCTTTACCAATTTAAATTTATTTAGGCTTATAAAATGATTAACTGGAATTAGAAGTATATACCACAAATTCGGAAAAAGTATATTCGAAATGCAGATCATATTTTAGGACGGAGGTTGTAAAAGTTATTGTTTGCCTCAAAGCAGTGAGGAAAATCATAAATTGAACAGATCCTATTTGAATGAATTTATTCAAAATTTGAAAAGTATAAACGCAAAATACATTCTTTTATTGAAACTCCGAGAAGAAATTAATTTGTATATAATTAATCAAACCTTTTTGTTGTTTCTTTACTCCGAATATGTTTCACGAAATACCGAAATTTATTTCTAATTAATTAATTAATTGTATTTTATTATATCTGCTTCGTTCTATAAGGCCCAAGTCAAGGCCCAACATATGTTCTATGTTCCTATTTAAGTATCAAGCGCTTGTCTTCTTTATTGTATTGTTTTAGTTTAGTTCTAGCAACTATATAATTTCGGATTCATATTCTATGGGTTCCATGGACAATTTTCGAATAAACCAAAGTACAGATCAATCCAGAGGTATATCGAAATTGAAGAAAATCGGGTGGTAAGTTTATTCATCAGGGTGGATTAATTTTCGTTCCCATAAACAGAAATTCGTTTCGATGAATTAGTTTCTTATACTATTCTTAATTCACTACAATTCCTTCGTTCGAGCTTATTGTGTTTAAAACAAAACTTCATTAAACAGACTGAAGAAACATATCTGATGTTTCTGCCTTATCAACAGAACTAAACTTTTTGCGCCTGTCGAAATATTTTACTATTTAACTGCAAATTGATTAAATGAATTTCTCTGCAGTTCATTGACTCCGAAGTTTCAAGGCAAAATTAGTTAACCCTAGCCACTGGATTTCGAATGCACTACATACACTTTATCCATTCTCTGATAGTAATTAATTAAAATTCATACGCAAAACCCTGACCCTAACTAAATACATAAATCGATAAATATTAAACTATATTTGTAAGGCCTTTATTTTGCATATATTTGCGTTCCTTATTTATTAATTTAGCGGCTATTCTCCAAAAATAGTTAGCAAACATTTTTTTTGGATATATAAAAGCGAATCTTTCGTTTTTGATCATCATTCAAACTTGAAATCTTCTTTGGAGCTAATCGCGAGACAAGCAGAATGCGTGGAATTATTGTAATTTGACAGTTTTGAATTTTGTTTAAAAAATGTTAATTGAAATTTTTTATTATTTGGATATAAAGTTACTTTGTTTGTCAGCAGTAGCTATTGCTGCTCCACAATATTATTATCCGCCTCCAGCTTCACCGACGCCTACGGTAGAAACTGCAGGACATGCTCATTCTGCCCACGGATATACTGGTAGACAAATAAATGAATACCGTGGATTTGGTTATTTACTCATAACGGAAGGTCTCGGTAGAGGTCCTGGTTTCAGCCCGTCAAGCCCTGGAAAAGGGACAACGGTTGATAGAACTACTCCAGCTCCCGAAATAGGTAACATATATTTACCACCAAAATTATACATTTGATAATTTCGTATACGTGCTTTAGGTACGTACTGTTTTTTTTACAATTATAAAATAAAATTTTGTTAAATATCTTATACAAGTTTTTACTTAATTAAATGCAATAATTCCCACAAGAATCAGTTGGATGCATATTCGAGTGAACTTTATCGACAAGTATGCTCGATTTTAGGAGTCATATTTATTAGAAAATAAGCCAACTTTTCGCAAACTCCGTTAAGCTCCTGTTAAGTTGTACAGTTCTTGTATGCCGTGCTTTAAGGCCTACAAGGTTCGTGTTCTTAGCATGCTTTTCAGCGTAATGCTATCTTGCAATAAAATTATTTAGATGAAAGTTCTGGAGTTTTATCGAAATTCAAATTTAGTAGAAAGTGTTTTCATTTTCTTTTTTCTTCACATAAAATTATTTATTTTAAAGAAGTTGTTAAGAGTTGTTAATTTCATAAAATATATTCGACATATTAAAAGCAATATATCCAATTACAAAATGAACACAAATAACACACAAAAAAGTGCTTAACTTTTTTTTAAACCAAAAAATATTTTCCCAAATTCAGGTCCGTTTATATTTCAAAAATACTCTAGACCACCGGTTCTTAAACTATGGTTCGCGACCCAAAGTAGGGTCGCTAGTCTTCCTTTTTTGGGTCGCAGGAACTTTTGAAATTTTCCAATTAAGTTCCACTAATTATTAATATGTTTAAAAATATGGCACAAGTTTCAACGTACGCAAAATATTGTTTCGAAGATCATTTGGTTGAGGAGTTTATGTTTTGTTGCTCACTCAAAACACGAACAACCGGTGATGATATTTTTAACATTTTAAAGGATTTTTTTGATAAACATCTGCTTTTATGGAAAAATTGTGTTGGATTTTGCAGTGATGGGGCTGCTGCAATGAATGGAAAGTTAAATGGCATTTTTGCCTTTTACCCCATACTTCAAATATAAAATTCACTCATTGCATGATACATAGGTAGCAGGAGTTAGATAAAGTTTTAAAAGAGGTTGTAACTGTGATAAGTTTTATAAAAAGCCGTCTAACATATTTTCTCAGCTCTGCAATAATGTGTGATTCAATTATAAAAACCTTCTTCTACATGCCGAATTTAGGTGGCTTTCCAGAAGCAAAACTCTACGAACACTATTGCAAATGAAAGATGAGATTATAATATTTTTAAACCAAAAACATCAAGACAAGACTAATTATTTTTGTGACGACAGTTGGATGTTGAAGTTGTGTTATATGGCCGACATATTTGATAAACGTAACGAATTGAATTTAACACTGCAGAGTGAAAATGTAAATACTACCTTAATCAAAAACAAATCGGAATAACCACCGTGTGGTGCTCCCATCGTTCCGATTTGAGTTCTGTTTTTTTTTTTGTTAAATTGGCACATCTGTTATTGATATTCCCTCTAAATCTTAGCATCATAGCTTGACATTTGCAAAAGTTACGTAGCCAAAAGTACATCTATCTCTGTGTGTGTTGGCGATTTTTCCATTACTTCCTCTCGGCTGCTGAAACACGTTCCCCGTAATGGGTTTTTAACTCGATTGAACAGAAAGAAGTCACAGGGAGCCAAATCAGGTAAATTCGGTGGCTGTGGGATGGTATTTGTTGCATTTTTCGTCAAAAAATTACGAATAATGATGGCACTGTGCGACGGTGCGTTATCATGGTACAAAATCCACAAGTTTTCTGGCCACAATTCTGGTCTCTTTCGGCGAATTGCTTCACGTAAACGTCTCATAATGCCCGAATAATACTCTTTGTTTACTGTCTGGCCTTCTGGCAAAAATTCATGATGCACTACACCGTTGTAATCCATGAAAACCGTGACCATTGCCTTCTTTTTTGACTGAAAACGACGTGGTTTTTTGGTCTCGGCTCATTTGGTGAACGCCATTCACTTGCCTGATGTCTGGATTGCGTGTCATACTCATAAACCCACGTCTCGTCTGCAGTAATGATCCTTTTGATCCTTTTATTTATTAATTTAGCGGCTATTTTCCAAAAATAGTTAGCAAACATTTTTCGGGTATTTCAAGTCGAATCTTTAGTTTCTGGCCATTACTCGAACTTGAAAACTTCTTTGGAGCCAATCAGAAAACTAGCAGAATGAGTGGAGGTATTTCAATTTGATTCATTGTAATTTTGAGGAATATTAATTGAAATTGTTTATTATTTGGATAAAAAGTTCTTCTACTTTTTAGGATTAGCAATTGCTGCTCCACAATATTATTATCCGCGCCCATCTTACACGAATAGTCACGGAGTTGTTGAAATATCTACCCCGAAAAACACGAGTTTAGCCCCTTCACACACAGGGATTACCTGGCAGAGTAGCATTCCAATTTGGTAAAATTGGAAATCTCGCGCTTCGCAGCGGTATCGATCTAAATCTTGATTTCGGAGTAGGTGCACAAATGTGCTATGGATATAATACATGATGTCTCAAACACAGGCTTAGTATATTTTCCCTTTATTAGTCAACATTGTTTTCATTAGCAACCTAAGCCCAATTGTAAAGCATGAGTAATGTTATGATATAGGGTGCTATAAGATACTTTGGTGTCGGAAATATGGAGTTCATTAAAACTAGAATTAACCACAAGGATTACTTGACCATCTTGTAGAAAAATTTACTAGCTTCAGTGAGGAAGAATAAATGTGCCTAAAGCTTACGATGTAATGAGTCGGCTGTTGCATAACTGTTCAAAAGTTTTACAGACTCCACCGCAGACCCTATCCAACACCTCTGGGAACATTTGGATCGAAAAATTAGAGAACACCACACAATCACAATTAAAAAAGTCTTAAAAGTGCTATTGAAATGGAATCGAACAGAATTGACTTCGAAATTCCTAAAAAATTAGTTTCATCTTTGACGGCCCTATTGCGCATTGCACACCAAATATTAATAACTAGCGAAATTGAAAAATATCTGATTTTTTGTGGAGTTTCTTACAAGTTAAATACTTATGTATGAAACATTTCTCTCATGAATCTTCGGTTGTGAATTACACTTTTTGTTACATTAATATTGTATATCGCACATTTCTAAGGTTTTTTTTTTCACTTTTATATTTCTGGACAACATATTAATAAACGCTCATATATGGATTTGGAAAAAATTTAATTATACGGTTTCAAATATGATCTTTTCTGTGCACATACCCTAAGCAAAAAAGAAAATTTAATGTTTAGTTTGATTTTGTATTTATTAACGTATTACTGGCGGCGTCTCAAAAATTTAGACTACTATTTTAAAAATAATGTTTTAAGATAACTAAATAATTGGTACTTTACTAATTTTCGGGCTTTTTTGTTTTAATATAACATATAAGAAAATTATAACGTGTAATGTAAGGCAAAATTATTGCACAATGAAATAACATAATATATGATGAAATATGTCAACAAACATTTGTTTGGGTAATATACAAGGGAATCTTTAGTAACAATTTCAGCTGCACAATATTATTTCCAGCATCCAGCTATAACGCGGCTTACGGGAAGATCTGCTGGTGGTTTGTCACATGGCCCTGGTAAAATAATAAATCCTATCCGCGGAGTTGGTTATTTAATCATAACGCAAGTTGTCGGTTGAGGTGTTGGTTTTGAACCAGATTGCGGTGGTGGAAGTTCTGATCCTACTGCTCCTGCTCCCGAAATAGGTGACAAATATTTACCACCAAAATTGTATACTTGATGATTTTGTATACGTGCTTTAGGTACATACTGTTTTGTTACAATAGTAAAATAAAATTTTGTTAAATAACTTTTATAAGTTTTTATTTAATTAAATGCAATAATTCCCACAAGAATCAGTTGGATTCATATTCGCGTGAACTTTATCGACAAGTATGCTCCATTTTTCGAGCCATATTTTTTAGAAAACAAGCCAACTTTTCGCAAACTCCGTGAAGCTGCTGTTGAGTTAATAACTTTATAGTAATAAGGAGTGTTTTTAGACTTGTTATCTTTAGGTTATCTTTACATATTTTACAATAGAATTGGGAAACATTATATATATAAAAGGATAATCCTTCCTTCTGTCCGTCCTATTTTGCCCGGAAAGAAACGTCGTTAAGCAAAAAAAAAAAAAAACACTTTTTGATATGTTGTAGCGAATTACTTGAAACGTGGAGAAATTTTGTTTCCGGAGAGATTGGGGGTCGGAGGAGATACAAAGGGGGGCTTGAAAGCTTATTTCGGAAAACCTCATTTATAATCTCAAATATACATCGGACATAATTCTGACCTGAGGCAATCTTATTAAGATTTTTATGCCGGATATTCTGACGTACACGGCAAAGTTCCATTTCCCACCGCTTTGGCACTGGAGGCAATACAAATTTACGAACTTTTTATATAGAGGTCACACGCAATTACAATGTTCAGCAAAGTTGTGGAGCATTTCATGGCGACTATTTCTTTAGAAGACCATATAGTTCTATCTCTCACCACTTTGGCACTGGAGTCAATAAAATTTTGGAACTTCGTATATACACGTCGCACACGATTACAATGTTTGGCAAAGTTATTGAGGTTTTCATGGGGATAATATCTCTCGAAGACGAGATAGTTCTATGAGTCACCACTGTGGCGCTGGAGTCAATAAAATTTTTGGATCGTTTTATATAGGGTTAACCGCGATTACAATGCTCAGCAAAGTTGGGGAAGTTTTCATTTGGCACTATTTCTGCCGAAGACCATATAGTTCTATCTTCCACCGCTTTGGCGCTGGTGTCAATAGAAACTTTTGAACTTTTTATATAGAGGGCAAACGCGATTACAATGTTCAGCTAAGTTGTGGAGGTTTTTACGGGAATTTTTTCTGTCGAAGATAAAATGGTTCCATCTCGCACCACTTTGGTGCTGCGGTTGTCGAGGTTTTTGCCTTTACGTAATATATGTTTGACGGGAGCGATTTTACCAATCGGGGAAATGGGATCAATTTAATGTCTTCGCTCAGGGTGTTGCGGGGTAAATAGTGTGCATTCTGAATAGGTCGACTGAAGACATGAAATATATCGCCAGAGGTACTACGAGAACGGGTAAAAAGATCCATTATGTTGCGAATTAAGATGCTACGCTTGAATAAATTTTGTTAATTTACAGTGATTTGTAAATTAAAATTCTTAGGAGGCCGTCTTAGGACGGGTTACCACCTAGTAATAATATAACAAGTACTGACTTTTGAATGATTTCTAATGACCAGTATCGGCTCTCCATTAATACTGAATTTGTTTACTCAACTTGTCATACGTTGGGTAACTTTATGTAATGCGCTTTACAGAGTGCGGTTACGATTATTACTAAAAAAATTTTCTATTCACAGAGCTTTTTATAGTCTCAATTTTACCCGAAACACAAAGCGACATTTACGTCAACAATGTTGTCGAATCGACAATGTGTATGACCCAAAATTTTATCGATTTGTATTTAATAATAATAATGCTTTAGAATTTGCATCTCAATGAATATTAGAAATGATAATTTCAACACAAAACCTTTGAAAATATCAACTGAGTCCAATGATCATAAAATATTTGATTGATAGTAAATTGATATTAAAATTATTATTCATTTTTTGGGCCAATTTTCAAGGTTATCCATATTCCACCCATCACAACACTTTGCCAAATGTTAATAATTTATGATAAATAATACTCCATATGCCCAAAAATGTCCCAAAAATAACGAATCATAAGCATAAAATTGTAATCAAGTAACTCTGTTTGCAACTTATTACGATAATCAAATAACTCATAAAAATTGGTTGATGTTTGAGTTAGAAATGTTAACAAGAAAAATACGATATTTAGAATAAAATACGGTGACACCCGGTTACGAAATGGAAGAATGTGATAAAAATCAGGTTCTGTTTCAAAGAATGAACACTAAACTCAACTAACTGCTACTCATTTCAATTTCATCGTAATGACATCTTGCAAAATTATTTGCAACTGAAGAAACTTTGTCGACTGCAGGAGAAAATACTATAAGTTCCATATATCAACAAGTCCAAACTTCGTAGTGAAGGGCGATTAGCAGCTACCATAATGCGTATTCATAAGAAACCTTGAAAAAGCCGGACCTTTACCAATTTAAATTTATTTAGGCTTATAAAATGATTAACTGGAATTAGAAATATATACCACAAATTCGGAAAAAGTATATTCGAAATGCAGATCATATTTTAGGACGGAGTTTGTAAAAATTTATTGTTTGCCTAAAAGGAGTGAGGAAAATCATAAATTGAACAGATCCTATTTGAATGAATTTTTTCAAAATTTGAAAAGTATAAACGAAAAATACATTCTTTTATTGAAACTCCGAGAAGAAATTAATTTGTATATAATTAATCAAACCTTTTTGTTGTTTCTTTACTCCGAATATGTTTCACGAAATACCGAAATTTATTTCTAATTAATTAATTAATTGTATTTTATTATATCTGCTTCGTTCTATAAGGCCCAAGTCAAGGCCCAACATATGTTCTATGTTCCTATTTAAGTATCAAGCGCCTGTCTTCTTTATTGTATTGTTTTAGTTTAGTTCTAGAAGCTATATAATGTCGGTTTGGTTTTCTTAAAAGATTTCATATTCTATGGGCTCAATGGACAATTTTCGAATGAGGCAAAGTACAGATCAATTCAAAGGTATATCGGAATTGAAGAAAATCGGGTGGGTTAATTTGGTTCTCATAAATACAAATTCGGTTCTATGAATTAGTGTTTTATATTATTCTTAATTCACTACAATTCCTTCGTTCGTGCTTATGTCCTAGACATACCACACGCTTTAATCCAGTGGATTATTTTTTAATCGAGAATTGCGCCACATTTTGTTTTTCTGGATTAAAATTCATTCTCAATTATTCTTTGACATTTCTCAAAGCTTTCTATAAATTTGTTTGTGGTTAGAAAATTTTGGAAGTAAAAAAAAAATTATTTATGAATATGCAAACATCTAAAATCTAAAAGAAAAACTTTAAAAATATTATATTTTTAAAAAAAAAGAATCAGTTCCTTGAAAATACAAAAAAATTGGAAGCGTCAAATTGAAATCTATTATTTTGTTCTACGCTTCTATTACTTTTTCTTTTTTGAAAGTTTATATCTATAAATATGAGCGGTATTACCAGATTTAAAAGCGAAAGCTTTAAAGCTTTTAACATTCAAAGAGCGAAAAGTTCTCAATTATTCAATAATTTAGATTAAAATTCTCGGTTATCTATCCTCAATAATTGAGAAAATCTGGTCCGTTATCGAATTGCAACCGAGAATCGTGAGATAATCGAGATTATCGCTGCTAATATGACTTTAGTATTATTGTGTTTAAAACAAAACTTGATTAAATAGACTGAAGAAACATAACTGAAGTTTCTGCCTTATCAACAGCACTAAACTTTCGGCGCCTGTCAAAATATTTTATTATTTAACTGCAAATTGATTAAATGAATTTCTCTGCAATTTATTGAATCCGCTGGATTTCGAATGCACTACGTACACTTTATCCATTCTCTGATAGTAATTAATTAAAATTCATACGCAAAGCCCTGACCCTAACTAAATACATAAATCGATAAATATTAAAATATAATTGTAAGGCCTTCATTTTGCATATATTTGCCTTCCTTATTTACTATTTTAGCGGAAATTTTCTAAAAATAGTTAGCAAACATTTTTTTGGATATATAAAAGCGAATCTTTCGTTTTTTATCATCATTCAAACTTGGAAACTTCTTTGGAGCCCATCAGGGAACTAGCAGAATGCGTGGAATTATTGTAATTTGACAGTTTTGAATTTTGTTTCAAAAATATTGATTGAAATTTTTGATTATTTGCATATAAAGTTACTTTGTTTTTTGGGAGCAGCAATTGCTATCCCACAATACTATTATACGCCTCCAGCTTCAACGCGTGGAGACCAAGGGGGACATCCAATTGGTGGCCAAGGAATTTATGGTAGAGTATCATCTGCATTTGGGGGGTCTGGAAGGCAACTTCAAGGAGAAAATCTCGCTGGAAGTTCCGCTGGACCTACTGTTCCTCCAGCTTCCACTCAAAGAGGCCATCCAATTGGTGGACAAGGAATTGTTGGTAGGTTATTATCTGTATTCGGCGGATTTGGAAGCCTGCTCCAAAGTGAAAATCTCGCTGGAGGTTTTGGGGGACCTACTGTTCCTCCAGCTTCTACTCAAGGAGGCCATTCAATTGGTAGCCAAGGAATTCCTGATAGGGTATCATCTGCATTTCGCGGATTTGGAAGCCTGCTCCAAAGGGAAAATCTCGCTGGAGGTTTTGATGGATCTACTGTTCCTCCAGCTTCCAGTCAAGGAGGCCATTCAATTGGTGGCCAAGGTATTGCTGGTAGGGTATCATCTGCAACGCGCGGGTTTGGAAGCCTGCTCCAAAGAGAAAATCTAGCTGTAGGTTTTGATGGATCTACTGTTCCTCCAGCTTCCCCTCAAGGAGGCCATCGAATTGGTCGCCAAGGATTTGCTGATAGGGTATCATCTGACATCCGCGGATTGGCAAGGCTGCTCCAAAGGGAAAATCTAGCAGGAGGTCCCCTGGACCTACTGTTCCTCCCCGTTTTTGAATAGGTAACATTTATTTACCGTCAAATTACTTTTGAAATTATATATTTGATGAGTTTTTATACGCACTTTCAGTACGTACTGTTTTTTTACAAATACTATGGAATACAATTTTGTTAAATATCTTATATAATATTTTGTCTTTAATTAAATGCGATAATTCCCACGAGAATCAATGAACGGCTGACAATTTGTACAATACATAAAATCGAGGTAAAAATCGAGAATAGGTTAATTTTATTTTAAAGTTTCAAACCAAAAACAGAAATTTACGTAAATTTTACGTTACGTTGTTTATGTTCATGTATTTGTTGTGTATTTGACTTTCTTATATATTATACACATTTATAAACCTGCATGATAACTATATCTACTCGCATGTATCAATATTTTCTAAGTCTTCGTTTTTGTCTTAAAACACGGTTTTATAAAAGATTTTTAGAGGAAAATAGAAAAAAAATTTTTGAACTCGAGTAGCGTTGCCTCTGTATTGAAAATTTTTAATGTAATTAAAAAAAATATTTTCTATAAAAATCACTTTAATAAACTGGATACTAGCTTCAAAAATATAAAACTCTAAACCAGCACTATAGCTACTACAGTGCTTGTATTCCGTGCCTGATGTTGCAGAAAGGTCCGCGCTCTTAACATGCTTTTCAGCGTGATGGTATCTTACAATCAATAGGTCGAAACTTCATAGTGAAGGACGATTATCAGCTATCTTACTGTGGTCAGAAGAAATTCGAATAAATCCAAGATCAGATCAATCAAGATATATCTCAAAATTGAAGAAAATCTAGTGGTTAACTTAACCAGCAGGGTGGGTTCATTTTGGTTCTCATTATCACTGACTCTTTTCTATGAATTGGTTTCTTGTACTATTCTTAATCCACTACAATACCTTCGTTCGTCCTTATTACATTTGAAACAAACCTTAATTAATTAGGCTGTATAAACAGATTTGATTTTTCGACCTTATCAACGGCACTAAACTTATTAAATGAATTTCTCTGCAATTTATTGAATGTGAAACTTTGAAAAAAAAAGTAGTTAATCTTAGCCAATGGACTTCCGATGTACCACACACCTTTCAATGATTTTTTGATAATAATAAATTCAATTTCATGAACACAACCCAGAAGGCTGTGACCCTAACTTAATAAAACAGAATGCGTGGAATAATTGTAATTTGACAGTTTTGAATTTTGTTTAAAAAATATTAATTGAAATTTTTTATTATTTCTATATAAAGTTACTTTGCTTGGCAGCAATAACAATTGCTTATCCACAATATTATTATCCGCGTACAGCTCAGGATCACAAACCAATAGGCCTTCCTCATCTTACACAGGGATCTGCTGGTAGGCAATTAAATGAATTCCGTCGATTTTGAAGTCTGGTGCAGAGGTCCGGTCTCGGGGACGGTGTTGGTTTCCATTATTAAACCTGTGGCGAACGCGTTTTCCCTAAACAAATTACGGCGGTTCCACATTCCATAAAAGTTTCACGCATGAAAGTTGGTTCAAATAAAAATATTTAGTAAATTTCGGAAACTATTCCGAAAATAAATTTTTTTTAGATTACACCACCTTTTCTACTTACTACAATGAAAAAAACAAAAATTCGAAGAGTTGAAATTTTGTTGCGGTAGAGATAGGCCGTTTCAATGGTCTAATTGAAAGAACGGGTTCTCTCGAAAATCAAAAAAGGATTTTTAATAAACAATTTAAAAGTTTTCCAAATTCTTCTAATTAAAATATAATTTATTAAAATCAATACATTAAAAACACCTAATTAAAAGTTTTAAATTTTATTTATTTTTCGGCATCAATTTTCGAGATCTTTCTTTTCTCGCTTTAACTTATAAGTTTCTCTTTTAAAAAGTAAGTGAACTTTTTGCAAACCCAGTTAGATTGGTGTAGAATTACTAACTTTATAGTAAGGCATCCTTTTAGACTTGTTACATTTAAGTTATTTTTACGTATTTCACAATAAAATTGGGAAATATAATAATATAACAAGTGCAGACTTCTGAATAATATCTTATGACCAGTACCGGCTCTCCGTTAATATTGTATTGGCTTATTTAACTTGTCATACGTTGGGTACATTTATGTAATTCGCTTTCCAAACTGTGGTTAAGATTGTAAAATTTTAGAAATTCACACAGATTTTTATACTTATCTTTCCAAAAATTGCACAAACTTCAAAACAATGATATTGGATTGAATAGGTTTTTCCTTTATTTTTCGTTGAATAATAAATAATTTAGATATCAATGAATATTAGAAATGATAATTTCAATACTTTACCCTCGAAAAATTTCAAATGAGTCCAATGATCATAAGATTTACGATTGGTTGCAAATTGATATTCAAATTATTATTCATTTTCTGGGCCAATTTTCTGGGTTATCCATACTCCACCCATCATCACAAAAATACATTTACCTTGCAAAATGCGTCAGAAAATATGGTACACAAAGTATACATTTTGAGACCATAAATAAAAAATTGTAATCAAGTAACTCCGCTTCCAACTTAACATCATATTAAAATAACTGATAAAATTTGGTTTATGTTTGAGTTTAGAAATGAAGTTAAAAATGTTGATGAGAACAAGACAAGATGAAAATAACTTTTTATATACCACGTTTTTAAGTTTTCAGTTGAATCATAAGAATTTGACAATTCTATGTATTAATAAATACTTTTTAAAATTTATTTTTTCCGAACTAACTTTCAATACAAAACAAAATTTACTGAAAATGAATTTTACTTAAAGATAGCTAAAAATATGAAAGGAATGCATTGTCATCGTGTTCTGACCTATTCTAAAAGTTTGAAATGTCTAGTCGGCAAGTTAATTAAAAATCGATTGCAAGATTTGTAGTGGACAAACAAATAAACAAACAAACAAACAAGAAAACAAGTTAATAAAAACGTGGTAAAAATACGATATTTTGGATAAGATACGGTGGCATTCGCTGGTTAGGAAATGGGAGAATCTGATAAAAATTAGCTTATATTGCAAAGAAGGAACTCCAAACTCAACTAACTGCTAATCATCATAATGCCATCTTGCAAAGTTGGAACTAAAGCAAAGCAAACTACAATATGTAATATGTGTAACAAATTATATTTCACGAACACAGCCCACAAGGCTGTGACCCTAACTTAATACATAAATCGATAAATATTAAAATATATTTTATAGGCCTTTATTTTGCATATATTTGCGTTCATCATTTCTTATTTTCACGGATATTTTCCCAAAAATAGTTAGCAAACATTTATTTTGATATACAAAAACGTTTCTGATCCTCATTCAAACTTGAAATCTTCTCTGGAGCCAATCAGGGAATAAGCAGAATGAGTAGAATTATTGTTATATAATATTTTTTAATTTTGTTTGAAAGATATTAATTGACACTTTTTATTTGGATGTAAAGTTGCTTTGCATGTGAAGAGTAGCAATTGCTACTCCACAATAATATTATCCGCGTCCAGCATCAACGCAGGTTCACAAACCAGAAGTTCTTCTTTCAAATACTCAAGGGTCTGGCCTGCTGGGCAACAATTAAATGAATTTTAAAGATTTGGTTATTTACTCGTAACGGAAGCTCTCGGTAGAGGTCCTGATTTCGACCCAGATTCCGGTGCAGGACATATTGGCCCTACTACTCCTGCTCTCGAAATAGGTAACATATATTTACCGCCAAAATTATATATTTGCTGATTTTGTATACGTGATTTAAGTACGTACTGTTTTTTTTTGAATTATAAAATAAAATTTTGTTAAATATCTTATGTAAATTTTTATTTAATTAAATACAATAATCCGCAATCAAATTGGGAAATATGCATTTATATAATAAGGACGTACCTACTTCTGAATAATTTGTTATGACCAGTACCGGCTCTCCGTTAATATTGCATTTGTTAATTTAATTTGTCATACGTTCGGTAAATTTCTATTATCCGCTTTCCAGAGTGCGGTCAAGATTATTACTAAAAAATGTGTATATTAACACAGCTTTTTATAGTCTCAAGTTTACCTGGAACACAAAGCTACTTTTACGTCAACTATATTATCGGATCGACAATGTGTATGACCCAAAATTTTATCGATTTCTATTTAATAATAAAAATGCTTTAGAATGTCCTTAATTTGCATCTCAATGAATATTAGAAATGATAATTTCAACACAAAACCTTTGAAAATATCAACTGAGTCCAATGATCATAAAATATTTGATTGATAGTAAATTGATATTAAAATTATTTTTAATTTTTTGGGCCAATTTTCAGGGTTATCCATATTCCACCCATCACAACACTTTGCCAAATGTTAATAATTTATGATAAATAATACTTCCTATGCCCAAAAATGTCGTAAACATTTTAAAAGTAACAAAATAACGAATCATAAGCAAAACATTGTAATCAAGTAACCCTGTTTGCAATTTATTACGAAAATCAAATAACTCATAAAAATTGGTTGATGTTTGAGTTAGAAATGTTAACAAGAAAAATACGATATTTAGAATAAAATACGGTGACACCCGGTTACGAAATGGGAGAATGTGATAAAAATCAGGTTCTGTTTCAAAGAAGGAACACTAAACTCAACTAACTGCCAATCATTTCAATTTCATCGTAATGTCATCGTGCAAAATTATTTGCAGCTGAAGAAACTTTGTCGACTGCAGGAGAAAATACTATAAAGTTCGACATATCAATAAGTCCAATCTTTGTCGTGAAGGGCGGTTAGCAGCTACCATAATGTGTATTCACAAGAAACCTCGAAAAAGCCGCACCTTTAGCAATTATTATTTATTTAGACTTACAAAATGATTAACTGGAATTAGAAGTAGATACCACAAATTCGGACAAAGTATATTCGAAATGCATATCATATTTGAGGACGGAGGTTGTAAAAATTTATAAAAGCAGTCAGGAAAATCATAAATTGAACAGATCCTATTTGAATGAATTTATACAAAATTTGAAAAGTATAAACACAAAATATATTCTTTTATTGAAGCTCCGAAATTAAATAAATTTGTATATAATTAATCAAACCTTTTTGTTCTTCTTCACTCCGAATATGTTTCACAAAATACCGAAAGTTATCTCTAATTAATTAATTAATTGTATTATATTATATCTGCTTCGTTTTATAACCCCCAAGTCAAGGGCCAACATATGTTCTATGTTCCTATTTAAGTATCAAGCGCCTGTCTTCTTTATTGTATTGTTTTAGTTTAGTTCTAGAAACGATATAATTTCGGATTCATATTCTATGGGTTCCATGGACAATTGTCGAATAAACCAAAGTACAGATCAATCCAGAGGTACATCGAAATTGAAGAAAATCGGTTGGTAAGTTTATTCATCAGGGTGGATTAATTTGGTTCTCATAAACACAAATTCGGTTCTATGAATTAGTGTCTTATACTATTCTTAATTCAGTACAATTACTTCGTTCGAGCTTATTGTGTTTAAAACAACACTTCTTTAAACAGACTGAAGATACATATCTGATGTTTCTGCCTTATCAACAGCAGTAAATTTTGGCGCCTGTCGAAATATTTTATTATATAACTGCAAATAGATTAAATGAATTTATCTGTAATTTATTGAATCCGCTGGATTTCGAATGCACTATGTACACCTTATCCATTCTCTGATAGTCATAAATTAAAATTCATACGCAAAACCCTGACCCTAACTAAATACATAAATCGATAAATATTAAAATATATTTGTAAGACCTTCATTTTCATATATTTGCGTTCCTTATTTATTAATTTAGCGGCTATTTTCCAAAAATATTTAGCAAACATTTTTGTGGATATATAAAAGCGAATCTTTCGTTTTTTATCATCATTCAAACTTGGAAACTTCTTTGGAGCCAATCAGGGAACAAACAAAATGCGTGGAATTATTGTAATTTGATAGTTTTGAGTTATGTTTGAAAAATATTAATTGAAATTTTTTATTATTTGGATATAAAGTTACTTTGCTTGGCAGCAGTAGCACTTGCTGCTCCACAATATTATTATCCGCCTCCAGCTTCACCGACGCCTAAGGCAAAAGTTGAACAAGTTGTTACCCAGGGAGACACTGCTACAAAAATAAATGAATACCGCGGAGTTGGTTATGTATTCGTAACGGCAGGTATTGGTACCAGTGTTGGTTTCGAATCGAATACCTTACCTGGTGGTTATAGTCCTAGCACTCCTGCTCCCGAAATAGGTAACATATATTTACCACCAAAATTATACATTTGATAATTTCGTATACGTGCTTTAGGTACGTACTGTTTTTTTTACAATTATAAAATAAAATTTTGTTAAATATCTTCTATAATTTTTTACTTAATTAAATGCAATAATTCCCACAAGAATCAGTTGGATTCATATTCGCGTGAACTTTAGCGACAAGTGTGCTCCATTTTTGGAGTCATATTTTTTTAGAAAATAAGCCAACTTTTCGCAAACTCCGTGAAGCTGCTGTTGAGTTAATAACTTTATAGTAATAAGGCATGTTTTTAGACTTGTTACCTTTATGTTGTCCTCACATATTTCACAATAAAATTGGGAAATATAATAATATAACAAGTACAGACTTATGAATAATTTCTTATGACCAGTACCGGCTCTCCGTTAATATTGTATTTGTTTATTTAACTTGTCATGCTTTGAGTAAATTTATGTAATGAGCTTTCCAGAGTGCGGTCAAGATTATTACTAAAAAATGTGTATATTAACAGAGCTTTTAATAGTCTCAATTGTACCTGGAACACAAAGCGACTTTTACATCAACAATGTTATCGAATCGACAATGTTTAGGACCCAAAATTTTATCGATTTGTATTTAATAATAAAAATGCTTTAGAACATCCTTAATTTGCATCTCTATATATTATAACATAAAATGCAAAAAAATTGGGTTATAAGGAATGATAATTTTAGTAAATAAAAAGCTTTGAAAAATATCAAATGTGTCCAATGATCATAAGATATACGATCGATAGCAAATTGATATTAAAATTATTATTCATTTTTTGGGCCAATTTTCAGGGTTATCCATATTCCACCCATCACAACACCTTGCCAAATGTTAATAATTTATGATAAATAATACTCCCTATGCCCAAAAATATCGTAAACATTTTAAAAGTAACAAAATAACGAATCATAAACGTAAAATTGTAATCAAGCAACTCTGTTTGCAACTTATTACGATAATCAAATAACTCATAATTGGTTGCTGTTTGAGTTTATTTAAAGTTAAAATTGTTAAGAAGGAAAATACGATATTTTAATAAAATACGGTGACACCCGGTTACGAAATGGGAGAATGTGATAAAAATCAGGTTCTGTTTCAAAGAAGGAACTCTAAACTCAACTAACTGCCAATCATTTCAATTTCATCGTAATGGCATCGTGCAAAATTATTTGCAACTAAAGAAACTTTGTCGGCTGAAAGAGAAAATACTATAAAGTTCCACATATCAATAAGTCCAAACCTCATAGTGAAGGGCGGTTAGCAGCTACCATAATGTGTATTCACAAGAAACCTCGAAAAAGCCGCACCTTTAGCAATTATTATTTATTTAGACTTACAAAATGATTAACTGGAATTAGAAGTAGATACCACAAATTCGGACAAAGCATATTCGAAATGCATATCATATTTTAGTACGGAGGTTGTAAAAATTTATTCCTTGCCTAAAAGCAGTGAGGAAAATCATAAATTGAACAGATCCTATTTGAATGAATTTATTCAAAATTTGAAAAGTATAAACGCAAAATATATTCTTTTATTGAAGCTCCGAAATTCAATAAATTTGTATATAATTAATCAAACCTTTTTGTTCTTCTTCACTCCGAATATGTTTCAAAAAATACCGAAAGTTAGCTCTAATTAATTAATTAATTAATTATATTATATCTGCTTCGTTCTATAACATCAAATAATGATAACATTTTCAATATTTAACTTTCAAACCAGAAATTAGAATTAAGAAAATGTCAGTCAAGGCCCAACATATTATCTATGTTCCTATTTAAGTATCAAGCGCCTGTCTTCCTTATTGCATTATTTTAGTTTATTTCTAGAAACTATATATTGTAATTTCGGTATTCTATGGGTTCCATGGACAATTGTCGAATAAACCAAAGTACAGATCAATCCAGAGGTACATCGAAATTGAAGAAACTCGGGTGGTAAGTTTATTCATCAGGGTGGATTAATTTGGTTCTCATAAACACAAATTCGTTTCGATGAATTAGTTTCTTATACTATTCTTAATTCACTACAATTCCTTCGTTTGTGCTTATTGTGTTTAAAACTAAATTTCTTTAAACAGACTGAAGAAACCTATCTGATGTTTCTGCCTTATCAACAGCACTAAATTTGGCGCCTGTCGAAGTATTTTACTATTTAACTGCAAATTGATTAAATGAATTTCTCTGCAGTTCATTGACTCCGAAGTTTCAAGGCAAAATTATTTAACCCTAGCCACTGGATTTCGAATGCACTACGTACACCTTATTCATTCTCTGATAGTAATAAATTAAAATTCATACGCAAAACCCTTACCCTAACTAAATACATAAATCGATAAATATTAAAATATATTTGTAAGACCTTCATTTTCATATATTTGCGTTCCTTATTTATTAATTTAGCGGCTATTTTCCAAAAATATTTAGCAAACATTTTTGTGGATATATAGAAGCGAATCTTTCGTTTTTTATCATCATTCAAACTTGGAAACTTCTTTGGAGCCAATCAGGGAACAAACAAAATGCGTGGAATTATTGTAATTTGATAGTTTTGAGTTATGTTTGAAAAATATTAATTGAAATTTTTTATTATTTGGATATAAAGTTACTTTGCTTGGCAGCAGTAGCACTTGCTGCTCCACAATATTATTATCCGCGTACAGCTCAGGATCACAAACCAATAGGCCTTCCTCATCTTACACAGGGATCTGCTGGTAGGCAATTAAATGAATTACTTGGATTTTGAAGTCTGGTGCAGAGGTCCGGTCTCGGGGACGGTGTTGGTTTCTATTATTAAACCTGTGGCGACCGCGTTTTCCCTAAACAAATTACGGCGGTTCCACATTGCATGAAAGTTGGTTCAAATAAAAATATTTAGTAAATTTCGGAAACTATTCCGAAAATAAATTTTTTTTAGATTACACCACCTTTTCTACTTACTACAATGAAAAAAACAAAAATTCGAAGAATTGAAATTCTGTTGCGGTAGAGATAGGCCGGTTCAACGGTCTAATTGAAAGAACGTGTTCTCTCGAAAATCAAAAAAGGATTTTTAATAAACAATTTAAAAGTTTTCCAAATTCTTCTAATTAAAATATAATTTATTAAAATCAATACATTAAAAACACCTAATTAAAAGTTTTAAATTTTATTCATTTTTCGGCATCAATTTTCGCGATCATTTTTTTCTCGCTTTAACTTATAAGTTTTCCTTTATAATTGTTCAATTGTTTTTTGCGTTAAATAAAGAAAGAAAGAAATTATTTAATCTGTGTCTGGAAAATTTATTAACACACCTCGACAACAGAAATAATTATTGGGGGAAGTGAAAATCTGACAACCTGCAACCAAACCAACCCCATAAGCCGTCTGGTGATTCCTTTGGACCACATGTTTCTCATGGTAACATCTATTCACCACCAAATTACTTAGTACTTTAAGTACGTACAGTTTTGTTACAATTATTATGGAATTAAATTTTATTAAACAACTTTTATAGCTCTTATCTTTTATTAAATGCAATAATTCCCACAAGAATCAATGGGATTAAAATTCGAGTGAACTTTATCGACAAGTATGCCCTTGTTTTCGTCTCAATTATTGTAAAAAATAGGCCAAATTTTTCCAAACTCCGTTAAATTGGTGTATAATTACTAACTTTATTGTAAGGCATCCTTTTAGACTAGTTACATTTAGATTATCTTTACGTATTTCATAACAAAATTGGGAAATATGCATACACATAATAAGTACATACTTCTGAGAAATTTCTAATGACCAGTATCGGCTCTCCGTTAATATTGTATTGGTTTATTTAACTTGTCATACGTTGGGTACATTTATGTAATTCGCTTTCGAAACTGTGGTTAAGATTGTAAAATTTTAGAAATTCACACAGCTTTTTAAACTTATCTTTCCAAAAATTGCACAAACTTCAAAACAGTGATATTGGATCGAACAGGTTTTTCCTAATAAATAATTTAGATATCAATGAATATTAGAAATGATAATTTCAATACTTTACCCCCGAAAAATAACAAATGAATCCAATGATCATAAGATTTACGATTGGTTGCAAATTGATATTCAAATTATTATGTAACAAGGGGGGTTTACATATTTGGGGTTTGTTATCGAAGAGCAAATCCCCTGATGACCTATTTAGCATATCTTCTTCCTTGCGAGGAGAGAGAGAGAGTCGTTCAGACTTTATAGTGATAGCGCGAGCTATCAAGCAAGGAAATTCGGTTTTTGCGAGAAAAAAACCGAATAAGGGGAGTGTTCGTTAATTTGGTGGTCACCGGAACTTGACCAGCCATCCGCGAAAGCCTTGGGAGGCATGTCGGGGCCGATTGGCAAAGGTGTTAATGCCAACCGGACTTTGGGGCACTTAGCTTTTTTTTTGTTTTTTTATTAAAAATAAAATAATAATAGAAAAAAAAATGCGGGAAAATCAATGAAAATTTCATCTTTCAAAGAAATATGCCGCAAATTCTAGCTTTTTCTGTCATTTTAACCAATATTTTGGAAAATTGGTTATTTTACACTCTCACCAAATATTTTTCTTTCTTGTTTTAAACAAAATTTTTTTCAAATAAAACCTTTTTTTTTTAATTAATTTTTCTTCTACCGTAAAAACATGAAATCGCACAAATAATATAAAATTACACATTATCATTTAACAAACAGCTTTTATTCTTAACATTACTGATACCAAGCGATAACTCATTTTTGAACTGACTTCCTCTACAACATTTTGAACCAGACTGTCCTCTTTCTACCAAAACTTTTTCTCTTCTCCCATTTCCCGTTCGTGAAATTTTTATCCATTCTCAAATAAAAACCGGTATTTCTTGTTTTTAACTTTATCCTGCCAATCAGAATAGAACACGATCCAACTTTTCCCATTCTTCTTTGATCTCATCCTTCGTTCTCTCAGCGGGGACTCTTTTTTCAACTTTTTTCCACCACGGATATGAGGTGAATCGAATTTTCTGGAAGAAAATTTTTGAAAACATGCGGTTTTCGCAAAAGCTGACCACGCAGATGTTTAAAATAGTGTTACCGTGTAGGCTTGAAAATATAAGTAAGCGTGTTGTGTTAGGCGCACGTTACAATTATTCATTTTCTGGGCCAATTTTCTGGGTTATCCATACTCCACCCATCACAAAAATACATTTACCTTGCAAAATGCGTCAGAAAATATGGTATGCAAAGTATACATTTAAAAAATTGTAATCAAGTAACTCCGTTTCCAACTTAACATCATATTAAAATGACTGATAAAAGTTGGTTTATGTTTGAGTTTAGAAATGAAGTTAAAAATGTTGATAAGAACAAGACAAGATGAAAATAACTTTTTATATACCACGTTTTTAAATTTTCAGTTGAATCATAAGAATTTGACAATTCTATGTATTAATAAATACTTTTTAAAATTTATTTTTTCCGAACTAACTTTCCATATAAAACAAAATTTACTGAAAATGAATTTTACTTAAAGATAGCTAAAGATATGAAAGGAATGCATTGTCATCGTGTTCTGACCTATTCTAAAAGTTCCAAAGGTCTAGCTAGTCGGGAAGTTAATTAAAAATCGATTACAAGATTTGTACTGGACAAACAAATAAACAAACAAACAAACAAGAAAACAAGTTAATAAAAACGTGGTAAAAATCCGATATTTTGGATAAGATACGGTGACATTCGCTGGTTAGGAAATGGGAGAGTTTGATAAAAATCAGGTTCTGTTGCACAGAAGGAACTCCAAACTCAACTAACTGCTAATCATCATAATGCCATCTTGCAAAGTTGGAACTAAAGCAAAGCAAACTACAATATGTAATATGTGTAACAAATTATATTTCACGAACACAGCCCACAAGGCTGTAACCCTAACTTAATACATAAATCGATAAATATTAAAATATATTTTATAGGCCTTTATTTTGCATATATTTGCGTTCATCATTTCTTATTTTCACGGATACTTTGCCAAAAATAGTTAGCAAACATTTATTTGGATATACAAAAACGTTTCTGATCCTCATTCGAACTTGAAATCTTCTCTGGAGCCAATCAGGGAATAAGCAGAATGAGTAGAATTATTGTTATATGATATTTTTTAATTTTGTTTGAAAGATATTAATTGACACTTTTTATTTGGATGTAAAGTTGCTTTGCATGTGAAGAGTAGCAATTGCTACTCCACAATAATATTATCCGCGTCCAGCATCAACGCAGGTTCACAAACCAGAAGTCCTTCCTTCACATACTCAAGGGTCTGGCCTGCTGGGCAACAATTAAATGAATTTCGCGGATTTGGTTATTTAATCGTAACGGAAGCTCTCGGTAGAGGTCCTGGTTTCGACCCAGATTCCGGTGCAGGACATATTGGCCCTACCACTCCTGCTCTCGAAATAGGTAACATATATTTACCGCCAAAATTATATATTTGATGATTTTGTATACGTGATTTAGGTACGTACTGTTTTTTTTGAATTATAAAATAAAATTTTGTTAAATATCTTATATAAATTTTTATTTAATTAAATACAATAATCCACAATCAAATTGGGAAATATGCATTTATATAATAAGGACGTACCTACTTCTGAATAATTTGTTATGACCAGTACCGGCTCTCCGTTAATATTGCATTTGTTAATTTAACTTGTCATACGTTCGGTAAAGTTCTATTATCCGCTTTCCAGAGTGCGGTCAAGATTATTACTAAAAAATGTGTATATTAACACAGCTTTTTATAGTCTCAAGTTTACCTGGAACACAAAGCTACTTTTACGTCAACAATGTTATCGATTTGTGTTTAATAATAATAATGCTTTAGAATTTGCATCTCAATGAATATTAGAAATGATAATTTCAACACAAAACCTTTGAAAATATCAACTGAGTCCAATGATCATAAAATATTTGATCGATAGCAAATTGATATTAAAATTATTATTCATTTTTTGGGCCAATTTTCAGGGTTATCCATATTCCACCCATCACAACTGTTAGTTCGTGAAGGCTTTTCCCCGGCTGGATCAATTTCAGATTTTGTAAGTTTAAAGTTTTTAGAAAGAAAATAAAAGAAAGAAGAAAGAACTACAAAATTCTTTTAGTTTTCCAACTGAAGTACACAAACTATTAAAAAATTCACTTTCTGGTTTTTTATAATTGATTTTTTATTTTTATAAATTCACTTCTTTTTTATAATTTATTTTTGATGTTAAGGCTCGAGTTCTAGAAACTAACTGACTTCTAATACAATTTTCTCCCCTATTTATATGAAAAATAGGACCTACTTTGACCTGTAATTTATTTTAAATTTTAATATGCCTACTCTAATTTCTTTGATTTTTAATATTCCAAAGTGTTAATTTTTTATAAATCAGGACCGTTACTAGGAGTAACACTCCCCCTTGGTAAGACGCTGGCATCATCTGTTGTCTTACCCATTTTGTTGGTCCTGACATCTAGAATTGCTAACTTAACTGCGGGTCTTTCGTAGATGCCTGTTGATGTTTGGACTGTAGCTCTCCTGACTTGTCCATCTTTACTTGTTTTTATTTTTAGTATTTTTCCCTTCGGCCAGGTATTTCGAGCAGTATTTTCATCTACTATTACCACGATGTCACCTTCCTCGAGTGGTTTTGCTGGTTGGAACCATTTCGTCCTCCTTGTTAGCGTAGGAAGGTACTCATGTACCCAGCGCTTCCAGAATGCGTTGGCGTATTTTTGTGCAGTCATCCAATTTTTCTTAAGAATGCTCTGATCATCATTAAACTCACCTATTGGTTTTACTCCACTAGAACTTCCGAGTAGAAAATGATTAGGTGTTAGAGCTTCTTCACTTTCGTCATTAATTGGCATGTATGTTAAAGGACGTGAGTTTATAATGTTCTCGACTTCTATTAACATGCTTCTTAATAATTCGTCAGATGGATTTCTGTTCGGCATGATTTGATATAATGTTTTCTTCACTGATTGCACGAGTCGTTCCCAACTACCTCCCATATGGGGAGACGAAGGCGGAATGAAAATCCATTTGCTAGATGAGTTTGTAAATTCTTCAGCTAATTTTGTTTGATTGATGTTCTGCATGGCTATTTGAAGTTCATGTTCTGCTCCATGGAAATTAGTACCATTGTCACTGTAAATTTCAATTGGCATTCCTCTTCTTGACATGAAATTCCTTAAACTTAGGATGCATGAGTCAGTTGATAGCGTGTGTGCTATTTCAATATGCACAGCACGCGTGGTAAGACAAGTTATTAAAACGCCCCATCTTTTCTCTGATCGTCTACCAACTGAGACGTTCATAGGTCCAAAATAGTCGATACCAATATAGGAAAAGGGACGTGTAAATGATGATAATCTAGCTGCTGGCAAATCTGCCATTTCGGGTGGTTTTGGTCTGGTGTTTTTGTTTTTACATAATTGGCAATTTCTATATTCATTTTTTACTGCTACTCTGAGTTTTGATATTGAATATTTTTGACGAATTTCATTTGTTACAGTTTCATGGTTATGATGATGGTATTTGTGGTGAAATGATCTTATTACGAGCTGAGTTATATAATGTGTTCTTGGTAGTAAAATTGGGCGTTTTGTGTCAAATTGTACACCAATTGCTGCGTCGATGCGTCCCCGAACTCGTAGAACCCCAAGCTCATCTAAGTATGGCGAATGTTTATAAATTGGACTTGACTTCTCTATAGACAGCTTTTTGTCATCGGAGAGCTCTTGATTCTTTTTTAGTGTTACTATTTCCGTACGAAAACATTCATTTTGAGCTTGCCGATAAAGGTGGCTTTCAGCTTGTAGATACTCTTTCTGAGAAATTGGTCCACATTGTTTTTCGGTTTTGTTCTTTTTTGACACATTATATAGAAAGCGATAAACATATGCGACTACTCGTACTAGTCTTTTCCATTTTGAGAACCTCTCTGGTTCAATTAAATTTGATGTGAAGGTGAAATCATGTAGTAAAAACGGTTTTATCTCTTCATTTGTTGGGATCACTTCTAATACATTCTCTGGCCATTGTTTCACTGGTAGTCGCAAAAATTTGGGTCCTATAAACCATCTGTTATCTGCGCTGAAATCAGGTATTTTTTGCCATTTTGTAGCTTCGTCTGCAACATTTTCTTTGGTTGATATCCAGCGCCACTCATGAACCTCTGTTGTCTCTAATATCTCACCTATTCGAAAGGCTACAAATTGCCGAAACTTCCTTTGATCTGAGTTAAGCCATGACAAAACAGTTTTTGAATCTGACCAAAAATAACGTTTAGAGATTTTGATTGAATGCCCCTTTTCAATGCTGACAGCCAAACGCGAACCCAATAATGCAGCCTGTAGTTCAAGGCGAGGAATCGATAGCATCTTGATGGGAGCTACTCTTGTTTTAGCTGCCACTAGAGAACATTCTACTTCATTATCGTCTCCGATTCTAAAATATGCTACCGCGGCGTAAGCATCTGCACTGGCATCCACAAATATGTGTAGTTGAACGTTTTCTTTATTTAACTGTGTACTGGATATATAGCATCTTTGGATTTTTATTTTCTCCACTTGTGGTAGGAGATGAATCCATTCCAACCATTTCTTACATTGTTCATTAGTAATTTCATTGTCCCAATCTATTGACGACCTCCAAATATCTTGTAGTAGAATTTTCAAATATATAAGAAAGTTGGCTATTAGACCAAGTGGATCGTATAGTTTCATTAATATTTTTAAAACTTCACGTTTTGTTGGACATCGTCTTCCAAGTAAAATGTCTTCATTGATCTTGTTATATCTTAGAGAATATGTGAAATTATCATCTGAGGTCGACCACCATATTCCTAGCACCTTTTCAATACCAAGTTCTGATTCTACATTTAAGTCTTTGTTAGTTTTGTTAGTCTCCTCGCCAAGAGACTGCAATACCTTTTGTGAATTTGAGATCCAGTTGCGAATCTCGAAGTTACCTTGTTGATGTATAAATTTTACGTCATTGGCTAATTGAATTAATTCATCTTCCGTATCTAGACTGTCCAAGAAATCATCGACGTAGTGATTTTTAGTTATTGCTTGTACAGCTCTTGGATAATCTTCAATGAACTCTTTCGCATTTATGTTTTTCACGTACTGAGCACAACTAGGTGAACATGATGCCCCAACTGTCATCACGTTCATTATATAGGTATTAGGTTCTTCATTAGGATTGTCTCTCCATAGAAAACGTTGTGAGTGACGATCCTCGTCTTTGATACCAACTTGATGAAACATTTCTCGAATATCCCCACTAATGGCATACTTCCTTTCACGAAAACGATATAATACTTCTGGTAGTAAAGCTAACTGGTCAGGACCTTTCAATAACATTGAATTTAATGATACACCATTAACTTTGGCTGCAGCATCCCAAACAATTCGTATTTTTCTTGGTTTGTTTGGATTTGTAACTGTGAAGATTGGCAAGTACCATACACGTGGGTGTGGAGCTTGTAACTCTTCATTTGATAATTTGTGAATATACTGTTTTTCTTTATACTCATATATTTTTTGTTTTAGAATTTCAGCAAGCTCAGGTTGACGTAACATTTTCTTTTCCAGACATTCCAAACGACGTTTAGCCATTGGGAGACTATTTGGTAATAAAACTTTGTCATATTTCCACAGAAGTCCAGTTTCAAATTTATTTCCTTTCTTACTAGTTGTAGACTGCATAATTTCTAGACTTCTTTGATCCTCTTTGGACATCAAACTTTGGATTGGTTTGGTCACACCAAGGCTGTCGAGTGATATATATTCCTTTACCATTTGTTGAAGGAGTTCATCATTAGAATGTTCACATTCACAAGTATGGAAACCATTGAATTCTTGTTCATTTACAATGATACTATTGTTATTATTTTGCAGAGGCCCGTAAACGTTCCAACCGAGGCGGGTCTTTACAGCAACTGGTTCATTTTGTTCACCCTCTTTTAATTTGAGACTGGCTCCTAATTTTGAATTGTCCAGTCCTATTAATATGCTTGGGGCTGCCTCTTCATAAGACTCGATTGGAAGACCCTTTAAGTGTTTATAATTTTTACACAGTTCCTTGGCTGATAATGTTTGTGTGGGAAGGTCCAAAGATTTAATGGTGTGCGCATTTGAAATTGAGTATTTTGGTATGTTTTTATTTATACTACCAATTCTTAAAGAAACACGCTGAGATTCTTCTTCCATTCTATGCGTGTTTGCAGTCCATCTCAGACATAATGGTTCTAAAGTTCCTCTTAGACCAAGTTTATCTGCCATTTTTTGTTCTATTAAAGTCAAAGATGATCCTTCATCAAGGAAGGCAAATGTCTTTATCTTACACTCCGCTCCATACAGGACCACTGGAATGATACGAAACAAGATCGTTTGATTGTTTAGCTGCTGAGTAGTACAACTATGCTGATTAATCGATGTTTTGTTCTGCTGGGTTGACACAACTTCTTCCTGTTTCTTATTTTGATCTTTTTTATCATTATGTAGTAATGGATTATGACGATAAACGCAACCATTTTTTTCACATTTTTTGTTGGAATTACATTGCACACCCTCATGTGATATTAAACAGGTGCGGCATAAATTATGTTCTTTTACAGCTTCCCATTTTGAATTAAGAGTGAAACCCTGGAACTTTTTACAGTTTCTTACTGATGAGCATGATTGATGACAAATACAGCATTCTTTCCCAGCTGTTTGTTTGCTGGATTCTTTTGCTGTATCATCTTTAGTTGCTCCTTCAGTATGTGCTTGAACGAAATTCTTCCCTCTAGTTATTCTCTCATTCCTCTTTGGTTCAGTTGTTGTTGAAAAGGTGTTTATTGTAATTTGACTGAGACTTTCTGACAGATCGACCAACCATGAACTCAGGGTAGAAATTGTAATGTTAGTTACAGTTGAGACATGCCTAGCCCAATCTATCTTTAATTGTGGTGGTAATTTGTCAGTAAGTTCTTGCAGTAACATAGGATTTGTTAGATGATCTTCGAGTTTTGATGCTTCCATTACGGCACACAGATTTTCTACTGCTAATGCATATTTAATGACACTTTCAAGCTTTTCGATCTTTGGTGCCGGCTCTGACCTCATTTTTTCAATTAAAGCGTTTATAATTATTTGGGGTCGTCCGTATAATCTTCTTAGCGTATTTATGACGCTAGGTACACTTGATGGCAACATCAATCTACTTCTAACTGTTTCTAGAGCTTCTCCTTTCAAAGACTTTTGCAGGCGCATTAAATTCTCATCATTGCTATATCCACATAACCGTGTTGAAGTTTCATATCTGCTAATGAACAATGGCCACTCGTCGGGTCGACCACTAAAATATGGTAATTCTTTACACAAACCTTGTCTTGATACCATTTGTTGTGAACTTAGTAGAACTGGAAGGTCATTCGCTGTTTCATTGAATGAGTGTGACTGCTGAGTGTTGATATTATTGTCAAGTGGAACCGACTTTCTATAAATCCCGGCTGCTACATCTTCATTTTTGACCACTACATCCTTTTGTACTGGTTTATTATTACCAAAGGTACCTTTTGTTGAGTTGGCCATAGTTTGATGCGCATTTGTTGCCATGACGTCTGTTGATTTTATTGGTTGTGTAATTGGATTAAGCCATTTACCAACACTTTCAAAAATATCCATTTGACTATCATTCCCATGTTTGCTTCCACGAAAACTTCCGTTATCACTTTCTGCAATTCCTTTTTGTAGCAAAGAGAATCGTTTCTCTAAGTATTCCCTGTCTTTTTTTTCTTTTTCATCACGTTCTTTTTGTTGTAACTTATGTTCTTTTTGTTCTAACTTATGTTCTTTTTCCAATAGAGCACGTTCTTCCTGGATACGCTTTTCATTCTGAGCGTGCTCCTCATCGATACGCCTTTCTTCCAATGCACGCTGCATTTCAAGTTTTTGAAGTTCAAGTGCCACGGACCTGTTTGATCTTCTTGAGAAATGACTGCCAATACTTGATAGCTTTGTTGTACTCATATTGCTTTTAGATGAGTGAATTGAAAGTATTGGTCTAGAAATTGTTTCGTGGCATTTGTCACATGACCATGTATTGTCTTCGATTGCACTAGAGACGCCAACACAAGTGTAATGAAACCATTTTTTACATGTCTCGCATTCCACCATATCCTCATATGAGTCTGGATGACAACATAATTTACAGTTAAATACTTCTGTTGGTGATGTTGGTGGGGTGTGTCCAATTGGTGTTGACTTTGAGAATGCTCCTTGGTCCTTACTCATATTGTTTTCGTTGGTAAATTTCAATTACTTTAAAAGAATTTTGTAGGATGTTAGTTCGTGAAGGCTTTTCCCCGGCTGGATCAATTTCAGATTTTGTAAGTTTAAAGTTTTTAGAAAGAAAATAAAAGAAAGAAGAAAGAACTACAAAATTCTTTTAGTTTTCCAACTGAAGTACACAAACTATTAAAAAATTCACTTTCTGGTTTTTTATAATTGATTTTTTATTTTTATAAATTCACTTCTTTTTTATAATTTATTTTTGATGTTAAGGCTCGAGTTCTAGAAACTAACTGACTTCTAATACAATTTTCTCCCCTATTTATATGAAAAATAGGACCTACTTTGACCTGTAATTTATTTTAAATTTTAATGTGCCTACTCTAATTTCTTTGATTTTTAATATTCCAAAGTGTTAATTTTTTATAAATCAGGACCGTTACTAGGAGTAACAACAACACTTTGCCAAATGTTAATAATTTATGATAAATAATACTCCATATGCCCAAAAATGTCGTAAACATTTTAAAAGTAACAAAATAACGAATCATAAGCAAAACATTGTAATCAAGTAACTCTGTTTGCAACTTATTACGATAATCAAATAACTCATAAAAATTGGTTGCTGTTTGAGTTTAGTTTAAGTTAAGAATGTTAGTAATGAAAATACGATAATTTGAATAAAATACGGTGACACCCGGTTACGAAATGGGAGAGTCTGATAAAAATCAGGTTCTAATGCAAAGAAGGAACTCCAAACTCAACTAACTGCTAATCATTTCAATTTCATCGTAATAACATCTTGCAAAATTATTTGCAACTGAAGAAACTTTGTCGACTGCAGGAGAAAGTACTATAAGTTCCACATATCAATAAGTCCAAACTTCGTAGTGAAGGGCGGTTAGCAGCTACCATAATGTGTATTCACAAGAACCTTGAAAAAGTCGGACCTTTAGCAATTATAATTTATTTAGACTTATAAAATGATTAACTGGAATTAGAAATATATACCACAAATTCGGAAAAAGTATATTCGAAAAGCAGATCATATTTTAGGACCGAGGTTGTAAAAATTTATAAAAGCAGTCAGGAAAATCATAAATTGAAGAGATCCTATTTGAATGAATTTATTCAAAATTTGAAAAGTATAAACGCAAAATATATTCTTTTATTGAAGCTCCGAAATTCAATAAATTTGTATATAATTAATCAAACCTTTTTGTTCTTCTTCACTCCGAATATGTTTCACAAAATACCGAAAGTTATCTCTAATTAATTAATTAATTGTATTATATTATATCTGCTTCGTTTTATAACCCTCAAGTCAAGGCCCAACATATGTTCTATGTTCCTATTTAAGTATCAAGCGCCTGTCTTCTTTATTGTATTATTTTAGTTTAGTTCTAGAAACAATATAATGTCGGTTTCGTTTTGTTAGAAGATTTCATATTCTATGGGTTCAATGGACAATTTTCGAATGAGGCAAAGTACAGATCAATTCAAAGGTATATCGGAATTGAAGAAAATCGGGTGGGTTAATTTGGTTCTCATAAACACAAATTCGGTTCTATGAATTAGTTTATTATACTATTCTTAATTCACTACAATTCCTTCGTTCGAGCTTATTGTGTTTAAAACAAAATTTGTTTAAACAGACTCAAGAAACATATCTGATGTTTCTGCCTTATCAACAGAACTAACCTTTTAGCGCCTGTCGAAATATTTTACTATTTAACTGCAAATTGATTAAATGAATTTCTCTGCAGTTCATTGACTCCGAAGTTTCAAGGCAAAATTATTTAACCCTAGCCACTGGATTTCGAATGCACTACGTACACCTTATGCATTCTCTGATAGTAATAAATTAAAATTCATACGCAAAGCCCTGACCCTAACTAAATACATAAATCGATAAATATTAAAATATATTTATAAGGCCTTTATTTTGCATATATTTGCGATCCTTATTTATTAATTTAGCGGCTATTTTCCAAAAATAGTTAGTAAACATTTTTTTGGATATATAAAAACGAATCTTAAGTTTTTGATCATCATTCAAACTTGAAATCTTCTTTGGAGCTAATCGCGAGACAAGCAGAATGCGTGGAATTATTGTAATTTGACAGTTTTGAATTTTGTTTAAAAAATGTTAATTGAAATTTTTTATTATTTGGATATAAAGTTACTTTGTTTGTCAGCAGTAGCTATTGCTGCTCCACAATATTATTATCCGCCTCCAGCTTCACCGACGCCTACGGTAGAAACTGCAGGACATGCTCATTCTGCCCACGGATATACTGGTAGACAAATAAATGAATACCGTGGATTTGGTTATTTACTCATAACGGAAGGTCTCGGTAGAGGTCCTGGTTTCAGCCCGTCAAGCCCTGGAAAAGGGACAACGGTTGATAGAACTACTCCAGCTCCCGAAATAGGTAACATATATTTACCACCAAAATTATACATTTGATAATTTCGTATACGTGCTTTAGGTACGTACTGTTTTTTTTACAATTATAAAATAAAATTTTGTTAAATATCTTATACAAGTTTTTACTTAATTAAATGCAATAATTCCCACAAGAATCAGTTGGATGCATATTCGAGTGAACTTTATCGACAAGTATGCTCGATTTTAGGAGTCATATTTATTAGAAAATAAGCCAACTTTTCGCAAACTCCGTTAAGCTCCTGTTAAGTTGTACAGTTCTTGTATGCCGTGCTTTAAGGCCTACAAGGTTCGTGTTCTTAGCATGCTTTTCAGCGTAATGCTATCTTGCAATAAAATTATTTAGATGAAAGTTCTGGAGTTTTATCGAAATTCAAATTTAGTAGAAAGTGTTTTCATTTTCTTTTTTCTTCACATAAAATTATTTATTTTAAAGAAGTTGTTAAGAGTTGTTAATTTCATAAAATATATTCGACATATTAAAAGCAATATATCCAATTACAAAATGAACACAAATAGCCCACAAAAAAAGTGCTTAACTTTTTTTTTAAACCAAAAAATATTTTCCCAAATTCAGGTCCATTTCTATTTCAAAAATACTCTAGACCAGTGATTCTTAATCGGTGGGCCGCGGCCCCCTGGGGGTCTGTGAGAAGTTTGTCAGGGGTCCGTCAAATTATGCAAAATTTCCTTTAATATATAATAAAAACAAGCTATAGTGCACAAACCACTATGGGAACTTTTATGCATATCGATCAAATTATTTCATACAACAATTTATGATTTATTTTGTACAAAAATTTCGAAGTTTTGTCAGAGCACCCAAAGTTATGCTCCAAATTTCATACAAAAAAATCCGAATTTTGTTTGGCAGCTACCCGAAGTTGTAATCGGATTCAATTGATTTTTGGACTGGTCACTGGTCACAGGTCAACATTTTTCGACTTCGATGACGTCATGACACCGACACTCTGTCGTTCACTGATTAACACCGGTGTAAAAAAAAGTAACTTTTTTCGACCAATCTCATGGGGCATAGTTGATTATTGTCATTTCTATTTCCTCAGTTTGATTTGAATTCAAAACAAATTTTTATGAATTCAGTATTTTTTTTTATTATTTGGCAAATTTATAGAAAAATCATAGTTTTAATAATAAGTTTATATTCAATTCTTTGAATTATATTCGAAAAAATATTAAAATATTAAATTTATAAAAGAAAGTAAAATCATAAAATATGTCTCTTATAAAAATATTTATTACTAAATTAAATATTAAAAATAAATTTTAATAATTACAGTACATTAATGCGTATTTTCTCCAATTGACATTCCGAAATGACACTAATCGACTACGACTACGACTACGACCGTTCACTCGTAAACAACTTACATTTTCGACATCGACTTTTTTTTTACACCGGTGTGATCGAGTGAACGGAACCTAGGAGCAAAAATCTCATTCCAATATTTTCGAATATTTTTTATTTCTATGAATTTTAAAATGTTTATTATATTGGATGAAGTAAAAAGTTCGTGAATTTTTTCCAATAGATGGCTTTAGAGTCGCATAATTTTAGTAGTTCTACTTCTATCAAGTTAACATATATTATAGACTGTTTAAAAAAATTGTGAAAATCAGTCAGAAGTAATTGCTGTAATTGGATTTTGAAAATGAGCCAAAATCCTGTAAAAATTCACTATATTTTACAATATCACTTCGACCAAGGCGATAAACTTTCGCAAGCTTATGGGAAAATTTGTAGTGTTTATGGTGAAGATGCTCTACCAAAATCATCAGTAAGTAAATAGTTTACTCGTTTCCGCTCTGGAAATTTCGATGTTAAAGATGCGCCGCGCTCTGGTAGACTAATCATTGAAAAATACGATGAAACTCTCCAAAAAATTGAGGAAGACCGGCACATTTCAACTTATGACATTGCTGAGAAATTAGGGATTGCTCACAAAAAAACTTTCAACCATTTGTGTAAGGCTGGAAACAAAAAAAACTAGATAGATGTTCCACATGAATTAACAGTGAAAAATTTAATGAACCGAATTTCCATCTGCTGATCGCTGCTGAAACGAAACTAACATGCTTAACATATTCTGGCATTGTGACAGTTTTGCGGTCAGAAATATTTATGACAATAACATTCTGACTGAAATTATGACTGCTACGAAAATTCGTATTCTGGCGAACGGGTCATAATATGTCCAAAATATGAATTTATAACACTTTAAAACTGGCATAATTTGAGCGAGTTTTCGTGGTTATTTGAGAAACAGTCTCGAAAATGTTTGTATGGGTTTGAAATTTTTCTATCGGTGTAAAATTATTTGTATGCTGAAAAGAATAGTGGAAATTCTTCCATATTTATCAATTGAATCACTCAGAGAACCCATATAAAATTCCATTGTGATGTAAAATATTGTCGGTCAGAACTCATGAATGAAAGAATATAAAGATTACGCCTTCCCATATTTCAAATTGGTTTTTACTGCGCACGTACGTCATCCGAGATTTTATATGAAAATTTTTTTGGATGAAAAAATTTTTATATGAACATTTTTTTGTATGACGTCAAGCGGGATTCATGAAAGTATGAAAATAAAAATTCAAAATGGCCGACATGCGCGTGGCGTAATCTTTATATTCTTTCATTCATGGTCAGAACTTATGATATTTTTTTATGACAGTTGTTAGTTATGAGCGCGCCAGAATACCAAATAGTATTAAAAAAAAGCTATGACAATGACGTCATTTTATGCCAGTCAGAACTTGTTATGACTGCGTTCAGAATAAGGGGGTAAATCGAGCCATTTTTGAAAAGATTGAAAACGGGTGATGAAAAGTGGATCACATACGACAATAATGTGCAAAAACGATCTTGGTCCAAGAAGAATGAAGCTGCACAAACGATGCCAAAGCCAGGACTAACGCCACGTAAGGTATTCTTCGTATTTTGTGAGATTAGAAGGGAATCATGCATCATAAACTACTGTAACCTGGCCAGACGACTGATTCCACTCTCTACTGAGAAGAACTAATACGATTAGAGCACGCAATTGAGGTAAAGCGGCCAGAATCGATCAATAGGAGAGGCGTCTTCTTCCATCACGACAATTCCAGACAGCACATATCTACAAAGAGTAGGCAAAAATTGAAAAAGCTTGGCTGGGAAGTTTTGATACATCTACCGTATAGTCCAGACCTTGCTCCGTCCGACTTATATTTATTTTGGTCTCTGCAGAATTGCTTTAGTGGTGTAAGGCTGACTTCGAAAGAGACCTGTGAAAATCACAGAAATTCTACAGTGCTGGCAAAATGGTTTTACCACAAAAATGGCAAAAGATTATCGATCAAAATGGCACATTTTTGGTGTAATAAAAATCATTTAAAATGTCATAAAAATGTGTTTGAATTTTGGTAAAAAAAAATCTACGAACTTTTTACTTCTTCCAATATTATTTTTTGTTCAAGTTTTTGTTAAAATTTTGTTTTTACAATATGTTAAATTATGAAGATTGAATTTAATTGTAATAGATAATGAAATAATAAAGTTATGTTTTATATTCATTGTATAAAATAATCCATTTATTATAAATAATTTAATAAAGGGTCTTTCATTAAGGACATAACATAAGAAGTTTCGGCGCTTCAAATGGTCAAGTGGCTTCAGTTCTTGAGTCAATTTGATCTTGTAAGGGTGTAAGCCAAGATCTTTTCGCAAAATACGTCAGAATGAAGTTTGAGATATGCCCAATTCTTGAGAACGACGTGAAATGGACTGATTTGGCTCGTTTTGAATTGATTCACTTACGGCTGCGATATCTTCATCGCTGCGAGCGGTACGACATCTTGATGGCACTGGAACATCTAACAGTGAAAATGTTGATTCGAATTTATCCACTATAGCACGCACAGCCTGTCGGGTGGGACGATTATTACGGATTATTAAAGTTGCGACCGCCGACTCGGAATTTCGGTAGAAATTTTTAATAATTCCCAAGCGTTGCTCGTTCGTGAACTTTACCATGATGAAAATGTTGACTTTATTTAAAAATATGGCACAAGTTTCAACGTACGCAAAATATTGTTTCGAAGATCATTTGGTTGAGGAGTTTATGTTTTGTTGCTCTCTCAAAACACGAACTACAGGTGATGATATTTTTAACATTTTAAAGGATTTTTTTGATAAACATCTGCTTTTATGGAAAAATTGTGTTGGGGTTTGCATTGATGGGGCTGCTGCAATGAATGGAAAGTTAAATGGCATTTTTGCCTTTTACCCCATACTTCAAATATTAAATTCACTCATTGCATGATACCTAGGTAGCATTAGTGGTAAAAAAAATTTCCCCTGAGTTAGATAAAGTGTTAAAAGAGGTTGTAACTGTGATAAGTTTTATAAAAAGCCGTCTATTTTCTCAGCTCTGCAATAATGTGTGATTCAATTATGAAAACCTTCTTCTACATGCCGAAGTTAAGTGGCTTTCCAGAAGCAGAACTCTACGGAGAGTATTTCAATTGAAAGATGAGACTATATTATTTTTAAACCAAAAAAATCAAGACAACAGTTGGATGTTGAAGTTATGTTATATGGGCGACATATTTGATAAACGTAACTAATTGAATTTAACACTGCAGAGTGGAAATGTAAATATTTTGAATTTGTATTGTAAAATAAATGGATTTGTTAAAAAATCCAAATGTGGAAATTAGCTATTGACAAAAACAATATTGATATATTTCAATATACAAAAGGGTTTATAGACAAAAATGAATTAACCGTATTCATTATAAAAGATATAATTGTTGGTCATTTTTCAGCACTTGAGACACAGTTTAAGCAATATTTTCCCCATGAATTTATCTCAAACTGCGGATGGATACTGCAACCATTCAATACAGACTGCAAAAGTTTCCAGCATCTCGAAATCTAAGCACGAGAAGAATTTGCAGAAATGTCTACTGATTCAATTTAAAAAATTATTATTTTTAAAATAAACACTTGATAATTTTTGCTGTCTAGCAAGGCAAAAGAAGTTATTTTACCATTCGGCACCACATATACTTATGCGTGAATGCGCCTTTTCAACTTTATTATATGTAGTCAAAATACCGCAATCGAATATGTAATATTGATGGGCTTATGAGACTGGCGCTTTGCAAAATCGAGCCAAGATTTAATTTACTTTGCTCCAATAAGTAAGCCAACCCATCTCACTAAAAATTACCATTTAATAATTGATTTACAATGACTGTAAGTTTTTATATCTCTTCTTTATTATGGTATTCCCAGCTATTGTAGTTTCATATATTTTCATAGGAATTTTACTGAGGTATTTTAAATATATATTTTTTTAGACTCCGCCAATTATTGGGTCGCAGAAATTTTTGAACATAAAAAGTGGGTCGCAGGAAAAAGTTTAAGAACCCCTGCTCTAAACAAAAATTTCGGCCTTATCAACAACACTAAACCTTTGGCGCCTGTCGAAGTATTTTATTATTTAACTATAAATTGATTAAATGAATTTCTCACCAATTTATTGAATGTTAAGCTTCAAAAAAAAAATAATAATAAATCCTAACCACTGGATTTCGAATGGACTATCTACATTTTCTGATAATAATAAATTACACTTCATGAACAAAACCCACTAGGCTTTTTCTCTAATATCTAAATCGGTTAATAATAAAGTATATTTGATAGGCCTGCATTTGCATATATTTGCGTTCCTTATTTGTTAATTTAGCAGCATTTTTCAAAAATAGTTCGCAAATATTTTTCGGATATTTCAAATCGAATCTTTAGTTTCTGGCCATTACTCAAACTTGAAAACTTCTTTGGAGCCAATCAGGAAACTAGCAGAATGAGTGGAGGTATTGCAATTTGATTCATTGTAATTTTGAGGAATATTAATTGAAATTGTTTGTTATTTGGATATAAAGTTCTTCTGCTTTTTAGGATTAGCAATTGCTGCTCCACAATATTATTATCCGCGCCCATTTTACACGAATAGTCACGGAGTTGTTGAAATATCTACCCCAAAAACCACGAGTTACGGATTAAAAGATCCATTATGTTGCGAATTAAGATGCTACGGTTGAATAAATTTTGTTAATTTGCAGTAATTTGTAAACTGAAATTTTTAGGAGGCCGTCTTAGGACGGGTCACCACCTAGTAATAATATAACAAGTACTGAGTTTTGAATAATTGCTAATGACCAGTATCATCTCTCCGTTAATATTGTATTTGTTAATTAAACTTGTCATACGTTGGGTAAATTTATGTAATGAGCTTTCTAGAGTGCGGTTAAGATTATTACTAAAAAAATTTTCTATTCGCAGAGCTTTTTATAGTCTCAATTTTACCTGAAACACAAAGCCACTTTTACGTCACCAATGTTATCGGATCGACAATGTTTAGGACCCAAAATTTTATCGATTTGTATTTAATAATAATAATGCTTTAGAATTTGCATCTCAATGAATATTAGAAATGATAATTTCAACACAAAACCTTTGAAAATATCAACTGAGTCCAATGATCATAAAATATTTGATCGATAGCAAATTGATATTAAAATTATTATTCATTTTTTGGGCCAATTTTCAGGGTTATCCATATTCCACCCATCACAACACTTTGCCAAATGTTAATAATTTATGATAAATAATACTCCCTATGCCCAAAAATGTCGTAAACATTTTAAAAGTAACAAAATAACGAATCATAAGCAAAACATTGTAATCAAGTAACCCTGTTTGGAATTTAACACGATAATCAAATAACTCATAAAAATTGGTTGCTGTTTGAGTTTAGTTTAAGTTAAAAAAGTTAGTAATGAAAATACGATATTTTTATAAAATACGATGCCACCCGATTACGAAATGGGAGAGTCTGAAAAATCTGGTTCTAATGCAAAGAAGGAACTCCAAACTCAACTAACTGCTAATCATTTCAATTTTATCGTAATGACATATTGCAAAATTATTTGCAACTGAAGAAACTTAGTCGACTGCAGGAGAAAATACTATAAGTTCCATATATCAATAAGTCCAAACTTCGTAGTGAAGGGCGGTTAGCAGCTACCATAATGTGTATTCACAAGAACCTTAAAAAAGTCGGACCTTTAGCAATTATAATTTATTTAGACTTATAAAATGATTAACTGGAATTAGAAATATATACCACAAATTCGGAAAAAGTATATTCGAAGTGCATATCATATTTTAGGACGGAGTTTGTAAAAATTTATTGTTTGCCTAAAAGCAGTGAGGAAAATCATAAATTGAACAGATCCTATTTGAATGAATTTATACAAAATTTGAAAAGTATAAACGCAAAATATATTCTTTTATTGAAGCTCCGAAATTCAATAAATTTGTATATAATTAATCAAACCTTTTTGTTCTACTTCACTCCGAATATGTTTCACAAAATACCGAAATTTATTTCTAATTAATTAATTAATTGTATTATATTATATCTGCTTCGTTTTATAACCCCCAAGTCAAGGCCCAACATATGTTCTATGTTCCTATTTAAGTATCAAGCGCCTGTCTTCTTTATTGTATTGTTTTAGTTTAGTTCTAGAAGCTATATAATGTCGGTTTCGTTTTGTTAGAAGATTTCATATTCTATGGGTTCAATGGACAATTTTCGAATGAGGCAAAGTACAGATCAATTCAAAGGTATATCGGAATTGAAGAAAATCGGGTGGGTTCATTTGGTTCTCATAAATACAAATTCGGTTCTATGAATTAGTTTTATATTATTCTTAATTCACTACAATTCCTTCGTTCGTGCTTATGCCCTAGACATACCACACGCTTTAATCCAGTGGATTATTTTTTAATCGAGAATTGCGCCACATTTTGTTTTTCTGGATTAAAATTCATTCTCAATTATTCTTTGACATTTCTCAAAGCTTTCTATAAATTTGTTTGTGGTTAGAAAATTTTGGAAGTAAAAAAAAAATTATTTATGAATATGCGAACATCTAAAATCTAAAAGAAAAACTTTAAAAATATTATATTGCACTATAAAAATCACTAACACAAATTAATTACTTTTCTGAGTTTTTCTTAATAAAAGAAAAACCCAGAAAACACGAGAATAATTTATTTATAAACAAACAAAACGATTTCCGCGAAATGTTTCCAGACTATTCCGCCATCTAATGTACAAAAGATCTATTCCAGAAAACTCCAAAATGCAATTGTTTACACAATCGATAGAATACAATACACTTCTCAATAACAATAGCAATGACTCATAGCACATACAAAAGATATTTTTTTAGGAGGAAATAATAATAGATCATTGGCACAAACCTAAACAATGATTAGAGCTTTCTAGAACTATTGTTTGTGTATTAAATAGGAATATTCTAGATCTTCTTTGTGTAAACGTTGCCACCTAGTTTTAGAAAGCCAAACGAGAATATTCGAGAATATTCCGAGACACATCAATTTTATATAAAAGGAGACCTAGAGTCGAGGTTAGAATCAATTCAGATCAGAACTTCAAACAGTGAACTTGAAACATTCGGAGTAAAACTAAAGCTTTGATCTTAAAAGTAATTAAAATAGTGAAGCTCTAAAACTGTGATAAATAATTGTAATAATTAAATTATTGAAAGACAAATATTTTTAAGACTAATTGTTAAGCAGAAATAATTATAAATAAAGTTTATACACTAAGTTCACATAAATAAAAAGTGTTATCATTCTAATAACATCGAACCGAAAGACTAACACGTTACATTGGTGTCAGAAGTGAAATTATTTATTGTGAATCAGTGCGGAAAAGACAATTGTGCTAAAAATTTCTGCAAGAAAATTCGAAATTAAACTAGAAACTTCTGTGGGGAAAATTTCGAAGAAATTTGTTATTAAGAAATTTGAGTGTATAATAATTCCACGGTGCGAGAAATTTCAGGGGCGTACAAGAAATTTTGTGAGTTGTATAAAAATTTCGATTGTGCGAAATTTGAGGTTATACGTCGTGTATCGTGTGAAAATTTCGATTGTACGAGAAATTTCGTGGAAATTAAGATTATACTAGGAAATTTCGTAGTATTTAGATACTGTGCGAGAAGTTTCGATAGGACAATAGAATTTCGTGAACAATTAAAAATATTTGAACGATGGAAAGTAAATTATTAGATAGTTTGAGTACATTAGAACTATCCACAGTTCTGCGTGTGTGGAAGTCAGTTTCCACGGGAACTAAACCAGAAAAGAAGAAAAGAGTAATCGCTGAATGTGCAATAAGAGGACTAGACAGTAGCACATTCGACTTTAGTGAAATTCTGAAAGAGGGAAACCAAGAAGAAAACACGAACGAGGACAATGACAAGTCCGATTTCAGTGAAGAGGGTGCAAAAACAACAGCAAGTGTTCAAGATAATTTAAAGACGCTTATGACCATGATGATCGGTCTTCAGACTAGTCTGCAAGAAGAAATGAAAACAAATGCTTCTAGTCTTCAGACTAAAATGGACTCAACTGCTTCTAGTCTGCAAGAAGAAATGAAAACAAATGCTTCTAGTCTTCAGACTAAAATGGACTCAACTGCTTCTAGTCTGCAAGAAGAAATGAAAACAAATGCTTCTAGTCTTCAAACCAAAATGGATTCAACTAATTCCAGTCTACACAGTTTAGAAGATGAATTGAAATCAACTGTTTCTAGTCTTAAAAATGAAATTAAAACAAGCGTTTCTGGACTAGAAACCAAAATGGAGTCTAGTATGGGTGAATTAAAATCTCAAGTTGAATCCAGTGTTGCGAACTTAGAAGACAAAATTACTACAGAAGTCTCTACAGTTCGCACAGAAGTAAGCAAAGTTGAGCAGAGATTGGAAGATAAAATGAAAAGCAATACTACAGATCTAGAGAACAAAATAACTACCGAAGTCAGCAACGTTGACCAGAAATTAGAACAAAAAGTAGCAGAAATAGAAGCAAAAATGGCTGACATCAAAGAAAATAAACCAAATATTGAGTCATCAGGTAAAAGGATGAAGCCACCAATATTTGACGGCAAAACTTCATGGCCTGTATATAAACGACAGTTTGAAGCGGCTGCTGGTGCGAACGACTGGTCCGATAAAGAAAAAGCCACAGCATTAATTCTGGCTCTACGGGGTAACTCAGCCGATTTATTGCGGACAATCTCACCGGAAAATGAGAAAAATTACAATTACATTGTAACGCAATTAGACAATCGATTTGGGGATAACCACATGAAGGATGTATACCGGATCGAACTCATCAACAGGACGCAGAAATCTGCGGAAACGCTTCAAGAATTAGCGGCGGAAATCGAACGTCTAGTATACATGTCCTATCCCGATTACCCTGTGGAGATGCGGTGCGAGATGGCGGGAGAAAGATTCGTTAGCGCCATACGGGATACGGACATACAAAATAGCGTCCGGGTTAGCGGAAAGCGAACGCTACAAGAAGTATTGGCGTTTGCTTTGACATTAGAAGGTGCGAAGAAAGCTACGAGATCAGTCCCACGGATCAGGACCGCTACAGTTGCTGAAGGGTCACCGCAACTGGATATCAAAGACCTCAGGCAGCAAATAAAAGAAGTACTGCGGTCAATCCAGAAAGAAGGGGACAGAAACACGCGCAGGAAAATCACATGCTGGGGCTGCGGAAAAGAGGGGCATGTGCAACATAAGTGCCCGAACCAAACAACAAGACAAAAAGGTTCGGGAAACGAAACGGAGCTAACTTAAAGGGGGACAAGTTAGCTCGAAAGAATAATGCCCCCAGCATCGTTGTATCTGTCTCGCTTATGCAACACAACAACAACAGTCTAACGGTACAGGGTGTAATTGCTGGTCATCAGTGCAGAATTATCATAGATACAGGCGCAAGTAAATCCATCATTAACAAGAGACTAATCAATCATAAACACATCAGTGAAAGCAGTAACAGGGTGCTTCAAACCGTTACGGGTGAATCATCTCCGATTCTTGGGGAAGTCGATCTAGCATTGGAGCTAGATGGGTATGTGTTCCGACATATATTTTTGGTGGCTGATATAATGGACGATTGTATCATGGGCCTGGACTTCATGAAAAAGAATGGAGTGAGTGTAAATGTTGAAGAGGAAGTTCTGCGATGTGGAAATATTGATTTCTCGCTAACGTTGGAGGAAGCAGGTTCCAGTGCCAAAGTAGAAATTCTACAAGACCAAACAATTGCGGCAAATACTGAAGCTGTTGTAGAGGCGAGACTGGTCGATGGTACTGGGAGGCCAGCAATACAAATTATTGAACCTGACGGACAAAACTTGAAGGATGGACTAATGATAGCGCGAACAATAGTAAAAGTGAACGAAAAAGGGACAATTCCAGTCAGAGTGGCGAACTTTTCAAAAATTAACAAGAAATTGAAAAAGGGAACCATTGTCGGCAGTGCTGAAGGGGTTTCGTCAATACAAACGAGGACTGCAGATACAAAGAAACTCAACGGGAGGAACGGGTTCTTCCGGAAGCCTTGAAACGACTTGTCTCTGATATCACTAAAAGAGTATCAGAGTCGGAAGCAGTTAAGGCTACAGGTTTATTGAAGGAGTTTGAAGATGTCTTTGTATGCAGTAAGGGGGACTTTGGACGAACGGACCAAGTGAAACATAGAATTAATACCGGCAATGCAGATCCTATTCGTCAACCACCAAGGAGACTACCATTAGCTAAACAAACAGAGGTTGCTGACATGATCGAGGATATGCATCAAGAGGGAGTAATTGAACCATCAAACAGTCCATGGGCATCTCCGGTAGTCCTAGTACGGAAAAAGGATGGGACTACAAGATTTTGCGTAGATTACCGAAGACTGAATGACGTAACTAAGAAGGACAGTTACCCTCTTCCCCGCATAGACGACACATTAGATACACTCTCAGGAGCAACTTGGTTTTCAACACTTGATCTAAAAAGTGGCTACTGGCAAGTTGGAATTGAACCGGAAGACAGAGAAAAGACAGCGTTCACAGTAGGAACAGGCTTATGGCAATTCACAGTGATGCCATTTGGATTATGTAATGCACCGGCAACATTCGAACGACTGATGGAACATGTTCTACGGGGCTTAACATGGAAGACGTGCCTTGTGTACCTGGACGATATCATCGTAATCGGAAAAACTTTTGATGAGCATCTCCAGCGATTACGAGAAGTATTTGGACGTCTTCGTGCAGCTAATTTGAAGTTAAGTCCGAAGAAGTGCGAACTATTTCAACATGAGGTGAAATACTTAGGACATGTTGTGTCTGCAGAAGGAATTGCCACCGATGAAGACAAGATAAAAGCAGTTCAACAATGGCCAGTACCAAAAGATAAGCATGAAATCCGGTCATACTTAGGCTTGTGTACTTATTACCGACGTTTCATAAAGAATTTTGCTAATATAGCCGGTTGTTTACACAAGCTAACGGATAAGGGAAAACCATACGAGTGGACCGAAGAATGCCAGTCAGCTTTCGAGGAGTTGAAACATCGACTATGTTCTGCTCCGATATTGGCGTATCCAAAATTTGGAGAAAGATTTATAGTGGATACGGATGCCAGCAATATCGGAATTGGAGGGGTACTCTCTCAACAGATCGAAGGTGAAGAAAAAGTGATCGCATACTTCAGTAGGAAACTTTCCAAACAAGAGGTAAACTACTGCGTCACCCGGAAAGAACTCTTGCCAGTAGTTGAAACTGTTAGGCATTTCAACAAATACCTCTACGGGCAGGAGTTCCTACTTCGAACCGACCATGCGGCACTTAAATGGTTGCTACAATTTAAGAATCCAGAAGGTCAAGTGGCAAGATGGATTGAGCGACTACAAGGGTACCACTTCAAGACAGAACATCGAAAGGGGACATCGCATGGTAATGCTGACGCTTTATCTAGAAGACCATGTGGTGAGAATTGTAAGCACTGTGATAGGCTAGATGAGAAAGAAATAGTCATGGTCAAGACAACAAGAATAGGTAATGATGACGAGACTAGTATCAGAAATGAACAGCTAAAGGACAAAGATATTGGACCAATCCTTGAATGGAAAGAACACGGTCAACGTCCGGGACGGAGCGATATTGCGGCTTTCAGTAGTACAACAAAGAGTTATTGGGCTCAGTGGGACTCGCTGGAAATAGAAAATGGCGTTCTCAATAGAAGATGGGAATCTTCTGATGGTAGAGATACACTAATGCAGTTGATTTTGCCCAAGTCCAAAGTACATGAGGTACTTGGTGAAGTACATGGTGGGACTTCAGGGGACATCTGGGAGTCAACAAAACATTAGAAAAAGTACGAGAACGATTCTATTGGATAAATTGCCGAGCTGATGTTGAAAGTTGGTGTCGAAAATGTGACACATGTGCAGCGAGCAAAGGACCACAGAGACGAACTAGGGCAGCAATGAAGCAATATAACGTTGGCGCTCCATTTGAACGAATCGCAATTGATGTAGCTGGACCATTTCCTCAGTCTAAACGAGGGAACCGATACGTGTTGGTTGTCATCGACTATTTCAGCAAATGGCCGGAAGTGTACGCCATTCCGAATCAAGAAGCTACCACAGTGGCAGGAGTGATAATTGAAAACTGGATAAGTCGATACGGGGTTCCACTAGAACTACACTCGGACCAAGGGCGGAACTTCGAGTCAGCGGTATTCCAGGAAGTATGCCAATTGCTGGGAATACATAAAACCAGAACAACACCCCTGCACCCGCAATCTGATGGTATGGTGGAACGTTTCAACCGAACCCTGGAGGAACATTTATCAAAGGTGGTAACATCAGACCAAAGTGAATGGGACAAACACATTCCATTGTTCCTAATGGCATATAGAACTGCAGACCACGACAGCACAAAACATACTCCATCGGAAATATTGTTTGGACGCAATATACGGCTTCCTGTGGATATAATGTTTGGAAGACCAGAATGTGACAAAATGGAAGTTAGTGACTACACCGATAAACTGAGGGATCGTCTAGACGAGATACATCACATAACAAGGGATCGGATAAAAATTGCTAGCGACCGAATGAAAATAAGGTACGACATTGCTACGACAGCTGTGGATTCCAGGATGGTGACTTGGTATGGCTTTACAATCCACAACGGAAAAAGGGAATGTCACCTAAGTTTATGCCAAAATGGGAGGGTCCATATACCGTCATAAAAAGGATAAATGACGTCGTATATCGCATACGAAGATCTCCAAGGGCAAAAATGAAAGTTGTTCATCTAAATCGGCTGGCAAAGTATCACGGGACGGCTTCAGAAGATTCTGTTCGGGACGAACAGATTTAAGGAGGGGGTAGTGCACTATAAAAATCACTAACACAAATTAATTACTTTTCTGAGTTTTTCTTAATAAAAGAAAAACCCAGAAAACACGAGAATAATTTATTTATAAACAAACAAAACGATTTCCGCGAAATGTTTCCAGACTATTCCGCCATCTAATGTACAAAAGATCTATTCCAGAAAACTCCAAAATGCAATTGTTTACACAATCGATAGAATACAATACACTTCTCAATAACAATAGCAATGACTCATAGCACATACAAAAGATATTTTTTTAGGAGGAAATAATAATAGATCATTGGCACAAACCTAAACAATGATTAGAGCTTTCTAGAACTATTGTTTGTGTATTAAATAGGAATATTCTAGATCTTCTTTGTGTAAACGTTGCCACCTAGTTTTAGAAAGCCAAACGAGAATATTCGAGAATATTCCGAGACACATCAATTTTATATAAAAGGAGACCTAGAGTCGAGGTTAGAATCAATTCAGATCAGAACTTCAAACAGTGAACTTGAAACATTCGGAGTAAAACTAAAGCTTTGATCTTAAAAGTAATTAAAATAGTGAAGCTCTAAAACTGTGATAAATAATTGTAATAATTAAATTATTGAAAGACAAATATTTTTAAGACTAATTGTTAAGCAGAAATAATTATAAATAAAGTTTATACACTAAGTTCACATAAATAAAAAGTGTTATCATTCTAATAACATCGAACCGAAAGACTAACACGTTACAATATTTTTAAAAAAAAAGAATCAGTTCCTTGAAAATACAAAAAAATTGGAAGCGTCAAATTCAAATCTATTATTTTGTTCTACGCTTCTATTACTTTTTCTTTTTTGAAAGTTTATATCTATAAATATGAGCGGTATTACCAGATTTAAAAGCAAAAGCTTTAAAGCTTTTAACATTCAAAGAGCGAAAAGTTCTCAATTATTCAATAATTTAGATTAAAATTCTCGGTTATCTATCCTCAATAATTGAGAAAATCTGGTCCGTTATCGAATTGTAACCGAGAATCGTGAGATAATCGAGATTATCGCTGCTAATATGACTTTAGTATTATTGTGTTTAAAACAAAACTTGATTAAATAGACTGAAGAAACATAACTGAAGTTTCTGCCTTATCAACAGCACTAAACTTTCGGCGCCTGTCAAAATATTTTATTATTTAACTGCAAATTGATTAAATGAATTTCTCTGCAATTTATTGAATCCGCTGGATTTCGAATGCACTACGTACACTTTATCCATTCTCTGATAGTAATTAATTAAAATTCATACGCAAAGCCCTGACCCTAACTAAATACATAAATCGATAAATATTAAAATATAATTGTAAGGCCTTCATTTTGCATATATTTGCCTTCCTTATTTATTATTTTAGCGGCTATTTTCCAAAAATAGTTAGCAAACATTTATTTGGATATATATAAGCGAATCTTTAGTGTTTGATCATCATTCGAACTTGAAAACTTCTTTGGGGCCCATCAGGGAACTAGCAGAATGCCTGGAATTATTGTAATTTGATACTTTTTAAATTTGTTCGAAGAATATTAATTGAAATTGTTTCTTATTTGGATATAAAGTTGCTTTGCTTTTTATGATTAGCAATTAAATAGCTGCTCCACAATATTATTATCCGCGTCCATCTTACACGAATAGTTGCGGAGTTGTTGGAATATGTACCCCAAAAACCACAACTTGAGCCTCTTCACACACAGGGATTACCTGGCAGAGTAGCATTCCAATTTGGTAAAATTGGAAATCTCGCGCTTCGCAGCGGCCTCGATCTAAATCTTGATTTCGGAGTTGGTGCACAAATGAGTTATGGATATAATTCAGTTTGTCATAACGCCAGTGAGACCGATTATTCCTCGGGACAAGAAATAGGTTGTAGATTGACAAACCAATATGGCGGATTTGAAATAGTCCAAACCGTCGGTTTCGGTGGAATTATTGGTTTGAGTGGTTCTAATGTAGCTGATCCTGGTGTTCCTCGTGTTGCCGGAATAAATAACATATATCACCAAATTACTTTTGGATTATATATTGGATGGTTTTGTATACGTACTTAAACTGTAATAATTTTATATTTATAAGGCAAGCTTTTAGACTTGTTAGCTTCAATGAATATAAACGCATAGACCCTGTCAGTCGAACAACCGAAATGGTCAAAATTTTAATATAAGCAACATTCAATGTTCAGATAAGTACGCTTGATGGTTCATACACAGGCTTAGTATATTTTACCTTTATTTGTCAATATTGTTTTTATTAGCAACATAAACGCAATTGTAAAGCGTGAGTAATGTTATGATATGGGGTGCTATAAGATACTTTGATGTCGGAAATATGGAGTTCATTGAAACTAGAATTAATCACAAGGATTACTTGACCATCTTGTAGAAAAATTTACCAGCTTCAGTGAGAAAGAATAAATGTGAAAACAATTTTTTGTTCTGTCAAGACAATGACCCAAAGTATAAAGCTTACGATGTGAAGAATTGTCTGTTCAAAAGTTTTACAGACTCCACCGCAGACACTATCCATCACTTCTGGGAATATTTAGATCGAAGAATTAGAGAAAACCATCACCACCATCACAACTAAAACACGTCTTAAAAGTGCTATTGAAATGGAATGGAACAGAATTGATTTCGAAATTCCTAAAAAATTAGTTTCACCTATGGCGACCCGATTGACGCATTGCACACCAAATATTAATAAATTGAAAAATTTCCTATTTTTTGTGGAGTTTCTTGGAAGTTAAATACTTATGTATGAAACATTTCTCTCATGAATCTTCTGTTGTAAATTACACATTTTGTTACATTAATATTGTATATCGCACATTTCTAATGTTTTCGCTTTTATATTTTGAGCAAGATATTAATGAACGCTCATATATGGATTTGGAAAAAAACGGATTACTGATTTTCGTTTTTATGCCCTATGGTAGATAGTACCAGATGGTATATTAGTTTTGTCACTCCTTTTGTAACACATCGAAATAATTATCGTATTCAAGGGTATGGTTGTGTATGGAATTAAAAGTTATAGCGATTTATGCATATCCGTCCATCCATCCGTCCGTCCGTCCGTATACAACATAATTCAATTAGAAAATGTATGAAGCAATTTTGTTGAAATTAATTATATTGGTTAACTACATAAATAGACGCTATCATGTTAAATTTCAGTCAAATCGGTCCAAGGATAGTGAAGAAAGAAATAATCCTAGCGGAAAATAAGCCTGTTCATAAAGTGTTTTTGATGTACTTTAAAAACTAATACACCGATTTAAATGAAATGTGCAGATTAAATTTATTCTGTTAGGCTTTCGGTTACCTGCAAATTAGACGAAATTTTGAAAAGAGAAAACAAAATTATGAAGTAAAAACCTTAAAATATTATGAGTTTTGACAGTTTTTCTGTCCCATTTCTACCATAGGGCATTAAAAAATCGGCTATAGGCCGGTTTTCAGTTACTAAATATTTCTTTTTTGTTTTAATATAATGTATAATTAAATTATAACGTAATGTAAGGAAAAATTATTGCAAAATGAAATAACATAACATGACAAATTAAATTATGTTGTTATATGAGGAAATATGTCAGCAAACATTTTATCGGGTATATAAATGGGAACCTTTAGTTTCTGATCGCCATTCAAACTTGAAAACTTCTTTGGAGCTAATCGCGAGACAAGCAGAATGCGTGAAATTATTGTAATTTGATAGCTTTTAATTTTGTTTGAAAAATATTAATTAAAATTGTTTATTTGGATATAAAGTTACTTTGTTTGTTAGGAGTAACCATTGCTACTCCACAATACTATTATCCGCGTCCAGTTTCAACGCATGGAGGCCAAGGAGGCCATCCAATTGGTGGAGTTTTCGCTGGACCTACTGTTCCCCCAGCTTTCACCCAAGGAGGCCATCCAATTGGTGGCCAAGGAATTGCTGGTAGGGTATCATCTGCATTCGGTGGATTTGGAAGGCAGCTACAAAGGGAAAATCTCGCCGGAGGTTTCGCTGGACCTACGGTTCCTCCAGCTTTCACGCATGGAGGCCATCCAATTGGTGGCCAAGGAATAGCTGGTAGGGTATCATCCGCATTCGGTGGATTTGGAAGGCAGCTCCAAAGGGAAAATCTCGCCGGAGGTTTCGCTGGACCTACGGTTCCTCCAGCTTTCACGCAAGGAGGCCATCCAATTGGTGGCCAAGGAATAGCTGGTAGGGTATCATCCGCATTCGGTGGATTTGGAAGGCAGCTCCAAAGGGAAAATCTCGCCGGTGGTTTCGCTGGACCTACTGTTCCTCCTGGTGCCAAAATAGGTAACATGTATTTACCACCAAATTACATTTAAAATTATTTTTTGATGATTTTGTAAACGTACATTAGGTACGTACTCTTTTGTTACAATTATTATGGAATAAAATTTTGTTAAAGATCTTAGATGATTTTTGTCTTTAATGACTCATAAATGCGAATTGTGGGAATATAAGAATTATCATAACCGCGATCAGTTTGAACTCAACTTTCCAGCAAGGATGATGCCTCTTCTGACAATAGTGTACATATTTTTAATGTTTAGTTTCAGTTTGTATTTATTACAGTGATTCCAGGAAAGGCTCTTTTTTTACTATAATATTTTATGGAAAATAAAAAATCGTTAAATTGCTAATTTCGGATTTTTGTTTTTGTGTTAATATCATGTATAATAAAGTTATAACGTGTAATGTAAGGAAAAATTATTTTCGTTACAGAATGAAATGACATAAGAAAAAAATGATATTTTTATATGACGAAATATGGATGCGAACTAAATAAATTGAAATTTTTGCTTATAGGGTTGCAGGCTGTAAATTGGCAATGTGAACCCTATTTTTGACAACGTAAAGTCCATTTTTGACCAGTGAATTTTTTATTACACAATATATAATTTTATACAGTAAAAAGTATAAATACTGAGTATTTGTACACAAGGGTATTTCATTTCTGTCTACAATGCCACGAATTTACAATGTTCTACCAATGAAGATCGAACTCGAATTGTCAATTCCTATCTTTCTCAAAATAGCGCTTCCGATATTTCCAGAGTGATGAACATAAGAAGAACTATAGTTCACGAAGCTATCCAAAGTTATATGCGTTATCTACGTGAAAGCTAAAACGTGGTAGATCATATTCGCCGTTTCTTAATCCGATAGAAAATATTTTTCCAAAGTGGAAGGAACTTGCAAAGTGACAACGATCAACGAACGAACAAGAATTAATGAATGCAATTGAAAATGGAAAAAATACAATCACTCCATCGGACTTTGCAGGATTTTATTTATAAAAATGATGGAGTACTTGTATATTCTTCGAAGATGTGTAAACAATGAAATTATGGAAGATTAATAAAGTGCATTTTTAATTTGTAAATTTACTGCCTGAAACCCTGTATCAACTCGAAAATATTTTTTTATTTTTGAACAGTCTTCCCTCTATATACATATATAGTATTCCCTCGGTTAAAATAAAAAATACCATGGACAATTCTATCTCGTACGTAATGAAAATGCTGAAAGCTAGTTTTCAAAGGAGCTTTTGAAAATTAGACACAAAAATTTCCTCTGGCGTACACAACTATGAATTACTTTATCTATGCTTTAAATTATCTTTAGATCTTTCGTAATAAAAGTGGATATATAATTAGATATATATATATAAAATAAACTTTTCTGAGTAATTGGTAATGATCAATACGATCCTCCGTTAATATTGTATTTCTTTTACTCAACTTGTCATACGTTGCGTAAATTTATGTAATACGCTTTGAAGACTGCGGTTCAGATTATTACTAAAAAATTTTGAAATTTACAGCGCTTTTAATACTTTTTCTTCCAAAAACTCTCCAAAATTCGAAGAAACAGTAATATTACCTGAAACACAAGGTGACTTTTACGTCAACTATGCTATTCGATCGATAAGATTTCTAACACATAATTTGATTGATTTCGATTGAAATTTAATAATAATAATGCTTTAGAATTTGCATTTCAATGAATATTAGAAATGATAATTTCAACACAAAACCTTTGAAAATATCAACTGAGTCCAATGATCATAAAATATTTGATCGATAGCAAATTGATATTAAAATTATTATTAATTTTTTGGGCCAATTTTCAGGGTTATCCATATTCAACACAAAAATGCAAACGTTAATAATTTACGATAATAGTACTCCCTATGCCTATGTAAACATTTGGAAAGTGACAAAATAACGAATCATAATTAAAAAATTGTAATCAAGTACCTCTGTTCGCAACTTACCACGATAATCAACTAACTCATAAAAATTTGTTTATGTTTGAGTTTAGTTTAAGTTAAAAATGTTAACAAGGAAAATACGATATTTTGAATAAAATACGGTGACACCCGCTGATTATGAAATGGGAGAGTCTGAGAAAAATCAGGTTATATTGCTAAGAAGGAACTCCAAACTCAACTAACTGCTAATCATTTCAATTTCATCGTAATGGCATCTTGTAAAATTTTTTGTAATTAAAGAAACTTTGTCGTCTGAAGGAGAAAATACTATAAAGTTCCACATATCAATAAGTCCAAAATTCGTAGTGAAGGGCGGTTAACAGCGACCATAATGTATATTCACAAGAAACCTTGAAAAAGCCGGACCTTTACCAATTGAAATTTATTTAGACTTATGAAATGATTAATTAGAAGTATATACCACGAAGTCGGACAAAGCATATTCGAAATGCATATCATATTTGAGGAGGGAGGTTGTAAAAATTTATAAAAGCAGTCAGGAAAATCATAAATTGAAGAGATCCCATTTGAATGATTTTATACAAAATTTGAAAAGTACCGTGTGATTCAAACCTTACTTTTTTTCAATAGGGTTTTTTTGACAAATGACGCGTGATTAGTGTCATTCTGATTTGTCATTTTTGTTCAGTATTGTATGGCTATTCATCATGTCAAGACTTACATCTGCGCAACGTTTACAAATGGGCGCTTGAACGCATCGAAGAAAATCCGGAGTTTTCAAGCTAAATTTTGTTCAGTGATGAGGCTCATTTCTGGCTTAATGGCTACGTTAATAAGCAAAATTGCCGTATTTGGGATGATGAGCATCCGCAAGAGTTTCAAGAGCTACCATTACATCTGTGGAGTTCACAAATAAAACACTTAGTTTTAATAATTACTGTATTATTTTATTCTATTTTATCATAGATTGTAAATTTAATTTTTATTTTAATCAAGTAAGTTTTGAGTTCCTAAAAAAATATATAATTTTGTTTAGTTGCTATAAAAAAGCAAAAACTAATTTTTTGCTCCACCGAAAATTAAAACTAATAAACATTAAAAAATAATAAAACATTTTATTTTGTTAAATTGTAGCAAAAAGCAGAACAACAAGAACATCGAAGAACAAGAAACAAGAAACAAAACAAGTAAGCAATAAATAAAGAAATTGGAATCAATCCCTAGAAAAACAAACGAAATTAAGAAAACAATAGAAAGCAAATTTTTATTTTTAACTATAAGATCGTACATACATTTACACCACTATTTAACCTGTAATCACTCTATTCCCCTTCCCAAGTGAACGAAGTGACTTTAATTTAAATTTTGGAACATAAATACGTTATCCGATTAAAATGACGGATCCTATCGTGGTTAATAATAGTAGTGGCAATAGTGAGAATTTTCGCGACATCGGAGCTACTTCCGTTAAAATTCCGCAGTTCTGGTCTAACTGTCCAGAAGCTTGGTTCTGTCAAATTGAAGCACAATTTCGTGCAAAAGCAATCGCCACAGAGAACACAAAATTTGAATATGTGGTAACGGCTCTTCCGCAAGAAGTGGTCATAAACGTTCTTGATTTCCTTCAAAACCCACCTCAGGTTAACAAATACACCGAATTAAAAAATATTTTGGTCAAAAGATTCAGTGACAGTGAAGAAAAACGTATAGAAAAATTACTTTCACATTCCGAATTTGGAGATCGCAAACCGTCAGAATTTTTCAGATATATGGAAATACTTGCTGGTAGTTCTTCAACGATCGGTAAAGAGTTTTAAAAAAAAACTCTGGCTAAGAAAACTGCCCGCAAGTATTAACATCGCTCTTATAAGTTCGGGAAAACAAAATATTACCGAATTGCTAGAAATCGCAGATAAAATATGGGAACTCTCGCAAGGCAATTATATTGCCGCAGTGAATTTCCCTAATCCTAATAACAATTCCTTTTTGACATCAAACGATAGTAAATCCCAAGACAATCTTATGTTGTTGTTTAAAAAAATAAATAAACTAGAAAACGATATGGCAGAGCTTAAAACTGCATTCCAAGAATTTCCTTCACAAAATAGAAGTAGAAGTTTTAGCAGAAATTCTAGTTCAACCCGAAACAATAGTAACAAGAAATCACAAAGTACCGGAAAGTTTTGTTGGTACCACTTCAAATTCGGGGCACAAGCAACGAAATGTGTAGAGCCTTGTGCTTTCCCATCAGATCTAAACAAGAAAAAAACTAAAAGGCACCTCAGTATCAATTATAACAAACACTTCAAAACGATTGTTCATCATGGACAAAGAAAATAAATTAAAGTTTTTAATTGATACTGGGGCAGACCTTTCCGTTATCCCAAATTCAATGTACAAATTTAATCAAAAAGACCCAAATTTAGTATTGTCTGCAGCAAACGGAGCATCAATTAATACATTCGGCTCGAAAATATTTAAAATAGATTTAGGTCTCAGGAGGAATTTCACTTTCCCTTTTATCTTAGCTTCTGTAAACAGGCCAATCATCGGGGCGGATTTCCTCACTAAATTCGACTTAATGGTGGATCTTAAACATCAACGTCTTATTGATAACATTACAGAATTATCTGTTAATGGATTTTCTATCAATAGTAATACACCCACTCCAAAACATTTCATAATGGAAAATGACTACGGCAAAATTTTACGTACCTTTCCAGAATTAACCGCAGCCCCAAATTACAACATACCAGTAGCGCACAATATCGTACACCATATAACTACACAAGGTCAACTTCCTTTTTCGAGACCGAGAAGATTAGATAACAATAAATTGAGAATCGCCAAATTAGAATTTGACGAAATGTTCAAGTTACAACTATGCAGACCATCTGACTCTTCAGCTTCTTCTCCATTACATATGGTACCCAAAAAGAATTGTTCAGATTGGCGCCCCTGTGGCGATTATCGCCGTTTAAACGCCATCACAGTTCCTGACCGTTACCCAATTCCACATATCCAAAAATTTCTCGGCACAATTATCTGGTTGTAAAATTTTCTCCAAAATAGACCTGGTGCGCGCCTATCATAGCATTCCAGTCGCAACTGATGATATTGGAAAAACTGCAATTACTACTCCTTTCGGTTTATTCGAATTTACTCGAATGCCCTTTGGATTAAGAAACGCGGCGCAAACATTCCAACGTTTCATGGACAAAATTGTCTATGGTTTAAATTTTGTTTTTGTGTATATTGATGATATACTGGTTTTCAGCAAAGATGAAACGGAACATAAAGCTCATTTAAAATAAATTTTTACCCGATTGAGCAAATTTGGCATCAATATTAACGTATCAAAATGTGTTTTTGGTGTCAACTCTATCGACTTCCTTAGTCACAAAATTACGAAAGACGGTATTCTGCCTTCCGATGATCGTATAATAGCAATAAGAAACTTTCCTTTACCTACATCAATCAAACACATTGAAAGGTTTATTGGAATGGTGAATTACTATCATCGTTTTATTCAAAATCTGGCAGAAACTCTGTGTCCTATCTATTCACATTTAACTACACTACGTTCAAAAACAAAATCAAACAAAAATTTTTACTGGCCAAACGATTGTAATGACGCTTTTATTAAAATCAAAAACAGTTTAGCAAAGGCAACGCTATTAATGCATCCTATCGAAGATGCCACTTTCTCATTAATGGTGGACGCTTCAAATACAGCCATCGGAGCAGTTTTGCAACAATTCGTAAATGCCACTTGGCAACCGATCGCTTTCCATTCCAAGAAATTAAAAAAGGCCGAAATCAATTACTCCACTTTTGACAGAGAGCTCTTAGCTATTTTTATCTCTATTAAACATTTTCGATATTTCATTGAAGGTAAGGATTTTTGTATCTTCACAGACCATAAACCCCTTACAACAGCAATTTTCACAAAAACAGAACGAAGCCCTAGACAGGAGCGGCAACTAGATTTTATTACGCAGTTTAAAACAGACATCCGACATTTGAAAGGAAAATTTAATGTAGTAGCAGACACGTTATCGCGCATTGCTCAAAAAGAATGTTCCGCGAACGATTGTATCAAGCTAGATTTCGACACAATAAAATCACAACAAAAAAGCGACGACGAACTTAAAAACCTTATCTCAAACCACAATCGACCGTTTGATTCAAAATTTAAGCTATCAAATGTACAACTACCTTTTTCGGAATCATTTATTTGGTGCGAAAATTCCACAGGTATAAATAGACCTTATATACCCAAAATTTTGCGCAAAATTATTTTTAATGGTTTACACAATTTAGCTCATCCAGGTATGCGAGCCACCAAAAAACTAATAACAAAAAAATACTTTTGGCCCAAAATGAACACAGACATTGGCACTTGGACTAAAACATGCATTAACTGCCACATTAAAATCCCAGAAGGCAGGTTCGAACATATCCACATGGATATCATTGGTCCTTTTCCTTTCTCAAATGGTTTTACATATATTCTAACCATTATAGATCGTTTCACACGCTGGCCGGAAGCGTATCCGATTAAAGACACTACAGCAGCAACCATAGCAAGAACATTTTTCAATGAGTACATTTCACGTTTTGGTATTCCAGCGCGACTTACGACGGATCAAGGCCCGCAATTTGAATCCAAATTATTCACAGAATTAACAGCACTACTAGGCATACATAAAATACACACCACAGCCTATCACCCTCAATCAAATGGTTTGGTTGAAAGGTTTCACCGAACTTTTAAAACAGCATTAAGGGCTTCTGGAAATTCCCAACACTGGACCGATCAAATCCCCATTATTCTCCTAGGTTTACGAACGACTATTAAAGAAAGCTTACAATGTACACCAGCAGAGTTAGTTTTCGGACAAAATCTGAGAGTTCCAGGAGAATTCATACTACCAACAAACAGAAGTAACAATTTAGACATACCTAACTTTATAAATATTTTAAGAAATAATTTCAAAAAACTAGTTCCAATGCAAACGAGCAATCATTCAGGAATAAAACCTTACATACCCAAAAAACTTTCTGATTGTGATTTTGTGTTTCTTAGAGTGGATAAAGTTAAAGCCAGTTTGCAATCTCCTTATGATGGACCTTTCAAAGTCCTCGATCGCGGTAAAAAAAAATTTTCGTTGTGCATAAACGGTAAATCGAAAACAGTTTCAATTGACAGGTTAAAACCAGCCTTTGTAGACAATGAGAAAGACGAACCCACTATTGCTGCAAAAGAGAAAAAAAGAAAGAAAGTAACCTTTGTTTTTTAATATATTTTTTAGAAAAAAAAAACAAAAACCGAGCATGTCTCAATGTCGTTTTCACTGAAAGGGGAGTATTGTGGAGTTCACAAATAAAACACTTAGTTTTAATAATTACTGTATTATTTTATTCTATTTTATCATAGATTGTAAATTTAATTTTTATTTTTAATCAAGTAAGTTTTGAGTTCCTAAAAAAATATATAATTTTGTTTAGTTGCTATAAAAAAGCAAAAACTAATTTTTTGCTCCACCGAAAATTAAAACTAATAAACATTAAAAAATAATAAAAGATTTTATTTTGTTAAATAATTAATCCTAACTAAACATCCATTGAAAACAACAGTTTGGTGTGGTTTATGGGCCGGGGCATCATCGGTCCGTATTTCTTCAAAAATGCGTCCGGCGTCCACGTTACCGTCAATGGTGAGCGCTATCGTGCCACGATAACGGACTTTTTGGTACCTGAAATTGAAGCCCGTGGTCTCGACAATATTTGGTTTCAACAAGACGGTGCTACGAGCCATACAGCCCGTGTTACAATGGATTTATTGTAAAATCATTTCGGTGAGCAATAAATTTCACGTTTTGGCCCAGTGAATTGGCCACCAAGATCGGACTTTTTTCTTTGGGGCTATGTAAAGTCGAAAGTCTTTGCCGATAAGCCAGTGACTATTGAAGCATTGGAAGCGAACTATAGCTGCTACAGTGCTTGTATTCCGTATCTGATGTTGCAGAAAGATCCGCGCTCTTAACATGCTTTTCAGCGTAATGGTATCTTACAATCAATAGGTTGAAACTTCGTAGTGAAGGACGGTTATCAGCTATCTTAGTATTTTCACAAGAAATGGAAAATCTTCGAATAAATCCAAGATCAGATCAATGAAGGTATATCTGAAAATTGAAGAAAATCTAGTGGTTAATTTAACCAGCAGGGTGGGTTCATTTTGCTTCTCATTAACACTGATTCGTTTCTATGAATTGGTTTCTTATACTATTCTTAATCCACTACAATACCTTCGTTCATCCTTATTTCATTTAAAACAAACCTTAATTAAATAGACTGTATAAACAGATTTGATTTTTATCAACGGCACTTAAACTTATTAAATGGATTTCTCTGCAATATATTGAATCCGAAATTTTGAAAAAAAAAGTAGTTAATCTTAGCCACTGGACTTCCTATGTACCACATACCTTTCAATCATTTTTTGATAATAATAAATTCAATTTCATCTACAAAACCCAGAAGGCTGTGACCCTAACTTAATAAATCAAAATATATTTTATAGGCCTGAATATTGCATATATTTGCGTTTCTTATTTATTAATTTCGCGGCTATTTTTCAAAAATAGTTAGCAAACATTTTTTGGGTACATAAAAGCGAGTCTTTAGTTTTTGATCATCACTCAAACTTGAAAAATTGTTTGGAGCCAATCAAAAAACTAGCAGAATGAGTGGAATTAGTGTAATTTGACAGTTTTGAATTTTGTTTAAAAAATATTAATTGAAATTTTTTATTATTTGTATATAAAGTTAATTTCTTGGTGTAGAATTACCAACTTTATTGTCGGCATCATTTTAGACTAGTTATATTTAGGTTATCTTTACGTCTTTCACAATAAAATTGGGAAATATGCATACACATAATAAGTACATACTTCTGAGAAATTTCTAATGACCAGTATCGGCTCTCCGTTAATATTGTACTGGCTTATTTAACTTGTCATTCGATGGGTACATTTATGTAATTCGCTTTCCAGACTGCGGTTAAAATTGTAAAATTTTAGAAATTCACACAGATTTTTATACTTATCTTTCCAAAAATTGCACAAACTTCAAAACAATGATATTGGATCGAGGAGGTTTTTCCTTGATTTTTCGTTGAATAATAAATAATTTAGATATCAATGAATATTAGAAATGATAATTTCAATACTTTACCCTCGAAAAATAACGTACACAAAAAATATGGTACACAAAGTATATATTTTGGGACCATAAATAAAAAATTGTAATCAAGTAACTCCATTTCCAACTTAACATGATATTCAAATAACTGATAAAAGTTGGTTGATGTTTGAGTTTAGAAATGAAGTTAGAAAGGTTAATAAGAATAAGACAAGATGAAAGGAACTTTTTATATACCACGTTTTTAAATTTTCAGTTGATAAATACTTTTTAAAATTTATTTTCCGTACTAACTTTCCATACAACACAAAATTTACTGAAAATGAATTCAATTTTACTTAAATATAGCTAAACGAATTAAAAGAATGCATTGTCATCGTGTTCTGACCTATTCTAAAAGTTTCAAATGTCTAGCTAGTCGGGAAGTTAGTTAAAAATCGATTGCAAGATTTGTACTGGACAAACAAATAAATAAACAAACAAACAAGAAAGCAAGTTAATAAAAACGTGGTAAAAATACAATATTTTAAGTAAAATACGGTCACATTCGCTGGTTAGGAAATGGGAGAATCCGATAAAAATTAGGTTATACTGCAAAGAAGTAATTTGATATTTTTTAATTTTGTTTGAAAGATATTAATTGAAACTCTTTATTTGGATGTAAAGTTACTTTGCTTGTCGAGAGTAGTAATTGCTACTCCACAATATTATTATCCGCGTCCAGTATCATCAACGCAGGTTCACAAACCAGAAGTCCTTCCTTCACATACTCAAGGGCCTGGTCTGCTGGGCAACAATTAAATGAATTTCGCGGATTTGGTTATTTACTCGTAACGGAAGCTCTCGATAGAGGTCCTGGTTTCGACCCAGATTCCGGTGCAGGACATATTGGTCCTACTACTCCTGCTCTCGAAATAGGTAACATATATTTACCACCAAAATTATATATTTGATGATTTTGTATACGTGATTTAGGTAGGTACTGTTTTTTTTGAATTATGAAACAAAATTTTGTTAAAAATCTATCTATTATATAAAAAAGTTTTTTCCGCACATCATTTATAAATTTTGTAGTAGAAAAAAACTTAATAAATAATTTTATAACTAAAAAATTTTTCGGCTCGGACGGGGATTCGATCCCGAGTACTCGGTCTTACAATGCCAATCTGCTGCTACATATGCCATCGACCTCAATTGGAAAAGTGAATCAGATTCGTTAATAAAAAGTCAATACTGAATAAGTAATTTAATAACTGAAAATCTATCTATTAGCTATCTATTATAATAATAATAATAATAATAAGTAAATAATGATAATAATAAGTAAATAATAACTAAAAACAAAAAATTTCGGCACCGGCGCGGACTCGATCCCAAGCATTTGGTCTTACAAAACTAACCTTTTGCTATCCATACCGCCGAGTCCAATTAATAAAGTGGGTCAGATTCGTTAATATAAAATCAGAACTGAATGATTAATCTATCTACATGAAGTCTTTTTTACAAATACATACTATTAAAAATGAGGAGAAAGGATCACATGTGCTATTATCTATATTATTTATACTATACGTATACATATTTTTATCCCCTGTGGTAGGTACTACCAGAGGGTATATTAGTTTTGTCACTCCATTTGTAACACATCGAAATAATCGTCGTAGAAAGGTTTTAATGGTATGTTGTGTCGGGAATCAAAAGTTATATCGATTTATGCATGACCGTCCGTCCGTATACAAGATAACTCAAAAACGCGTTATCCGATATTGATGAAATTTAGATGTGAGTTGCTTATTCCTTAGCTCGGTCTGGTATTGCATTTGAATAAAATCGATCTAGGGGGAGCAAAGTTATAAACGAAAAACCGGGGTGACCAGAAAGTTTTGTCGTTTTTTTGTTTATGGTTTTTCGGATTTAATCGTAAAATTTGTGAATCAATTTTATTGAAATTAATTATGCGGATTAAGTACTTAAGTAGGCGATACCATATTAAATTTTAATCAAATCGGTCCAAGGATAAAGGAGAAAGAAATAATCCTAGGAGAAAATACCCCTCCCTATAAAGTTTTTTTGATGTACTTTAAAAACTAATACACTGATTTGAATAAAATTTACAGATTAGACTTATGCTATCACGGTCTAGGGTACCTGCAAATTGGAAGAAATTGTTAATAGAAAAAACAAAGTTATGAAGAAAAAGCCTTGAAATAATGTTAGTTTTGACAGTTTTTCTATCCCATTTTTACCATAGGGCATCAAAAAATCGGATATAGGCCGATTTTAAGTTACTATATGTTATATTTCCTGGAATGATTGGGACAAAATATAAAATGTCACATGGTCAACTGTATGTCGCTCTATCACGATGTAGAAGCAGAGGAGGTATAAAAATAGAGTGCAAGCTAGAACAAAAGGTCATAAAACACTTTGTATTTGAAGAAGCAGTGAAATAAATCAGAAAAGCAGTTATATACTTTTTTTGCTTCTTACTCTATTATGCTTTATTTGTTACCATTACATTACACGAAAACTAAAATCTACTCGAATTCTAATCGGGACCCGGGGTTGGCGAGCGAAGAGAGTAGGGGTGGAGCCCCCTACTCTTATATAAATTTTTATTTAATTAAATACAATAATCCACAATCAAATTGGGAAATATGCATTTATATAATAAGGACGTACCTACTTCTGAATAATTTCTTATGACCAGTACCGGCTCTCCGTTAATATTGTATTTGTTTATTTAACTTGTCATGCGTTGGGTAAATTTATGTAATGTGCTTTCCAGAGTGCGGTTAAGATTATTACTAAAAAATTTGTATATTCACACAGCTTTTTATAGTCTCAATTTTACCTGAAACAAAAAGCGACTTTTACGTCGACAATGTTTATGACCCAAATTTGATAGATTTTTAATTTAATAATAAAAATGCATTAGAACGTCCTTAATTTGCATCTCTGTATATTAATAACGTAAAATGCAAAGAAATTGAGTTATTAAGCTCCGTTTCCACCAAGCGCACAAAATATTTTTGCTCGCGTGGGGTAAAAGAGAAATAACTATTATCCCAAAGTATTAAAATGGGAGAAACATGTATTTCATGCAAAGCACACGAAAACATGTTTCTCTCTTTTTATTATTCACGGTTTAATATTCCTTTCTCTTTTGCACACGCGAGCAGAAACATTTTGTGCATTTGGTGGAATACAGACTATACCTTTTTGAACCATAAGTAAAAAATGGTAATCAAGTAATCCTGTTTGGAACTTACCACGAAAATCAAATAACTCATAAAAATTGGTTTATGGTTGAGTTTAGTTTAAGTTAAAAATGTTACAAGAAAAGTTCGATATTTTGAGTAAAATACGATGCCACCCGGTTACGAAATGGGAGAGTCTGATAAGCATCAGGTTCTATTGCAAAGAAGGAACTCCAAACTCAACTAACTGCTAATCATCGTAATGGCATCTTGCAAAATTATTTGCAACTGAAAAAACTTTGTCGAAATACTATAAAGTTCCACATATCAATAAGTCCAAAATTCGTAGTGAAGGGCGGTTAGCAGCTACCATAATGTGTATTCACAAGAAATCTTGAAAAAGCCGGACCTTTAGCAATTGAAATTTATTAAGACTTATAAAATGATTAACTGGAATTAGAAATATATACCACAAATTCGCAAACAGTATATTCGAAATGCAGATCATATTTTAGGACGGAGGTTGTACAAATTTATTATTTGCCTAAAAGCAGCGAGGAAAATCCTAAATTGAACAGATCCTATTTGAATGAATTTATACAAAATTTGAAAAGTATAAACGCAAAATATATTCTTTTATTGAAGCTCCGAAAAGAAATAAATTTGTATATAATTAATCAAACCTTTTTGTTCTTCTTTACTCCGAATATGTTTCACAAAATACCGAAAGTTATCTCTAATTAATTAATTAATTGTATTATATTATATCTGCTTCGTTTTATAACCCTCAAGTCAAGGCCCAACATATGTTCTATGTTCCTATTTAAGTATCAAGCGCCTGTCTTCTTTATTGTATTGTTTTAGTTAGTTCTAGAAACTATATAATGTCGGTTTCGTTTTGTTAGAAGATTTCATATTCTATGGGTTCAATGGACAATTTTCGAATGAGGCAAAGTACAGATCAATTCAAAGGTATATCGGAATTGAAGAAAATCAGGTGGTAACATCATTACTCAGGATGGATTAATTTCGGTTCTCATAAATACAAATTCGTTGCTATGAATTAGTTTCTTATACTATTCTTAATTCACTACAATTCCTTCGTTTGTGCTTATTGTGTTTAGAACAAATCTTCTTTAAATAGATTGAAGAAACTTATCTGATGTTTCGGCCTTATCAACAGCACTACTTGTCGAAAGATTATATTAATGAAGTGCAAATTGATTAATTGAAAAAATTACCTAATCCTAGCCACTGGATTTCGAATGCACTACATGCACCTTATTCATTCTCTGATAGTCAGATTAAAATTCATGCACAAAGCCCTGACCCTAACTAAGTACATAAATCGATAAATATTAAAATATATTTGTAAGGCCTTCATTTTGCATATATTTGCGTTCCTTATTTATTAATTTAGGGGCTATTTTCCAAAAATTGTTAGTAAACATTTTTTTTGGATATATAAAAGCGAATCTTTCGTTTTTGATCATCATTCAAACTTGGAAACTTCTTTGGAGCCAATCAGGGGACAAACAGAATGCGTGGAATTATTGTAATTTGACAGTTTTGAATTTTGTTTCAAAAATATTAATTGAAATTTTTTATTATTTGGTTATAAAGTTACTTTGCTTATCAGCAGTAGCAATTGCTGCTCCACAATATTATTATCCGCCTCCAGCTTCACCGACGCTTACGGGAGGAAATTTTCAAGGGCTTTCTGCTGGCCAGGGAAACCCTGCTAAACAAAAAAGTGCATACCTCGGATTTGGTTATTTACTCGTAAGGGAAGGAATCGGTCGAGGTGTTGGTTTCGAGCCAGATTCCGGTGGTGGAGGTTCCAGTGGTACTACCCCTTCTCCCGAAATAGGTAACATATATTTACCACCAAAATTATATACTTGATGATTTTGTATACGTGCTTTAGGTGCGTACTGTTATTTTTTACAATTATAAAATAAAATTTTGTTAAATATCTTATACCAGTTTTTACTTAATTAAATCCAATAATTCCCACAAGAATCAGTTGGATTCATATTCGAGTGAACTTTATCGACAAGTATGCTCCATTTTTGGAGTCATATTTGTTAGAAAATAAGCCAACTTTTCGTAAATTCCGTTAAGCTGCTGTTGAGTTAATAACTTTTTAGTAATAAGGCATGCTTTCAGACTTGTTACATTAAAATTTTTTTTTTTTTTACATATTTTACAATAGAATTGGGATATATTCATATATATAATAAGTACATACTTCTGAGTAATTTCTAATGACCAATACTGGTCCTTCGTTAATATTGTATTTGTTAATTAAACTTGTTATACGTTGGGTAAATTTATGTAATGCGCTTTCCAGAGTGCGGTTAAGATTATTACTAAAAAAATTTGAAATTCACATCGCATTTTATACTCTTTCTTCCAAAAACTGTCCAAAATTCAATGAAACAGTAATTTTACCTGATACAGAGGCTAATTTTATGTCAATATATGTAGGTATATAATATAGATTGTATCGATCAGGTTTGTGACTCAAAATTTGATTGACTTTTAATTTAATAATAAAAATCGAATATAGGAAATGATCCAAATGTTAAGATAAAAATGTTTTAAAATGTCGTCAATTTGCATCTCAATGAATAATAACAGTGAATGCAAATAAACTGGCTTATTAGAAATGATAATTTCAATACATTACCTTCGGAAAATCTCCAGTGAATCAAATAATCGTAAGATATACGATCGGTAGCATATTGACTTTCAATTTATTATTTTGTTTTTGATCGAATTTTCACGGCTTTCCATATATTTCACTCATCATCACAAAAATAGATTTACCTTGCAAAATGATAATAATTTTTGATATATAATAAATTAATATTGCTTGCTTAGAAATAATAAGGAAAATCATAAATTGAACTGGCCTTAATTAAGTATATAGTTAACCTGAGTATAATTAAACTCACTCCGAATATTTCTTATTTCACAAAATATGAGTATATCGAAAATTAATAATAATTCATTAATTATATTACACTAGCGGCCCGTCCCGGCTTCGCACGGGTGGACATTTATTTTTTAAACATTTTAGGATAAACGTAGAGTAAATGTATCTTTTTGCAGGACTTTATTTACATTTTTGTATATTTTTATTTTATAGCTTAAGTAATTTAATTTTGTAGAATTTTGTGAAAATTTACGGAGATACAGAGAGGGGGTAGTCTGGGATCCCACCGGCGAGTCCGCTGAGGGTCCGAGCGCCTGGTGCCAGTCTGGAGACTATAGAGCCCCTACAATGGATCAATGGGACCCCAGCCGTCGCTAATGACACTGAATATCAGGTGATTGAAAGCAATAGTCGTAAAATCTCAATTAGGGTCTTTGTGCATGAAGTTAGACTACAGAGAATATTAGACGCGACAGACATGAATGTGAGAATTATTGGATATAGATGTATGCGGAATTACATTATTTAAGTTATAGTAGGGATCCATAATTTTTTCTAGTAATAAATATAGCCTATGTTACTCAGGGATAATGTAGCATTCTAATGGTGAAAGAATTTTTGAAATCGGTCCAGTAGTTTTTGAGTTTATTCGTTACAAACATACAAATCTTTCCTCTTTATAATATTAGGTTAGATTGACTACCGGGGCTCAGGATTTAATCACAATCACCCACATGACTTGCATTAAAAAACTAAATGAAGTTTAGAAAAGCATTCCATATCGCCAATGTATATAAAGTAGTATCCTATTCACATCACCTAAGTATAGTATATTGCATTATTTTATACTAGGTAAAAACCCGCCAATAATAACCGAGAAAAAATAGGATAAAAAGTTTTTAGTATTTGAGTTTGAGATTCAAATCTGTCAATCAAAAAAAATAAAATAATCTTCGGGGATATACACAAATTTCTATCAAAAAAATATATGAATTGCATATTTTCAGGCGTACAAGAAAATGTTGGGGCGAACATCTACCCTTAATAATAATTTTGTTAATCAGAAATGGAGAAAATTTAACTCTTATTCTAAATATATAGCAAAATCTTCGAGTAATTTTTAAGAAAAAAAAATTAGTTTGATGTCTATTAAATGTTTGATTAGAAAGTGATAGTAAGTAAGTTGGCATTGTCTCATCTGCAGCTTCAAATAATGATAAAATTAGAAATGTTACATTTCTAATGTTTAAATTTCAAAGCAAAAACACTTATACTATATATAATTAGAAGTATAAGAAATTGTCAGTCAAGGACGAATATATGTTCTTATTTAAGTATCAAGCATCTTTGTATTCTTTTAGTAAACATCGATCTTTAAACTATATAATTTCGGTTTCGTTTTGTTAAACGATTTCTTATTCTACAGTTTCCTTGGACAATCTTCGATTAAAGCAAAGTACAGATCAATCCAGAGGTATATCGAAATTGAAGAAAATCGGATGGTAAAGTTATTCATCAGGATGGATTAATTTCGGTTCTCATAAACAGGAATTAGTTTCTTAGACTATTATTCTTAAGTGGTTATTTCATTTTAAACAAAACTTTAGATTGAATAAACTTATGTTGATATTTCGGCTTTATCAACAGCACTTAAATGTCGGCGCTTGTCAAAATATTTTACTATTTAACTGCAAACTGATTAAATCAATTTCTCGCCAATTTATTGAATTCAAAAAAAAAAAAAAAAATTAGTTAATCCTTAAGCCACTAGATTTCGAATGCACTACATTTTTATTCATTTTCTGATAGTAATAAATTAATTTTTATGAACAGATCCCACAAAACTGTTACTTAAAATACATAAATCAATAAATATTAAAATATATTTTTAACGCCTTCATTTTGCATATATTTGCGTTTTTTCGTTTTTTTTCCTAATTTCGCGGCTATTTTTTTGTTGAATTTTGTGTGTTACTATTTTTTTGAAGAATTTAAATTTTACGTAGTTAAAGAATTTTAGTTAATCACTAAAATATTAAAATCCTGTTATCAGGACCGTAACCAGAACGGAATATCAGGGTGGGCATAAAGTTGCTCGTATCATAAATATATATATGTATATTTTATAAATTTCCAAACATATCAAAGTATTCTTGCAAATGCCATAATGGGTACAGACCACCAGCCCTAGTGCTAGTTACGGGCCTGCCTAATATACCGTTTTATTCACTCTATTACTAATAATTGGATGCAACATTTTTATGAGATTAAAAAAATTCAAATTTAAAGAAAATCACATTTGAAGACATAAGTTATGGGATTGATCAAACAAGTTTCAGTTAGAAAATGAACTTCCTTATTCAGGCGGTTGAAGGCTTCTTTTTAAGACCTTATCATTTTTGTTTTCATTTCTTTTAGTAATTGGTATTCCTGTCAAGGTGATTTCGAATAAATCTGAGATATATATCTTAGAAATAATAAATTTATTTGTTTTTTTTGTCTGTGGTTTTTCTTTCAAAATTGTTTGCCATAGACTAATTGATATTTCCTGACCAAAAAAAAAAACAACATATATATATATATATATATTTAATTGGAAGAATAGCTTTTTAAATTAGTTTATTTCAAGGTTTATCTATGCAAATAATATATATTCGCCTATTAGAAATGTCTAAATTGTATGCAAATTGAAGATCATCAATATGATTCACTAGATCGGTGACAAAAATTTTTGGTTGAAAAATGGAGAAAAACAAGAAAAAAACCAACAAATAACAATCAAAAATTTATAACACATTAATCAATTTGATCTAATGCTAAAGATAAAATGAAAGTTATAAGATATCTCCATTAGCATGGGGCTACTGTCATTTTGCAATTCTATATGTGCAAAAATATAAATAAAATATATTTTTGGTGTGATAAATTCAAAAGTGTTTCAATTTAGTAAAGTTTTTTTTCGTTTTTTTCTCGAGTATATAAAAGCGAATCTTTAGTTTCTGATCATCATTCAAACTTGAAAACTTCTTTAGAGCCAATCACAAACAACAAGCAGAATGCGTGGATTTATTGTAATTTAATATACTATTTTAATTTTGGTTTTTTTCAACAAAAAAAAGATATTAATTAAAATTTTTTATTATTTCGATATAAAAGGTACTTTGTTTGTCGGCAGTAGCAATTGCTGCTCCGCAATATGATTATCAAACTCCAGCTTCCTCACATGGTCATGGTGTTGTTACAACAGGATTCTCTGGACCCGGAGGAGTAATTGGTGGTGGTGGTGTTGGTGGTGGTCATGGATTAGTTGGCGGTGGTGGTCATGGATTAATTGGTGGAGTCGGCGGAGGACATGGAGGTTTCTCAGGTGGATCAATTGGTCTTGATACTGGTGCTAGTGGAAATATTGGTTTCGGTTCCGGAGCTGGTGGTTTCGGTGGAAATGTTGGTTTCGGATCAGGTGCCGGTGGATTTGGTGGCGGTTCAGGAGGTTTCGGTGGTTCCAATTATTACTCGTCTCTACCAATTGTTACAAAACAATTCTATCTTCATTCTGCACCAGCTGAACAAGCCGATGAAGTACATAAGACAATTACAGTTGGAGCACCACGTAAAAATTATCGTGTTGTATTCATTAAATCACCAGAACCAGCTCATCATTCTGCTAGAATTACTGTCAATCAAGCTCCAAGCGAAGAAAAGACTGTCATTTATGTTTTAGCTAAAAAACCAGAAAGTGCTGAAATTCAAGCTGATGTTCAAGCTGCACCAGTTGAACCAAGTAAACCAGAAGTATTCTTCATTAAATATAATACTCCAGAAGAAGCTCAACATGCTCAACAAACCATCAAAGGTTTGATATAAATTAATTACACAAATTATTATTATTATTTTTATTATCCATTTTTTTTTTTTTTTTTAGCTCAATATGACACTTTGGGTGGATCTAGTCAAGTACAAGACGAAGGTATTTCTCCAGTATCTTCTGTTATTGGATCACTTGATGGTCATCATGGTCACGGTATCGGTCATGGTATCGGTCATGGTGTTGGTCATGATGTACATCTTGGATCTGGTTCATCTGGTCATGGTGTTGGTGTTGGTGTTGCCAGTAATTATTTACCACCAAACTAAAGTCAAAAAAATCTAAAATCTCATTTCACAAATTATATAAAGACTCGCAAATTATTCTTCTAGTTTAATCTTGAACAAAATATATCGAAATAAAAATGAAATATTTATTTCAAATTGATTGTATTTCCTTTTTAAATAGATTTCTTTCGATCATTGACATTAAGGGGCTGCATCTAGCTAGAAACAAAAAAAATTAAATCGATTTTTATATTTTTACACATTCTAAAGTCTTCAAATTTTAAGATTCTATCCCGAAAGTTTCCGTAGAATTCACGAATTTATAAAATTTTAAAATTTGGTTTTATTTCTAGCAGAACTTTCTTAGAAAAATAAATTTGTATTTAGACCATTTTTCTCGCCATCTAAGTAGATCCAGCCTCTTAATGAAGGACGATAATTAGATTTGCAATTATTATACTAACTATTATCTAACTTTATACTTTCACTATCTTTGATTGATTTTATGGCCATTTTTCCCAACAGCATCTATTTGAAATTATAGTATAGGTCGATTTATTAACTATTAAGAAACATTAAATATGTTTTTTTTTATAGCCATAACGAACCTATTCATAAAATCTTAAACGCATTATGATTATGAAATCATAATAAAAAGACACCTTCTTTGAGAAGAATAAAAAGAAATTTATCAAAACCTATTCATAAAATAATTGATTGATAACCCTACTCTTTGGGAATATAGAAATTTTGAAATTTGCTTACTATAAAAAGTGAAAATTAACTAAGTTTTGTGTCAGTTTTGTGCGTGCATTTCGAAAATAAATACGTTTAACTAGAAAAATGCGTAAATTTTTGGTACGATCTCAAAAAAAAAAAATTTTTCCAATTCAAAAACATGGATATTATTATTCAAATACTATTCAAATATAGGTACTCTGTTTGGCGGCATTTATTGGAGCAGTTCCACAATATAATTACAATCAACCATCTGCATCTCATTCATCGGGAATCATTTCTGCACCAACACATGGATCTGGATTTCTAATTGGTGGCGGTTACGGACCATCACATGGATCGGGTTCATTAATTACTAACGGTTTTGGACCATCTATATCGAATGGAGGAGGCCCAGTAATCTTATCCGGTGGAAATTCTGGAATATCATCACATGATATTTCTTCGAATGGAGGACATCAAGGACCAATTGTAACAAAAAATTTCTATATTCATTCTGCACCTGAAGAACATAGTGATGCTGGCGAACATAAAGTTATTACAATCGGTGTACCACGACGAAATTATCGTGTTGTTTTCATTAAAGCACCATCACAATCTGGAACATCCGGAAGAGTTACACTTCAACAAGCTCCACAAGAGGATAAAACTGTTATTTATGTTTTAACTAAGAAAACTGATATTTCGGATATTCAAGCTAGTATTCAAAGTGCACCAATTCAATCAAGTAAACCAGAAGTTTTCTTTATTAAATATAAAACACCAGCTGAAGCTGCTCATGCTCAACATCAAATTCAAGGTATTTTTTTTTTTTTAAAAATGTGTATTTAATTAAATTTTATACTTTCATTTATTATTGTTTTTAGCTCAATACGATTCGTTGGGTGGAACTAGCCAAGTTTCTGATGAAGGATTTGCACCAGTTTCATCAGTTATTGGATCACTTGGAAATGGTCCAATCGGAAATGGTCACAGTCATAGTGGAGCTGGTTCAAGTGCTCATGGTTTTGGACTTAATAATAATTATCTTCCACCAAACTAAAAACTGAACACTTAACTTTTAATTGGAATTGTTTTCTTTTTTCTTTTTGTTATATAAATATTTGTTTTTATTTTTATGATTTAATGAAATATTATTAAAGTTTTTTTCTTTTTATATAATTAAAAATTATGTTTTTTTCTTCTTTTTTTTGGCAAATTTAAATTTATAGATTCATCATTATTATCGCATCAAATACCGGAATGTGTACAAAGTACATGATTTTGATATAACTAGATTTTTATCGACTTTCGATATAAAATTATGTAAGATATGAACATGTTTTAATCATCTACCAATTTTCGTAAATTCATCAAATTTCTTTTCTTATTTTCTCATTTCTTAAAGAAGGTTAAAGTTGAAAACTCTTTACGCCCAATCTTTTATAAGACTTAAAATACTCAAATAATGGTTCTTTTATTTGTTATGTCTTTTTTTCTTTGGTTGTATCTCAGACTTTACTCTTTTCGATCAAACCTAGTCCGTACTATAAAGGAACAGACACACTATCAGGACTGCTGATTTAGATCGGAAGAAACTATGACAAAACTGACTTTATAGACTTGTATAGTCATCGTTATTGTATACTGGAAACAGAACATTTGTGAAGTTATCAGCTAGTTGTTACAACTGAATTTTAGTTGTAACAACTACTATTCAGTTGACAAAAGTAGACAATAACTTCACAATTTTTCTATGTGTTTGTATACAACTTTATATAAATTTACACATGTATACTTACTCACGTAATTAATAACTATTTCGATTGATGAGTAATTCCAAGATATATGGGTATATCGCCTCCATGTGTTACATCGTCAATGAGCTACTAAATTCAAAGCCAAACTACTGGCTACTAATACAATATAAATTCATTAGAAACTTCTTAAGCAATTGTAATGGAATTTAGAACTTTTCCTTGACTTTAAAATTTTGTTAAAACAGATTTAATTTGGTGAAGATCAAGGGTGTCCAACCTTTTTGTTTCCCTGGGCCACATTGGAAAAAGTTATGGTGTTTTGGGTTACAAGTATATTACTATAGCTGACGAGCGAAAAAACGTAAAATATACAGTTTTCATGTTTAAGGAGGAGGAAGAAAAATATCATTTAAGCCACCAGGTAACAAACAACAGAACAGTATATCTGAGCGAGCAACGCAAACAGAAAGAGAATTTTCTACAGCTTAGTGTTCTGTTCCTGTTTCTGTTGTTTGTCACTTGGCAGTTTTAGCACTAGAGCACACACAACACACAAATCATTCCTCAGAAAAATGGACATGCTTCAATAACTTTAAATATTTTCGGGCCGCACTGATACTTCCCTTAGGCCGCATGCGGCCCGCGGGCTGCGGGTGATCAGTCTTGGTGAAGATCAAGGAACATAAATCAAGAAAGCACAGAATAAAATTAATTCTATCGGTTTAGCATACATAAAAATTGGATCCAAAAAGGATAATAAAGGACATGGGAAACTATTTGGTCAGTATAAGTATTAATTATATTGTATAATTTTAATGGAAGAAAGCATTCTTGATTCTTCCGGTGGATGCATAGACACTGTACTATATTTCTCAGGGATTCTTGTTAACTTAGTTTTTATTTTTAAAATAACATCATGTAAAAACCGAATTGAGTGTATTTCTGCAACTACTACTATTAACTTTTACTTGGTTTTCACCTGACATTGAATACAAGCAAATAATATGAAAAATATTGTCTTTATTTAACCCTTCGCTTTTATAATCAATGACTAAATATTGGTGGTATTTTAAATCAATGGATTTTCTTATATTGAAATTTAAATTTTCTTATTATCGTTGATTTATATGGTGTAACAGTGGCATACAAAATTAAAATTAATCCGTAGCTAGTTATATATGGGAAAAACCGAAATGAGTCTGATGTAGAATTCTATCTTAATCTAGTTTTAAGATAATTGTTTTACATGTTTTTCTTTTTTTGGCAGAGTGCCAAGCTTGTTTTCTGTTTGTGACACCACTGCAGATCTTCAAAAGAATATATCTCGTTATTAGTGTTTGGGAAAAAGTCATATCTGCATAGATATATACGCGATTTCTTTGCAGACATGAAACGATGCCATAAACTTTATACAAGAAAAATTCACTGTTTATTTTATCTTTGATTATATATGTTATAATGCCAAGTCTTCATTTTTCGAATTAACGCAATTGGTTGGTTTTGTATGAAAGAGTTACTGTGCTATGATTTAGCAATTATTTAGCATTAATGCTTCTAATCATTTGAATATTATTTAGGAGGTATTCTTACACTTTTTCAAATTAGCATTTGAATGTTTTTTGATATTTACATATCTAATGAATTCTTATTTTGTGCCATTCTTATTTTTGATGGAATTTTGCATCACTACATAAAATCGAAATACGTCAAAAGGGTTTGTTTGTTGTACTTGATTATATGATAAGATTAGGAGATAGGTCTTATTAAGTGCATCACTACATACATAAAATCAAAATAGTGGTCGCCTACACGATGAATATATATTGAGGGCTTAATACTTCCTTTTTTAATACAAAAAAAAACAAAAAACAGAAAACCCTATGTAACTAGTCCAACTATATGAACCAATATAGAGTTCATGGTTGTACCTTTAAATAAATAAAATTATTATTATTGATATTAGGTTGCCTTCAAAGAATTTATAGTTATGCTAATCAGTTTAGTCTATTACCAAAAATGAAATTTTGATTAATTAAACTTAAAGACAACGTTACACAATCTATTGAAGCCATTTTCCTTAGAAATCCATAATACTAATGCTATTTCGAATCTACTATATTTATGTTAACTTATTAATTAATAAAAATTAAAGAAATTTTGTTGTTTTTTTTAATCAAAAACCTGCGACAAACGAATAAATTATGAAACCCTAAAAGGTATATCAGAAATTCGGATCAAATTTTTATACCTTTTGATTGATTAACAAATAGCCCTACTCCAAGTATCAATGAAAATTTTTTTGGAAAATTTTCTTAGTATAAAATGTGAAAATCTGTAACGTTTGTTATCAGTTTTGTGAGTGCTTTGCTAATAAAAATACATTAAAGAAAAAAAATGCGTAAATTTTTGGTACATCAAGAAAAAATTTGGAATTCAAAAATGGATATATTATTAATTAAAACATAAATATTATTCGTACAGGTATTGTGTTTGGTAGCTTTTGTTGGAGCAGCACCACAATATAATTACAATTTACCATCTGCATCTCATTCATCGGGAATTATATCTGGAGTAGGACATAATCATGATGGAGGATTTATAGGATCATCTAATGGTTTTGGAAGCCATCATGGAAGCTCTTCTGGATCTATAGGATATCAAGCACCAATTATAACAAAGAATTTCTTTATTCATTCAGCACCAGAAGAACAACCTGATGTTGGACAACATAAAGTTGTTACAGTCGGTGCACCACGACGAAGTTATAATATTGTATTTATTAAGGGACCATCACAATCAACTAGAACTAGTGCTGGACATATTACAATTCAACAAGCTCCACAAGAAGATAAAACTGTCATTTATGTTTTGGCGCAAAAATCTGAAGTCGGTGAGATTCAAACTGATGTTCAAGCGTCACAAGTTCAATCGAGCAAACCAGAAGTCTTCTTTATTAAATATAAAACTCCAGAAGAAGCTGAACATGCTCAACACCAGATTCAAGGTAAACTATATTTTAAAGAAGGATTTAAGAAGATTTTTCTAAACTATTGTAATTTAAATAATTTGTTTTTATTTTTAGCTCAATACGATGCTTTGGGTGGAACTAGCCAGGTATCTGATGAAGGAGTTGCTCCACTTTCCTCAGCTATTGGAACAGTTGGAAATGGTGGGAATGGTGGAAATGGTGGGGTTGCTGTCATTGGTGGAAATGGCGGAATCGGAAATGGTCACAGTCACATTGGATCTGAATCAGGATCTCATGGAGTTGGAATTGCCAGCAATTATCTTCCACCAAACTAAATTTTTAATAATATTTATTATTTTTATTATTTCAATTAATAAATTTCAATTCTAATTTATACAACAACATAATTTGTATTATTTTGGGTAATTGACAGTGAATTTTTTATATTGATTTTTTTGTTTGATCCTTCTGAAGGTGAGGTCACACACAGCAATTTTTGCATCAGGATTTTTTTGGTTGCAGCTGCAAAAGTTGCGAGTCTTGTTCACGCATGTAGCTAAAAGTGTCGCGCAATCTGAAGTTTTTATGCTGCTGCAGCCTAAAAGGCTGAATCCCTAAAAAGACAGTTGCAACGGTCTTCATCAAGCTTTAATTGCTTGCAACTTCCTTCCATTTTTTTCGTGTTGAAAATTTGACGTCTTATTTTAATTTTAACATTTAATTATTGCCATAATATTTGTTTTATGGCGAAGAAGAACAAACTGTTGCCTGTTTACCACATATTTTATTGAAAAGAGAAAGACGACAGCATCGAAAAAGTAAAAGAAAATGCTTGGATAACACTACCTGAACAGTACGGATTTCTTCATAATTTATTATGAAATTTTTCAGGTTGTGTACAATATAAAAATTTAGTCATCCAGCAAAAAAGAATCGCAACTTTTTGGATTGCAATGCTATTCGCACTATGCAGCACTCAAGTTTCCCATCTTTTTAAGCTGCGTTACAATAAAAGTTTTTGTGTGTGATCTTAGCTGAAATGAAAATTCGATTTGAAGAACCTAACTTTGTTCAAATGTTTTAAAATCAAAGTAAAATACTATTAATGGTTGGCAATGACTAACTACCGCCGAGCCTTATGTAGAATGACGTCTAGTCCGAATACTTATGTTACACACGCAGAAATAGTTAAGGCCAATCTCCATACAGCCGATATCCTATATCTGATGCAAAGTGTAACTAATGCTAAAGTATGGAAAGCTCCTATCCTTACCGTTTTTCAAAATTTGCCTGTTCTTTCTCAAACAATTTTCTATCCACTGCTGACATAGATAGCTACATATTATACGTATGCGTGAAAGAGAAATATAATCTAAGCAAAGAAGCAAGTGTTGAAATTTATATGCAATGCGCAAATACTATAAGAAAGATAAGGTTTTTAAGAGTTTTTCACGTGTTTTTGCTTATTCTGGCTACTTCGCTAGCTTTCCGGACTTTATTATTAATTACACTTTGATCTGATGCAAGTATTGCGTAACACTATACAAAGACTAGTTAAACAAGAGAAAGGGAGAAAACAATCATCCTACAAATTTTGTCGGCTTTTGCATTTCTGATTTCCCCATCTGATTTTCGATCTGCAGATGATTCCCCTCAAAATCAGATAAACATGTTTATCTGATTTATATGGCACTTCATCTGCGGGTGCATACTCACACGATACCGTCGCACACTATAAATTTTTCTAAATTGTGTGGGGAGATTCTAATGTTTTTATTGGATCAATCCCAGCGAAAATAGCAAAAGTCCATCTCTTTCTGGTTTTCTGATTTTTCTCGTCAGAATAGGATGTCGGCTGTGTGGAGATTGGCCTTTATAATATAGTTATAACATCCTTGTACACGATAACACTTTATCATCAACACTGGACTATCTTTCATCGCAAATACAAATTGTTAACGTATTTCTGTATTTGCCTGGACCATCAACTACATCGTATCGTTTATGAAAACTGCTATAGTCGACTCTTATCTATATTTATCACCGTTAAAAATACTAACGAGTTCCTAATGTTTTATGATAAATCGTTTATGCTATTGAAAAATCAGTATTCAAAGTTGTGTCTGGAAGAAGCGCAACATCAGCTCTATTATATGAGTACGGGTACGAGTACATTAATTCCAATTTCCAAAATTTCATAATTTTTCTTTTTTTGCACTTTTTCTGCAGAAAACGAATTGCAACAAAAAATCCAAACGTGATTCCGGTTGTCTAAAATATTGTTATATAATCATTTTAATAAAATATCATAAATATCAGTTTTAATCAAAACAAAATTTTTACAAACGCTTATTAATTTTACAAATACTTTCTATGCAAATTCATAATGAAAATTGTTCGGAGTTCAACTCGAAAACCTACACAAAAAAAAAATTTGATTTTAAATATTTAAAAAATTTTATTATCGTTTTGATTATTTTTTTATAGTTATTATATTAATATTTATTTATCAGAAAACATAAAAATTATTAATATATTCATAATTTTAAATACATATCTCCAATCGAGGAAATGGCGACACAAAACTCATTCATAACACTGTCACTGATCAATTGGTGATTGGTGTATAACATAATGAGTTCCTAACTAAACATTTAAAAAAAACAAAAACAAAAGCTTAAATAGGAACATATACTAAATTCTGTGTTATGGTCCTAACTAGGGCAATTACTTGAGTAAACAGAATTAATCCAATATTTTAAGTATTCAACGCTAAAATAATTAATTATTTCATTTAAGAGAAACAAAGCAGAATAAATTTAGAAAGAGAAAATTAGACACGATCTTCCCAATATCTTCTTTGAAAATGACAGACACAAAAAATTTCGCACAAAATAAGGAAATATAATTAAAATTTTTCATTCGAAAGAATGAAGTAACCTATAAATCAAATATATTCTATTTTACATCATGCTTCCTATAAAATAATTGTAGCAAGCGAGAGCATTCATAGTCTTATGGATTTTTGACTAAAGAAAGAATGAAATAAAGAAAGCAATCGAAATTTTTTTAACTCAATTTTTTAAACAAAAATCACGCATTTCTTTATATTTTTAGGCGCCAAAATGAGTAGAAGAGATTTTCGTTATGCATATTACAAATATATATAATAATTTTTAGTTACTGTATGAATAGGCATTCTTATTATTTACATAAGTGTTAGAATTGTTTATTAAAGCTAGATTAACTTTTATCTCTGTTGCACTAACATAATGTAATCTGACAAAATCATAGATTGAGAATATTTTCTCTTTTGTATTTTTATTACGATTTTGCTTTTTCTTTCATATAATAATTTATTTCTCTTCGTAATCAATCATTTTTGCTTAAAAATTTTAATTTCTGGCTTTTAACATAGGAAGGAGTTAATTACTTTAAGACCTCAATTACTCGATTGTTCACTAACCTCGAAAAGTAGTTAATCAAACCATGCCCTAGTCCTAACTGCCAAAGCAAAACAAAAAAGTAATGCTAGGACTTCAGCGCTAATCTCTTGTGATCATTATGACTGGATATTGCTCTTTGAATGAAAACATATCTAGAATATAGATGGTATTACCAAAGATATTAATAAAGAGAAGACGTGGAAAGTTTAAAATAGTTTTTATTTAACATTAGATCTTACATACAAAAGCTTTAAGATCGTAGAAGTTCCTTCCATAAGAACTAACATAGTTTAAATGAAAGCTTTTTAGAATTTTATCTTTACGCATTTACATATATCTTTTGCATTACCATCCAAAAAGAATTTAATTCGAGATTCCCGAATCAAAAAATCTCTAAAAAAGACAGAAACTCTAGAGTCTAGATGGTAGATGGTAGAATCTTCAATAATACAGAACCTGTCTGGTTGAAATTGAGGGAAGTGTAAATTCCCGGTTTGTTACACTAGATGTGTGTACTCTAAAGAAATACGAGTTATAGTCACCAGACCTTTTCCGAAATGCTTTCTTTTATTAGAAAGACTAATCACTTTGGAAATGATGTTTGATCCTAATCAGAAGGAAGTGAAATATTGGCATCACAAGTTCTTCTACTACGATACAAATACTTGTTTCAAAATTTCATTTAAATCAGTCAATCAGTCTTTGAATTATCTTAGGTTTAATATTTTTTTTCTTAAAACTTTGATGGTATTCCATACCACAGGGCACAACATCTAATGAACAAAATAAAAATTAAAATTTGATGATTAAACAACAATAATTAGGTAATATTTAATCGAAAGTTGGTCCATAGTTGAAAACTATTTAAAATTCGTTGACTCCAAAAATCTAGCGGATTAAAACAATAAAAAAAAGATGGATATTAAAATTTTTGCATGCCAAATAGCCATTATAACACGATGCTAATCATTACACGATATATTAAAACGTTTAAAGAAAAAAGTTAATAATATTTAAAAAAAAAGAAAGAAAGATAAACCAACCTTTTAAGCTTTGGCAAAAAATTATGAAATTATAAACGAAATTATTGAGGGTCATCATTTTTTTGTGGCAACAAAATTTTTTTGATTGATTAAAATCCTACAAGCAAATTCTTCGTTTTTCCCTTTTTTTTTTTGGTTATGGTTTTGGTGGACATTTTTTGCCTGTACAACAATTTTTGACAATATAAAAGTGGATGTTATCTCTTGTTATCATCAGTTCAGTTAGTGGATTTGTACGTACAACAATATACCAGGAATAAAAGAATATGCGCGGATTTATGGTAAGATTACAATTTTTTTGGATAAATATGATTTAATCGAAATATAATAAAAATTCAATAATTTCAGATACTTTGCTTAGTGGCAACAGCTTTTGCTAAACCACAATATGACTACCAACGTCCTGGTGCACCATCAACTGGTGGATTTGCTTCAGGAGGATTACAAGGATTTGGAAGTGGTCAAAATGGTCATTTCGCCGCTGGCGGATTTGGCGGAGCTGGTAGTGGATCCGGATTTGCAGGTAGTTCATCTGGTGGATCTAGTTTATCCGGTGGTCAATTCCAATCAGGAGGTTCAAGATTCTCATCTGGTGGATCAGGATTTGGATCAGGTGGTTTAGTAGGCGGTTCAGGATTTTCTGGTAGTTCCGGTTTTCAAGCAGGCGGTTCGGGTTTATCAGCTGGTTTATCAGCTCCAGGTTTTCAAGCTGGTGGTTCTTCAGGTTTTCAATCTGGTGGTTCTTCAGGTTTTCAAGCCGGTGGTTCATCAGGTTTTCAATCTGGTGGCTCATCAGGTTTTGGATCTGGTGGTAGTCGAGATTTTTCGTCCGGTGCTGGTTTCTCATCTGGCAATCAAGGATTTTCTTCTGGTAGTTCAGGTTTCTCATCCGGTTCATCTGGTCTTTCTGGAGTTGGTGGTAGTAATGGTTTTGGTTCATCAAGCAGCGGATTCGGTGGACAAGTACCAATTATCTCAAAACAATTTTATCTTCATTCTGCTCCTGAAGATCGTGATGATGCTTCTAATCATAAAACAATAACTGTTGGAGTACCACGTAGAAATTATCGTGTTGTATTCATTAAAGCACCAACAGATAACAGTTTCAATGGACGACTTTCAGTTGCACCAGCACCAACTGAAGAAAAAACTGTTATTTATGTTTTAACGAAAAAAACCGATCTTTCTGATCTTCAAACTGATGTACAACAATCACAAACTCAACCAAGTAAACCAGAAGTATTCTTTATCAAATATAAGACACCAGCTGAAGCTGCTCATGCCCAACATCAAATTCAAGGTAATTAAGAAAATGGAAACATGTCTAAATAAAAATATTAATTATGATTTTAAATTTACAGCTCAATATGATGCTTTAGGCGGAACTAGCCATATTTCAGATGAAGGTGTTGGACAAGTTAGTTCAGTGGTTGGTTCACTTGATGGAGTTGGTGGCGGACATGGTGCATCAACAGTACAAGGAGGTAGTAGTTTTGGAGGGCATGGTGAACAGGGAGCTGTCAGTGGAGGCGCCGGTGGTGGTGGTGGTCTTGAAGGATCTGCATCTCAAGGTGCTGATCCTAGTCGCGCATATTTGCCACCAAATTAAGAACGTTAAATGTTTTGTTAATCCATATATACTTATATTGTTTACGTTATTTTAAATAAATATAGTTTGTTTTTATAAAACTTATATTGTTTTAATTTATCCAATTTGGAAATTAGTGTCCAGCGTGCAAAGGGAATTATATTTTATCTATTTCCTTAACTAAAATATGCATCTTTGGATGATCTTCCGAAGAATATAGAACTAATCGGAATGGGCTTTTATTGGTCTGAAGTTTTTTATTTACGTGTAAAAGTTTCTTCTCTACGTCGATAGATTTCAATCAAATTAAATAGGTTTCTTTTATTTCCTAGAAGATTTACAAGGTTTACAATCAGTTTTATTCGAATATGTTTTCACGTAAAATTCATATTTCCAAATATTTGTTTTAAGTAATTTATTATAACAAATTCACTTTCTCCTTCTGCCATTAAAAATCTTTATATTTTTTTATTCCCAAATATGTTATATTTTAATATTCATAAAAAATTTATAGGCAATAATCACACCTTTATCGGGTTTTTCTTGAAAATAAAGAAAATATTCCATTTTTATTCAAAACTTTTTGATATTATGTGAATGCTTTTCTTCGAATAACAATTTTAAACTTCCTCTTTAATACAAAAACAGAATGATTTAAAACAATAAAATCTATTTTATTTTAATATTATGAAACGAAAATTACATATTTTTAGTATTTTTGGATTATTTGCGTATTTAAAGTTAAAAAATTTTGTTAAAAACAATTTCTTTTTGGTTAATTGAAAATATACTATTATATATATGAAAACGCCTTCACAATAATTGCATTTTATTTTTAAGGAAAACATTTTATTTAAAATATTGTATAAATACTGGGAATTTAATAAAAAACCAATCAGTTCCTTAAAACACAAGTTAACGAGTGTATTTTATTTTAAATTTTAATAATTTTATGAAAAATGTTTTATTTTTTGGTAAGTTATAAAACAAATAAACGTTTTTATTCCATAATTTTCATACAAAAAATTTGCAATATTTCAGTTACTTTGTTTAGCTAAATTAATATTTGGACAATCTGGATATGTTTATCAACCAGAAATTGGTCTTGGTAATGTTGGTATTCAACAATCACCAGGATTAGGACAATATTTCTCAACAAACGTACGACAACAAGAAGAAAATATTGGATTTACCAATAATGGTTTATCAAATGGTTATATGAATATACAAAATGGATATCAAATAGGTGGAAATATACCACAACCATTTCAAAAATTAACTCCTCAACAACCGATACAAATTTCAAATAATCCAAATCTTATGACAACAAATTCTGGACAAAGTATATCAAATGTTTACACAAATCAAATACGTATACCACCTGCTGTTGTTGAAAATGTTAATGGATATCCAACAAGTGCAATTGTTCGACAACAATTTCAACCACAAACAATTGGTAATCCAAATTTATCAACAGGGAATACAGGAATTGGTTCTACAAATGGTGGACAATTACAACAAACACCAATTATAACAAAGGATTTCTATATTCATTCGGCTCCAGATGAACCAGAAGAAGAAGAAGTGAATAAAATTATTAATGTTGGACAACCAAGAAAACATTATCGTGTAATTTTCATTAAAGCACCACAACAATCTCATAAATCTGCTCATGTTACGTTGGCACAAGCACCTAGTGAAGAAAGAACGTTAATTTATGTTTTAAGTAAAAAACCAGAAAATGCTAATATTCAAGCAGATTTAAAAGAATCGGTACGAGTTCAAAATAAACCAGAAGTCTTCTTTATTAAATATAAAACTCAAGAAGAAGCTCATCATGCACAAAAACAAATTCAAGCACAATATGATTCTCTTGGTGGTATCGGACATATTTCTAATGAAGGTGTATCACCAGTTACATCTGTAATTGGTTCTTTAGATAAACTGCAACAAGGATATCCATTAAATATTCGTCCAATATCTCCTACGATTGGTACTAATACGGGTTATCCAATACCACCGCCTTCGATCGTTGGGAATATGAGTTATTTACCGCCAAATTAAAAAAATTTCTTTTTTCATATTTTGTTTAAGTTTGTTAATGATTTTTGTTTTTAATTTTAGTATCCTTTTTTTAATAAAATATTTCGTAAATACAAAAAACATTTTGTACTGATTTTGAAAGTAAAGTAATTTTATAAGCTCTCAATTTCAAACAAAAATTACTCATGAAAGTTCCAATTTAAGTTTTGCCCATTTAGTAAGTACAGATCCGCCGTAGAAAAAGCCTTTAAATTTGGAAGTACTTCAATAGACAAGTGAAGAAAAGGAAGCCTAAATGAATTTTGTATGCGTACTAAAAGGATCTTAGTTGTACAAGACTTACGATTTGGCGTTATCTTCTTCAAGGATTGTAAAATAATCCAACTATAAACTTCAATTACTATAACAAACAACCGGTAGTTTCTTCCATTTGTATATCGCCATAACAATGGACCTTTAATTGTCTGGGGCAAATCCACTAGATCTCAATTTTAGAAACACAGATGATCATTAGGATTGCTATATAACACATGCTCAAATAAGTCAGTAGGATGACATATAGAGCGCAGCACGAATACAAAATTCACATAATTTTTGAAGAGTACCAATCTTTTTAGGCATACTGTCAAAATTTCATGATATTTGGTTTGTTTGTTGCGAAGTTTCAGTGCTTTAAGTGAAGCAACTTTTGTTATTTTAAAGAAAATGGATAAAAAGGAATTTCGTGTGTTAATGAAACACTGCTGATACCAAAAAGTTGCTTGATAATTATTATCCGGACTCTTCATCTTCGAAATCCACCGTTGGAAAATGTGGTGCCTTTTTAAATCTAGTCGTACAAGCCTTGAAGGCGATCCACGTTAAGGACATCCAAAAAGTGTACCAACAACAGAAAATATACAAAAAATACAGGATATGGTTTCGGAAGACAGACGAGTGGCTGTGGATAAGGTAGCTGACACCCTAGCCATCTCACATAGACCAGTACATCACATCTTAGCTGAAGTTTTAGGTTTCAAAAAGCTCTATGCAAAGTGGCTGCCGCATTTTCGAAAAATGGAACAAAAACACATGCAAATGCGACTTTCTCAACAACATTTGAAGCATTTTCGAAAGGATAAAGTGGATTTTGTGCGCCGATTCATCACTATGGATGAGACTTGGGTTTATCAAAACCGATAATTCGGCTCCAAAACGGGTTAAGACCCAAAGATCAGTGAAGAAGGTTATGGCATCAGTTTTTTGGGATGCAAAAGGAATTTTGTTGGTGGATTACCTCCAAACTAGTAAAACAATAAACTCAGATTATTATTGTAACCTTTTGGACCAATTGGATGTAAAAAAAGAAAAAGTCATTTTTTCCTACTGACTTATTGGACCATGTGTTAGGTCTTCGTCATTGACCAGTTTTTCATCCACACTATCAATGTTCCATGTACGTTTAGCATTGTACATCCTAAATCGCAAAACAACACGAAACTCTGGAATCAAATTTATAAACAAAATTTGAAATTTTGCAGTGTTTTAGATTGGCAATTTTTAAGTCAATAGATTGTTTCACTTTATGACCATTTGGAAACTTTTATGTGACTTGAAAATTGGTTTTAATTATAAGTCTAGTTTCATAACTATATTGTTATTTTTGTTTGTTGGCATGTTCTTTAAATTAATTGCCTCCATAAAATCCCAAAATCAACATAAATATTGATGAAATATAATTTTGATGGACTTAAAATGAACCATTTCTTGTGAATATTTCCGTTCATATTTTTTGATAATGATCCTTGACCTATTGCATAAGATTTATAATAGTATCACAAAACTAAAGCAAAAGCGAATTTAATTTAAATCTATTTGAATAAAACCTTTTTTTTTAATTTGTTGTTTTTTCTATAGTTTTTTAATTAATGGAATAACTGCTCGACTACCACCTGTAACGATTTTTGGTTTAGTTCCATCCGAAAGAAACCTATTTTAGTAAAGCTTACAAAAGCCGAAAATGAAAATATAAAGCCAACTTGGTTTTTAATAAATCATTAATTAAGTTTTAACATGTCTAAAAATGATTTATGTGATTTTTTGAAAGTTAACCTTAAACTTGATAATAAGATATTATTTAAAAAAAAAAGAATTCTATAAATACTAACTATACTCTCGTAAAAGCTTAAGAGTAAAGAAAAAACTTCAACTATTTTAATTGATTTTTAATTTTTTATTGGTAAATATTTACGTGAATTGGAATCTTTATTTTGATAAACCGAATTACGAGTAATTACTGAAGAAACTGGAGTGTTTTCATCTCGTGACACTTCACTTAGGCCGCCTAAAGCATCATATTGTGCTGTAAAACAATTTGTTTTAATTAAATACATAATAATACTACTAAAAAATATCTACCTTGAATATGACGTTGTGTATGAATAGCTTCTTCATCATTTTTATAGCGGATAAATACAACTTCAGGTTTTCGATGGATTACAGGATGACTATTGAAATTCCCATGAATATCAATTGGATTCGATTCCTGATTTAGAACATAAATTATAGTTTTCTCTTGAATTTGTTCTGGTATCAATTGTAAAGATGTTAATCCTGATGATTGTGTTGGTGTCTTAATAAAGATTACCCGATAATGTTGTTTCGGTGTTCCCAATTGAAGATGTTTATGATTATTCTCAGATGTTTCTTCTTCAGGAGCCGAAAAATAATAGAAATGTTTTGATACTGCTGGTAGTTTTCGATCTACCGAATCAAAATGATTCATAGAAACTTTTGGAGTATTTATTCTATCGAAATGTTCATTATGAAATAATGATCCTTGTGGTGCAAATGATGATAAATATTGTGTTTCTCGTTTATGAATTATTGATGATCGATAATTATTATGAAATTCATCGGGTAATCCATTAACTAAAGTTATTAAAGAAATTATCTATATTTTAATTATGATTGGTTATTAATTTAAAGTCAATTTTTTTTTACTTACTAGATAGAAACGCATTATTTTGAGTCGCGTTCACGCGAAGTGTTTTTTTAGTAAACTGATCAAAAAAAATTGCAATTTAATGCTTTTATAATAAAATATAAACAAATATATATAAATTTTTCTTTTTTTTTTAAGGAGTGTCCATCCTATTTAGCCATATTTAGATACGAATAAATAATATTTACCAAAATTTTTGAACACTAATATTGTCAATAAGTTTGTTGCGTAATTATTTTCGATTGTATTTAAAAATCTTTTCAAAAATTATTCCATATTTATTTAGTACAGCCTAGGTTAAAAGCCTGAGTTGAATATGTTCGATATGCATCCATATTCTTGACGAATAATAAGTCTTTTCAATATTGAACACATTAAGATTAAAATTAAGTTTTAGGGGGTTCATGTACGGCGACCTTTAAGATCTATTGTACCCCCTCTTCTTTAGTGCAGTAGTTAAGTTAACTTCCCATTCTAGAGCGCATCCTTCAGGCCTATGTCCAAAGTGTAACTAATGATCATATCATAGTTACGCTTTGCCTATTTCTCTGAGGAATTTTAGAATCCGGAGTGGGTTAAGAGATGAATACATAAATACGCATTGGTTTTTTAAGTAACGCTGGAAAATCACGTTTAATTTTAGCTCATTAGAAAATCTGAGCTCTTCAGTCGGAATCTCCTTTCGAAAATATTACCGAAGCAATATTTCTTCATATTTTTTTAGCAGTACGATATTACAGCTTTTAAGCTGTTAATGTGCTGTGATTTAGCAATTATTTAGCAATTATTCTATTTAGTATCTTAAAGTAATACAAATTCTTTAATTCTGTTAAAATCCTTATAATAATGAAAACTTCACAAATTTTTAACTCAAATCAATGTTTAGTTTTTTCACTTTTGGAGCATTCTGTATATGCAATTTGTCGCCAAAATTTATCTAATAAACTGATATTGAGAAGAATCATTTTACTCTCTTTACATTAACTAAATCAATGATTTAGTTCGAAACTGAGTTAAGTAATTCCACTCCTTGAGACTCTTTACTACATTAATGGTTTCTTCTAAATTTCATATATTTTCCATCATTGTCAAATTGATATACAAGTGCACATATATATGCACTGACTGGCGTCATATGATGTGATTTCCAATTATAGCAATGGAATATTTTTTGATGATGACCTTTTTTCTACATATATGTAAAAATTATGCAAAATAAATATCGTAATCGTCTTTATTTTTAAAGATTATGAAATAATATTGTTGAGTGTCAAATACCTAAAATAAAAGTTCAAATTCTTTACAATCTTTCCATAAATATATGTATTTTCAAAAATAGCCCGAATCAGCGCCAATAATAAATTTCATATCTTTTATATTGGTAATAAAAGAAACCATATTTGGGTTTATAAAAATGAATTCTTGAAATTCCAGTTTTTAGTAATTACGATTAGATGATTTTTATTACGATTTAGATGCTAAAAAGACAATTTAATAAGTTAGTTTTTATTATATTTAATCACTATTTAAATTAAAATATTGTAGGATATAGGAATTTTCTTTTAATGGTGTGCAACCAGACGTTTGTCCTCAACGCTGACTAAACATTCTATCAAATATATAAAGTGAGCCATTGTTAGAAATTATAAAAGCTTATCAAATTATAATGTTATATATTTACATCCAAACACTTTTGTCAACTACAAAGCCTTTTTAAAGCTGTGGAAATGTTCGATACTGCAGCAGACACTACTTACTTGCCACAATAAAAATATTGATCGGATCACCAAGTTTTTGAATTGAAATACTTCTATTGGGGCGATTAGCAAAAATTATGTGACAATTTTCGGTGACGAAGCGTTGCATTATAAAAAATCTCATTATATGGAGGTCATAATGAGGATTATTTCTGTCGAAGACCAAATAATTTTATCTGCCACCGTTATGGCGCTGTAGTCGATACAAATTTTTGAAGTTTTTATATGGGGGTCATACACGATTGAAATGTTCGGCAAAGTTGTGGAGGTTTTTATGGGGATTATTCCTGTCGAGGAGCCAATAGTCGTATCTCTCACCACTTCGGTGCTATATTCAAAAAAAGAGCTTCTGTTTCACTTCTACAGTATGGTCAAAAGCACACTTCCGTTTTTTCTTTGAGTATAGGTAGGTGTACCCATAGCCAAGTAATAAGCAATTCGTATTCATGAAGTTCTTAATTCAATTCCAATTCTGGTATGTCCGTCTAAGTGTGATATCGTACTTATTTTTATAGTACAACTTAACAAAACCTAGAAAAAGGATATTGCTCTCTCAATAATTTATGTTACTAGCAAATTAATTTGCGAATAAATAATTTAAAGTTTAAATTTTTATATTTAATAATTCAAAATGTCCACCTTTTGTTTGGTTTTTGAATGATTAGAATTGATGAATGATATTGAATGCAAAATAGATCCATCAATTAATAAACCTGTCATTTATATTTTATTATAATTATTATTATTGCTGTTTTTTTTTAATTAACAACGCAATTTATACGTTGACCGCGATTTTTAATTTTTTTCTAAAACGCCTAAAAACATGAATTGATAAACAAAAGTATTGTTTTGTTTTTTATTTCGATTCCAATATCAATATTAAACTAATTTATTGATAACATATTCAAAGTATTTTATCATAATCATTAGATATACACTGAGAGAAATAAGTACCTTTGTGTCAGAAACGATTTTGAAACAATCCACTTACTTATTCGTTTGCTTAATTTCGTTTCCGTTGTTAATATATCTATTTTACTACGTTTTTACTAACTCGGTTTCTTGTTTGTTTGTTTGTTTGTTTGTCCAGTACAAATCTTGCAATCGATTTTTAACTAACTTCCCGATAAGCTAGACATTTGAAACTTTCAGAATAGCTCAGAACACGATGACAATGCATTCTTTTAGCCATCTTTACGCAAAATTGAATTAATTTTTCTGTAAATTTTGTTTTGTATGGGAAGTTAGTTCGGAGAAAAAGTATATACTGTTTAATATTTTAAAAACGTGGTAAGCTTAAAGCAATATTATTCTCGATTCGAATTTCTTTCTTTAGAGAAAAATATTAAATGATTTAATTTTAAATTTAATATAATTAAATCGTGCTTATTTTGGGTTAAACAATCCCAAATTTCGAGAAAAAAATTTTATCAACTAGTTTTTAATGAAACATTTTAAACACGTAACTTGTTTCAGATCGTGTGTTTCGACTTTTCATAAAAATGGAAGCATAACTTGTTTCAATCACATGAAGTTTGTTTGCATTTTACGAGGTTGGTCGAAACACAACCTGTGAAACGAAAAACGTAGTACCCCACCCAGCTGTTTAATAATGAACGATGATATTCAAAATCATTTACGTTTTCCATCAGCACGTTTATGACCGAAACAAACCAGTTCGGTCTGATTTGGTGTTTGTACCAAAATAAACGTATTAAAGATACAATCGGTCCGGTTCGGTCTTCGTTTATGCGTAAACTAAAAATTATTCAATCGTACCGATTCGATATCCGCATAAACGTATTGCATGAATGCAATATGTTTGCTGCAACTTCTAATTTTTTTATTAATTTTTCTATGTGTGTACAAATATATTGGTCAATAAATTTAGTTTTGTTTTATTTCTTTCTTTAAGATCTCCTTAATCCCTTCAAATATTTCACATTTTCGATAAAATAGCGGATGATAATGATGGTGTCATCAATGTCAATTTGATTAGTAACCTTCAAATCATTAAAGATTTTCTAAATTAGTAACAAAAACAACGAAAAACATAGAAATGCAACAATAAAATATGAGAAATTGAATAATTAATAATATTTAAACAATAATCAAAAAAAAAAGAGAGAATTAATTAATCCGAATCTAAATCGAAAAATTATATTTTATTTAAAATAAAAATTTTGTTTTTAACATAGTTTAAAGTTTGGTAATAATTTTCCTAAATATCGCGATCGTACGTTTGAATTTTGATGAGCCTAGAAAATATTTGGAAGAAGAAAAAAAAAATTATCATAAAACATTAAAGAAATAAAAAAAACACTGAACAAATTTTAACACCTTGGAGCAATCTGGACCTTTAACAAAGCCCACATAATGGCCTACACGCTCATTTTTATTGGCATTAATGAAACAATTCGTATACATGTTTCCGATATATAACAAAAAAAAACAAACAAATATCATAAATTAATTCTAATTATAATAATCTGGATTATCTTTGAAAATTAAATTTATGTTTTTTTTTTTTCTAGTTTTGGAACATTTATTACGAATTACACGAATCAATTTCAATGATAGTGGATCATCTGGAAACCGTTAAATGACATCGAAACTGGATCAAAGCGTTACTAAAAGGTTACTCAGTTTTTATTGCCAAAACAAAACAAGCAGGACTAATAATTGATTTTCTTCGATAATAACCGCGAAATCATAGTACATATTAGTTATGTATGCATTTTGTTGCAAATGTTCAATGGTTTGAAATCAATGTATGCTATTGTATGTAGAACCGATCTAAATTGAAGTGAAGTAAACTTTCTTCGAAAATTTAGGGATGCTTCAAGCGACGAACATGGGCAGTTAAATGAAATTTTTTAGGTAAATCAAATGCTTTGAAGAGGACTAGGTTCCCCAATCGGGAAACTCTTGGTCTCGTAGGGATCACAATGGGCCCATAAGGTGCCTGGTGTTGTACGCAGTACCCCTACTCTACCTATCTACCTACATATAAACTAGTAGATAGACTCCTACTTAGTTAAGAGACATCTACAGCACCTAAAGTGATACGATTTCTTCATATTTGGATCATTTTACAGGCGTTGTATGTAACTGATAACATCGTGCTGGTAAATTTGTACAAATTAAGACTAAAACTGTGTTTACAGCTGACATTTATTCATTGAATAAAATTGTCTGACACTTGACATTTATATATAGCTTACAAAAATATTAAAAAATATGTTAACATACTTAAAAATTCGAACAAAAATTATGCCAATCAAGAATTTAAATCTTAAAGGACATGGTGACCAATTTAAATAAAATCTTAAAAAATGCAAAAAAAAAATTGTCCAGAATTTATTCTTTATTTAAACTAATGTCAGAACGAATACATTCTTAAAACGCTTAATAAACAGCTGGTAAGTATTCATTCGGTGGTGGTATATACTTTGGTGGTGAACTTTCCGGTACCGAACCAATAACTGATGTTATTGGAGAAATACCTTCATTTGATACATGAGTAGATCCTCCCAAAGAATCATAATGATCTAATTAATACAAAAAAAAAACATAAACTTTTCCAATCGATTATACCAGTAGGCCTACCTTGAATCTTTTGTTGTGCATGAGCAGCTTCTTCAGGAGTTTTATATTTAATGAAAAATACTTCAGGTCGACTCAATTGAACTGGTTTTTCATCAATCGAAGTTTGAATATCGATTGGTTCATGTTTTTTACTTAAAACATAAATAATAGTTTGTTCTTCATTTGGTGCTTGATTGATATGAATACGAGCTGGACTTCTTGGTTGAGATGGTGTTTTAATAAACAGTACACGATAATGTTTTTGTGGTTGTCCAACAGTAATATATTTTGGGTCTGGAATATCAGCTGGCCAATCTGGTGCTGAATGTATGAAAAAATGTTTTGTAATTTTTGTTTCAATTGGTTCTTGAAACTGTTGTTGATAATTGTATCCTTGTGGAAAACCTTTCGCACAAAATATACCAACAATAAAAATAAAATTCTAGAAATTTTAAAAAATATATTTGCAATTTTATTTTTTAATTTTTTCTAATTTTTTACCACAATTTTTAACATTTTCTTGTTTGTTTCTTGTTGTTTGATCGATGAATTTGAATTATTTACTTGATTGATTCTATTTATCTTACCTTTTTATACTGATTTTTGTTTTTAGTTTTAACATTATGAAATCTAAGAAACATAATTCATTGTAATGTTCTTCCTAAAATAGAAAATAATAATGTATTTTAAGGGCTTTCAAAATATCGATATTTTATATGTTAAAATTAAGTGTGAAATATTTTACATAATAATATCGAAAATTGATTTTTTATTATTTTGAGAACAACCTGTGAATATTATTCATATATGGAAGAATTTATTGTAAATTATATATTATTAGGTATTCTTGACTATAGTGGGTTTTCAAAATTTTGAATAATATTTTGTAATATTGGCTATGTTTACACCGAGACTTAAAAAGAGACCTAAGTGCTTAGGTCGACCTAAATATGACGGTGTAAACACGTCCAAAGTAACTTAGGGTAGATCACCTAAATTGCAGACCTTAACATTTAAATCGACTTAAGAACTTTTTGACAGCTGATTAGATGGCACTGCATTAGTTATTAGTTAATCTCAAACATTATCATCATCTCTTGATGCCCAAGTTCCACAAATGATCACATATGGCTTTGTTTTATAGTGGAAACAGAATGACGTATCTACAACGGATTCCACACTTTTGGTTTTCAGATTATTTTAAAAATAATCCGTCGTGAATCCGTCGCGATCTGTGTAGTCTAATAGAAAACGTATATATTTAAAATTCTAATGCGTCGTGAATCCGTCGTGGATCCGTCATTCTGTTTCCACCATTAGACTTAGGTCTAGTACGGTGTAAACATGTGTGACCAAACCTAACTTTTAGTTAGGTGACCTAAAAATTTGTCGGTGTAAACGTAGCCAATGTAATAAAATATATTTTTACTTTCCCGATAAATGAATGTTTATAGGAAAGTACTATAATCGTGCGAAAACATAACTTTTATTCTAGAAGGGCTAGAAAGATGAAAATAAGTTCAAAATCCGTTTAATCAAATGAAATTAGCCCCATGTCCGTCCGTCCAACCGTTCGCTTCTTTAAATCGTTAATAAAATCTAAATGGAAGGTCCGTTTTCCATGAAACTTTCACCGTTTTGGTATTGCGTGAAATTCGAGATGGTGTTAGGATCTGACTGAAATTAATATATGTATGGCAATACTATTTGGTAACGATTTTTTGTGTCTAAACACGACAAAATTTTGTGGGCGCGGTGCAGACTAAACTGCTAAGCCGATTTCGACAAAATTTAGAACTGATTAGTTTTTGGCACATATTCAAATATGGCAACACTGTCTAAGAATACGTTTTGTCCAAATATAGTCAATTTTGCACTAGTTGTAAAACCGAAACTACATGTCCAAATTTGATGGGATTTCCACAGTTTATGTACTAAGGTCGAAATTAGAACATATTAACTTTTCAACGGAACTCACTTCTGGCAACACTAATGCGCAAAACTTTTTTTTAAAAAATGTTTTGGTGGAAATTTAGGAACTTCCCTAACTCGGCCAATAATATTCGGATTTTAATGAAACTTGGAATGTACATTTGGGACGGGCCAACTGAAAAGATAAAATATGTCTCCCTCGGTGGGAGGTTGTGGGGGCTAAAATATAAACACATCAATAATTCACTCAAAATGGGCGGATTTTCTTAAAACTTGGTATGCACATTCTGGATAGGCCAAATGAAAAGATAGAGAAAGTAGAAAAACATTAATAATTCGGTCAATAGTTGTCACATTTTCATGAAACTTAGAATGTACATTTAGAATAGGCGAACTGAAATGAATATTTTATGACATTATCAGGAAAGTTCCATAGTGGTCCGGCCGATGTAGAGAAAATGTAAATTCACTGAAGTGGTTTGCTTTGCTCATTTTTTAATACTAAATCTTAATCTTCGTGTATACATATGAATCGAACCGAACCGAAAATTTAGCCTAACTTTGAGAAATACATAGATTTACATCAAGTAATTATAAATTGACTACTTTTAGGCGCGCAATGAAATCAACTTACCAATCTTCTTGTGTTTTGATTTTGTGTTTTATATTAAAATCAAGCATAATACGCTTTGTAAAAACAAAATTTATTATGTTTTCAAATAAAATAATAGCTAATTTATGTAAATAGCCAGTTTTACCGGCATAAAGAACTTGTTCCACCTACATCAACTTCCTCTGAAAATCAAAATATCCGGAGAGAGAAAAAAACTTGTTCAAACCATCGATAAAAGAAGACACTTAAAAAAAACTTGATCCTTTTAAATGATATTTCCAGTTATCCAGAGAGTATATATATAAATCATTAAAATCACTTAAAAATTATTCATAAATTTTTAAATGACGTCTATTCAAATTATAAATATATTAATAAAAAATCAAGAAAAGTTTATGTTCTGTTCTGTTTTATGTTCTTTTTATTTTCGTATATTTTTCTGACATGAAAATGTCATCAAAGTTCAATTTTGACAAAAGCTTTTTTTTTCATATTACAAAAATTTAACAAGAAACTTACAAAAATTGTTCCTAAACAAAATTTACATTAACAAAATAAGGAATAACAAATTTAAATTTCTGTTCATTTTAATGATGTGGTGGCAAATAGCTGGAACTTACTGCATCATTAGCATGTGATAATGGAAATTGTCCAACACTTTGAGCTTGACCAGAGAAACCTCCTTGTTGTGGATATGCACCACCAAAACCTTGTTGTTGTTGTGAGTATGCACCACCGAAACCTTGTTGTTGTTGTGAGTATTCACCACCGAAACCTTGTTGTTGTTTTTGTCCATAACCTGGATAAGTTTCACGAAGATGTTGTTGATCATTTTCACCAATAACAATAAGTTTAGCTGGTCCTAAATCATGAACTTGTGTTGGTGGTCCAGGTAAAGAATCTAAATGAGCTAGAAAATAAAAATAAAAATAATTTTAGTTCAAAATTTCTAATAACTAAAATTTTCAGGACTTTTATGGGTTATGAGTTTGGAAATTGAACTAATAGTTATACATTAAAGATAGTTTATGTAACTCTTTCGGAGGATGATGTTTCTCCAGATAGAACATGAAATGTCCAAATAATTTGAGACTTATTGAATGAATTCAAAAATTCTTAAATCTTTTCATTCCCATACGAATATTTACACTATTACATGGCCTATCCTAAGAGCAAGTAGCGATCACAATAATCTTTCGAGATTTGACAGGTCTCTGATTGAAGCTTTCAAAATTGCGATTTGTATGAACACTTTGCTGGATTGTGTAAATATGCTTAAGGAGTTCTAGAACTAATCAAGCCATCACCATTTATAACATCTAAAGATTTCTTACCAATAATTTGACTTTTGAATTGATTTATTTCATCTTCGGTATTATATTTAACGAAATGAACTTGTGGTTTGTTTTCTGGTTGGTAATGTGCTGCATCTGATGCATGACCATGATATGCTGGTGCTGGTGCTGGTGCTGGTGCAGCATGATATTGTTGTTGAGAACCATAATGTTGTTCAGGTGCAGAATAAGAAGGTTGTTGTTGTTGATAATTTTGATATGATGAAGCAGGTTGTTGATAATTATATCCGCCTGATGGTTTAGCTGTAGCAATAGCTACCAAACATAAAACCTGAAATTTATTATTTAAAATTATTATTGAAATTTTTAAAGTTAATGAATGCGTTCTTACAATTAATCCACGCATTTCGTATAATTTCACTTGTTTCTTGATGAAGAACCAAAATTTACTGTCCTATTAATTTCGAATACCGCAACTTTTATAGGAAAATCTTCGAAGCATAGAAATGTTCTTAATATCCCGGTAATAATTTTAAATATGACATAGATTATGATAGTTTGCATAATTAATCGATGAATCGATAATAAATAATAAAACCATGAAAAATTTCTATTTAGTACCAGTTTTTGTTCTTTTCTGGCTGGTTTTTTTTTTTTACTTTTCTGGTTCTAAAAAGCTTAGGTGGGTGGGATATAAATGTGTGTGTGTGGTATTTTTTTTTCTTTTCTTTAGAATAAGACGTTTGTTTAAATTCTATCAAGAACCCTTTCCATTTCAATTGGATACAAGAAACCAACTAGATTTCATCAAATATCGCATATGAAAATATTAATTCAAAATTGAAAACTTTTACGTATGTAAACATTTCTTTTTGTAAAAGAATCTCGTGCTTTAAAAAGCTTCTAATAATAAAAGAATTTCTAATTCTTGACGAAACAAAAAACAACAAAGTTTATCTTAAGATTTACGAACGGAAAATCCAAGTGACTTTTTTCCAGTTGTATATTTTCAAAAAAAGAATAGAATATTTTCTTATTAGAATTTTTATAGTTTGATTTTTATTCTATTATAGCTGCTTTTTTTGGTTTTTTGTTGTCAAAGTGGTAAGATTTCTGTTTTAAGCAAATTGATAAGATATGTAAATTGGAAATTAAGTTGTTAGATTATTATGATTTTTATTGTGAAAAAACGAAAGTATTAATATTTTAATCCTGTTTATTATATAGGCGGGCCTTTATTGAATTTCCAGAAAAAAAAGTTTTTCAATCACTAAGAAGAATATAAAAGACTTGATTAAAAGCAACAAAAAAAAATTCTTAATCCTTTTAAGTGAATAATTCGATATGTTTTATAAATTTTGATTTGTAACTAAGAGTGAGATTTTTTTTTTTGCATAATTCTGGTACTATTCCGCTACGAAAACTTTTTCCTTCAAATAGTCACAAACAAGCAAATTCACCAATGTGGCGACCAATTGATATCAGTCAAACCAAGAGATAGCATGACATGGAACGATGCTTGTTACTAAATGGAATTACACACCCCAATAAAAAGTTTGTTCTCATGTCATGATCCCGAACATGACTTCAGCATCATTCTAAAATAACTTCCATTTTTTAGATGCATTGATTTACCACAAATTTGTCTTAGATTTTCAGTGATCCAGGCGTATTCGCATTAAAAAAAAAATTTTTGGAAATCGTTTAGTTGTCACTATTCAAATTAAGTTTCTAGATGCTGGAAACTACTATTAAATTTTAGTATCCAAAAGAACCGTGAACCTTGATATTTGAATTTTAAATATGATCTTAAACTTAAGAACAGCGTCCATAGTTCTCTAAAAAGACGCGCGTCCTCAAGTTTTTTTTCCTTTGAATGCATCATGTTGCTCCATTGTGTTTTGTAGGTATGGTATATTTGCCTGAAAATTTTTTTTTTTTGTCATTGATACAGGAGTACAGATGATCGATATGAACTTTTTCATAGGAGATCCTAGATATGTACTATCACATTATCTCATTACTAATAATGATGAAGTCAAATGTATAGACGCAGGTAATACCAGATTACCATATACGACATATCCATGAGAAATTGAGTTTCGTTCTCTAGAAATACCGTGAACGAACCAAAATCTAATTTCTAATGAATGATATTAAAATATTTGAATTTGAATTTGAAATTTTACATGATTTAATTTACGTTTACATGACTTAATTCGTGTTAATTTATGTTTACACGAATCAATTAAGTTAAATTTTTCAAATCAAATTAATTTATTAAGAAAAAATCACAAAAATAGTAAAAATTAGTAGAAATTCTTGTTCTTTATTTCTAAAAAGAAGCAAAAAAATAATGAAATTGAAATTTGCATAAACGATTTACTCATGTGGAGATTATGATATATTCCATAGACATAATGGGGTCTCTTTTCTTAAAACAAGATATTAAAATTAATTATCTCTTTTTTTTGGAATCAAGATTATCTTGTTAAATGGTTATCAATTAGTCCGAGTGAACTAACAAAATACAGTATTCAAAAATAGAACCGGAATTCCGTCTATTCTTGAAGCGTAACGAAAATACATAATACTATAGGAAAAAAACCGTTTAAAATTTTTTTTTGACTTTTGTTATTAAAATTTGTTTTGAATATATTTTTATTAATCAATAAAAATTAAATAAAAAACGCTTACGAATATATTATATATATATATATAAATTTTTAAATATGATGTAATAAAACCATGAAAAAGAAAGAATGAATTAAAGAAGGACCTAAGAATACTATATTCAAATAATTCATGGGGAAATACGTTGTTTCGGGAATGTTTTTTTAATAGTAAACACAGCTTTTTTTCTAAAGGTGTTTCAAGAATGTAAACCTGAACCTTAAATATGTGGTTCAGCCTGTTTCTAGAGAATATGAATTCAATAATTAAATACACAATAGATGTGTTTTTTGGGAAAAAAAGCACGGTTACTATACATTTTATACGCGCCTATTTAAGGAATATTATTATCGGGGTCTAATATTCATGATAGTTTTTTAGTACTATATTCCAGATAATAGATGGCACAAATTACAATTTTCGATTTTTATTGCAGTATTTGAAATTAACAGAAAATTGGTTTGAATTTTGAATCTTACCTGATTTTGGTTTTGCTTTTTATTTTATTTGGTTAAAGCAATACTTCAAAGAGTCGTCTCGGAAAATATTATCTGCCTTAATTACACTATTTGTCTAAAAAAAAAATAATTTTTTGTTTTCTCTATCCAGTAGTACCAACATCCGAATTAAAAGTTATAAGAAAGTGAAATAATAGCCGATAATAATTCCCAAAAAACACAACAATTATAGGTCTGTTTTATTTGCATTCCCTATCCTGGTGCAGGGTAAGTGACAAATAAAACGAGCAGGAGTAGGAGAAAGTTTTAATTCAAATGTTGGTAGCGCTACTTAGCAACCATATTGTAATGAAATGAGTAACGTTTAGCTAATACACTTTTTATGGGAGTAAACTGAACTAATTTCGGATGTGATAGTTACACTTGGTCTGAAAGTATTGTAGGATTTGCTCTTTTGTTATTTTTGTTTTCGATGTAAACTTGTAAACTTGCTCTACCGCAGAGCAAGTGTCAAATGAAACAGACCTTACGTATTAAATTAGACAACGTCATCGGAATCGTATATAAAGAGCCCATAGTTCTATTAGTTTAGACTCTTTTGGGTTCTGGAAACAATAAATATTTCATTCAAATTATTTTTGTTTAATAAAATTCCTATATCAATAAATAGTATTGCCAGTTAGACTGGGAAAAGAGATTCTAGTTTCTTTAATTCAAGCACATTTAAATTGGGATTCTTCAATCGAAGACTGAGATACGTAGAACACTCGTCTATGATCGCTGAATGATTGATTTTGATGCTGAGGGTAATGACTATTGGGACTCCCATCACTTAGACCAAGAATTGGGTCCATTGTGCTAAATGATACAATTGAAATTAATTATGACCATTATTTGAAGTTCAAAAAGGCATCCTTTGTATTAAAAAAAAAAACTATCAATCCGTCTTCCTAATGATTTTCCTTGAGAAAATCTAAATAAATTAATGATTAATTATTATTTTTTTTTGCGGCTAATAAAATCAAAATCAAACTAATTTAGAAACTTTCAAATATTTATGTTTCCTTAAAAGACTGAAACATAATATGTTAACACTTTATTAAAACAAAATTAAACAAAATCAAAATAAATGATAAAAATCTAATAAATTAATTTACAGAAAAGAAAAAAACAAAACATCAAATTCATTATAAAAACATTTTTTTTTATTAATTTATTAATTATTAATATGTTTTTAGATCATATTAAAAATTTGGAATTCAGAGTTTTTCGGCCATGAAAAATATCTTATGGGATGTTTATTAAGGCGCTATCTATTTTATGAGATTGTCTTAAATCAAGTTTGTGCCTTCAAATATTTTAAAAAGTGGATTATCTGGTATCAGAAAAAAAAAACAAATTTCAAATTTCTTCTACAGAATATTATAAGTTTAAATGTCTTATAAATTAATTGTTAATTGTACTAGGAGTTCAGCCCCAGGCTTCCTAGCGCTACTAGATTAAACAATTGAATCACCAATTTCGAATAGGGCTCATGTCGTTCTTTTCAAATTGTTCAGCAGACACAAAAAACTGAATTTCTGCCAAACTATATGGAATTTAAGACCGCGAATTTTTTTGGAAGTGCCAACCATTGGACTGCATCATAACATTCGGAAATGGTTTTCTTTATTATAAAAGTGCCGAAAAAAACAGCTGTTACAGTTTTCCGAGATGAGCCCTTTTCGAAATTGATTGAAGAACGCAGGTGGTTTTAGTAATAAAATGGCAAATAAAGAATGTTTATCATGTTTTGTCCCAGACATTCACCGCAGAACAAGTCCAACTACGTTATTTCTTCAGACACGTTTTCACGTATATAATCATTTAAACATGATGCCACCTCATTGGGTCCTTTGAGGGCTTGACCCTCGTGGTAGGAGTAGAAAGTTACTTTCGCCGTTGGCGGAAATAAAATACTTCCTGGACGGGCAAAATTGGCAATGGGAGATTCTGTATATAATCAAACTTCAAACTCATTATAGTGCTACCAATCACTTGAAATTTTTCAGTGATTTCTTTGACTTTTGAGTAAAATTTGGATGCTCTTATTAACTATTAGTTAATGTCTTAACAATTAGTTAATTTCTTAATTATTAGTTAATTTCTTAATTATAAATTAATTTCTTGTCATTTTGAGCACACGTCAATTTGTGGTTTCCCAAATGACAAATTATAATTGACTTTGAAATAGTTCACATAAGCTAGACGTCTTCAATTAATTTCGAAAAGGGCTTATCTCCAGAAAGACATGCATTTTTTTCCACTTTGGAAACTCTTGCTCATGGAACATGCGTCTATACGTGAAGATGTGATCACGATCATTCATTTGAAGGTAGAAATTTATGTATTTTATCATCTTTGATAGTATTGTATAACATTTTTTAGTAGCTTTACAATGAGGTATATTATTATTAGGTGTTAGGATGTCTAGAGTCTAAGAAGTTCTATGAAAAACGTCATCATAAGGGTGTAAAAGGTTTTGACAAACAATTTGATTGTCTATTTGGTTATTGAAGATCTTAGAATATTGGAAAATTTAATATAGATCACCGATATATGCCTTTAATCTGGATAATTGTTGGGATAGAATTTAAATTACTATATTAAGAAGGCGATTAAAAGAAGTTCACATCCAATCAGTTGATTAAAAATCATATTTGATTTAACCTTTTGGATCTATTAAATGCTATCGAAATTGAAAGTGGTCAAACTTTGGGATAAACCGGTTCTATAATCTACCCACGGATTATAATGATCAAACTATCAAATGGTTATCATCATCAAAATCCAATTTACGTAACAAATTTTTTTTATTTGCATGTGTTTAAAAGACAAAATCCAAAAATTGTATACAAATTAGTTAGATAATCAAAAGCATAAAATTTTATAATATTTACTATAATTTGTAAATTTCAAGTAACCAAAAAAAAAGATCAGCAGCAACACCTTTACACTAAAGCTAAACTTTTAATGATCGCACTTTTGTGTTTGAGAATTCATCATGAGAAAAAAAGAAAGGGCTTTGACTTGGAAAACTGCTATTCCATATGGCCTACAAAAACTCTTGAATTATTCATCGTGGGTAAAAAAAAAGAAACTAAATCACATTCACTCTCGATTTTATATGATCGACCTTAAACTTGAAAATCTATGAATAACGTAGGCAACCTTATTGACCATTCTTGGCGCTTTTAATTGGTTACACGCAATCATATGAAATTCGTTCAATGAAAGCTTTTAGAGAAGATAGAAATGGGAACTAAATAGGTGGTCTTTTTATTTATTAATCTGTTGTATGAAACTATTACAGTATTTGTAGAGATTTAAAATCTATTTCAAATACTCATTTTCTTCGCCTGCGAAAATGATAATTCAAATTATCTTGATTGATTCGATCGAAATTTGGAATAGAAGATTCATGATATAAAAATTAGGGTTTCTGGAAACTCGGGTTTTTAGAACTCGGCTAGTACGTGTCCCAAATTTTGAAAACTCGTCGAGTCCGATTCGAATCCGGATCTAAATCTAAATTCAAATCAATAAGCGAAAGCGTTTAATATTTTGGAGTTCAATAGCAATTCTCATAGTTGAAGTTTATGTGACAAAAAAAATTGCGTCTTCCAGTATTTCTGAAAAGCAAAAATTCTGGTTTATGTTTGCTATAAATCTCGGACTCAGACTGGTCGAGTATTAGAGTCGAATCCCGAATCCGAGTAACTACCCAAATACTCGACGAGTCCGAATCGAGTCGAATAGAGTACCGAAACCCTAATACAAATACAGTTAGTTTGTATTCAATTTGAGCAAAATCAATATCAGGAGAGTGAAAATTGAAAGAATGGTCTTTCTTTTTGCCGAATTTTTTAGTAGAACTTAAATCTTAAATTTAACTTAATCCGAGTATACCATTTTAAACATTCTCTTAACCATAATGAAACCCAAACTTAAATCTCCAGTTTAAGCGTAAGCCAAAGTTTAAACTTCCACTGGAAAAAAATTTTCATGCAAATTATGTTTTTCTTTTATGAATTCACAAATTATGGAAACATTTTTTTGTTTTTTAATTTATGCATTCCACAAGAAAAACAATCAATCGACGAATATATTATTTTTTATTTTTTTTAAAAACTAAAATATTTGGAAACGATAATTTTGCAAATCGCAGCTTAATCTTATTTAAAAATGCTCGCAAAAAAATTTATTAAGAAATATTTTTGTTCTCATAAATAATTATTATATATTGTTTGTTTTTCTACCCTATGGTAGTATACCCCTGGCTCATTCGTATACATGCTAAATGAAAAATATGTTGACTGATTTTAATTAAATTTGGAATATTAGTTGATCTCTAATGAACTGGATTTCATATTCATTGAAATAGGTAACAGGAGAACAAACTCATAAACCAAAAACTAACATTAACCCAAAGCTAACCTACAGTTTAGTTATCACAACTGAAAATTCAGTTGTCACAACTACCCAATAACTTCACAATAATTCTTTATAATTGAATTTCAGTAAATCAGACCAAAGAATAGTGCAGGAAGAAATAGTTGAACAGTAGAATTAAACTTGTCATAAAGTTTTGTCGTTTTTTTATTTTTTGGTTTCCTTTTTCCCATTTAATTCAAAAACTAATTGATTGATTTGAATAAAATTTTCAAAATATTGTAGATTTATCTTTTCGAGATTTTCCTTTTCCACTCGGAGCCCCAATTTCTACCATAGGATATTAAAAAGTTGGCTACATGCAAATTTTACCTTTCTATATGATTATTTTTTTTTGGATTTGTTAAACGATTTTTATAATCATATTTTTTTTGAACCCAATAAAAATATTAATAATAATTTATTATTAATTAAAAAAAAGAAAATATGAATTTTAAAAAAAAAAAAATTAAAAAGATCCACAAAAATGAAAGAAATGAATTTAAATTTTGAGATAATCATTAACTTACTTCCAAATCGTAGCAAGCAGATTAACTTTTCATAATTTAAATATTAATGACTTATCCTTCATTAATTTTATCACAAATACTAATAATTCAAAATTGGTTTCCTAATTTACTAATCAATATTTTATTTTTAATAATAATCTTAAATTTACGAAAATTATTAATTTTATTTAATCTGAAATTGAATTAATTTAGTTAATTAGGATAATATCAGTGACAGATCAAATTAGATTAGTCCTGCTTAAATACATAATAAGTGAGATATGAATTTTTGGAGTTTCAAGTGATCGTGTTTAAGAACTTTATTGAGATAATCTTGTTCTAAAAAATACGATTGCCTTAGTTACAGTTCACTTTAGAAGATTTCTTTTTAGGACTTCTGTTTAATAAAATAAAAATTCAGTCTAATTCAATCCAAATTATATTTAAATAGTGAATAAATTTATCCCATTTGCTATCAAGAATATTGCCAAGATTTAGACCAAATATCTGGCTGAATATTTTCTATAGAATTCATTAGGTTTCAATTGGACAAGGATTGGTTCCAGTGGAAATGTACATTATTCAGTACTCTCTAAATCTAAAGCAGTGATTCCCAAAGTGCTCTATATCGACTCTCAAGGGTCGACGACGACCTGCAAGGGGTCCATGTCAGGGCTAAAAGTTAGTACACCTTTTATTTCAAGTAGAAAAAAATGCATAGGGAAAATATTTTGGATAATGAATCGTATTACTTCATTGTAAATAATTTGTGCTGTTTATATACAACGTTGTATAGTATCTTTCATTATATTTATGATCTTGGGTGGTATACTCAGTGTAGCCCTTTCAAAGTGAGTAGCACTATACCAGCTGTCAAAAATACATTTGAAATTGATGAATTTGCAAAAAATCAACATCAGGTAAGCAGGGGTCTACCTAAACCCGAAAAACATGGCAAGTGATCCACGAGACAAAAAGTTTGGGAACCTGTGCTGTAAAGTGTAGACAATAAAAGTCTCCGTGTAGTTTTTATCCTCAATATGCATCTGTTTTCTTGACTTTATGAGTTCCTAATTCAATAGTTCTAGCGGAATTGCTAAGTAATTCGATTTCCTATCTTAAGAATTACACTTCATTGAAGAAATCACTTTTGAATTTATTAATTTCATGAAAAGTCCTGAGAATATTTAACACTGAGACAACTCCAACTGAATCTTGTTCCATCAAAGAGAAATCTTGTCTGATAGACAATTTATTCATAACATTAATTTTCTCATTCTTATACAAAAATTTAATTTTTCTTAATAAATCAATTCAAAATAATATCTATGTTTTATATTTAAGATAATATAAACATAAACATAAATGTTTTTTTGAATAAATATTAAATAAATGATGAAAATTTGTTTTAAATAAAATAATAATTTTTCATAATAAATATGAAAATTAAGTGTCGAATAAAAATCATGAAAATTGATGAGAAAATCTTGAAATAAAAATAAAAATTATATAGTTTTGATAGTAAATCAAAAAGAAATATAAGTTTTTTTTCGTTTGGCTTTTTAAAGTATAAATTAAAATAAATTTCATAAATCATCGAAAGAAATTGTTTTAACAAGCAAAAAAGACACAATTTTCCCATTTTAAAATGTGGAAATTTCAAAAAATTAAAAATAAGAAAAGGCTGTAATGTAAAGTGTTTTAAAATTAAATTGCAATAATTAATTTCACTGAAAATTGCCGTATTTTTCCATTTAAAATCGATAAAGTGTAATGGAAATTAAAGAATTAAAATAATGATTGCATACTGCGTTAGGCCCTGTTAAAATAGATATGTAATCAATGAAAGTTGGGGGTAGAAAACGCTAATCATTGGCAATCATTGGACAAAGCTCATCTGAGTTGAGGCACGGAATTAAGAAGAAGAAGAAGAATAAGCTTAAATAGGAATTCAAAAACATGAAATTCGGAAAGGAAAGGAAATCAAATTTGATTGAAACTGAAAAAAAACTAAACTAATTATTGAAGTTACCAGCCATTACAAATATGGTAAACATGATAAATAAATTCTAACACTGGGACTACATCAGCTTTTATTTCTGGTATACCAGCAAAATTGTTTGCTAAAAAGCCAGTGTGGACCACCCTGGTATGACATTTCTGGTATACCATTTTCGCAGACAGCACTGGTATACCATTTTTAGACATTTGCATTTAATGAAATGGCGGAAACTAAATTTTTGTGGAGTGAAATTATCAAATTGATAAATATTTTTCGGGAAATGTTTATGAAATTCGAAATCCAAAAATTATAGAAGGATTGATTTGAAAAAAAGGGAGCATGGGAAGATATTGCCACAAAATTGAATTCGAAACTTTAAACCCAATATTTTGACTATTTTTATTTTCTGCTCTCGGTTCAACGCCATGTCAGATACTGAATTGGCATACCAGAATTGGCCCACACAAAAAAAACTGGTAGTATTTTATTTGTGTAAAGCCAGCTGTATACCAGAAATAAAAGCTAATGTAGTCCCAGTGTAATGAAGACATTTTTGATGTCTCCTATTGAGAATAAATAATTGCTTAACGAAATTATACCAAAGTTGTATAGGAGAGAAGAAATGGAAAGTTCAAAAAAGCTTTTATTTTATATAAGTAAATTACAGTAGGTCTTCTGGCGTGAGCTTTAAGTTCCTTAAAAACTTTGTCGTAAGATCTAATGTACGATAATCCACTCATGTTAAATAAAAGCTTTTTAGAATTTCACATATCTTTACCAAAGCCATAAATAATATAAGATGTCTAAAATTATTTTTGCCCATAAATTTTCACTTAAAAAACTAGATGAAATATGAGGAAAAAATATACGAGGAGAATTCGTTCTTATTTATACATTTAGTTCTTACGCTTGGGTTTTTGTACTGGATTGATTAGTAGAGACAATTTTTTTCAAACCATATAAGGAATTTAAGCTTTGAATTCATTCATTTTATGAATGCCATGAATTCAAAGCTTAAATTCCTTATATGATTTGAAAAAAATTGTCTCTACTTTTTCAAAATCCTTTACGAATATAAGGACTTTGTGGCTTTGAATATATCTTCTGGAGAAATATAAATGGCATCGATTTGTATATTTTGTTGTTGTTTTTTTGCTATTCTGATTTTAGAATTAAAATGTAATTCTAGAAATATTTTGCATGTTCGATTGTGTGGGTAACTAGATTATGTCGAATGTATTATATGTATTTTTTCTACGAGTTTCGCGTGTACTTTTAGCTAAATAAACAATTTGAAATTTTTAGAGCTTGGGCCAAGAATTGAAATAAATTTTGTTTTAAATAATGTTTCATATATTTGAAAATTTAATTTTCAAATTTCGAAAAACAAATCGGAAGGATTTTGTAGAAAAGTCCTTTCAATAGTTTTGTCGAAATTTTTGTGTTTAATAAGTTGTTTCGACGGTAAAAGAAAATCGCATTCGTCTTTATTCATTATCATGGAACAATTTGAGCAGTTTATTAAATCTTAAGGAATCTGAAAAGCACGTCTTCGCGTAGTCATAAGGAATTCTGACTTTCATTACATGAAGATTATATAAAAGATTTTCAAATTTTTTAAAATATTATAAAACATTATCAAAAGCCCATTTTGGATTGCCAGATTTTTCCCAATTGTTGTAAACTCTTTCGTTTCCACGAACATAATAAAGCATAGCATTCATACTTGAAGCCAATGATTCTACCACGTGGAAGCGGAACTCCATTTTGTAAACCTGTGGCATATTTTTGTAGATTGCTCAGCATGAAAATTTCAATCAACTGATAATCCTGGTATATTAACCGCTATATAATCTTAAAGATGATAGAAGTTTGAATATTTTCATAAATTTCATAATGAGGTTACGTCATCTTACCACAGACTCTGTCAGCGGATTTATACCAGCTTCAAGTACTAAAATATTCCAATTTGATATTTTTACTTAATCGCATGGCTAACACTGATCCTGCAGCTCCAGCACCAACTATTATAAAATCATACCGTCTAAGGCCTGGAAGAAAATTTGTTTAGAACTTATGACAATAGAAAAATATTTTTTTAATTATATTTATATGACGAATTAAGCAATTTTGATAATCACCAGTTCATATGATCTTCACGTACCAAAAACGAATTTCATTTAATTTTCCATTTATTTATTTTGGATAGCTTCGTAAATATTTGTTAAAAATTTGCATTCAAACAAGTTACGACGCGAAAACTTAAAGAATAAAATTCAATTCATTTGTTTAAATATTTCTTTTTTATTTGAAAATTTTAATAATTAATAATTTCCTATAAAAATGTGATCAAACATTGAAAATTTATATTCAGTTCGAAAATTTCCATGAAAATGTCACGTACTTCAATAACTTTAATTTTTGCATTATTTTTCATAAAATTTGCTGAATCCAAAATGGATTTACCAACTTTAGGAATAGTTAATGGATCAACAGTTAATATTAAAGATTATAATTATCAAGCGGCATTTTTAGTGAACAGATTTCATACATGCGGTGGTGTTATTTATAAAACCGATACTATACTGACGGCTGCACATTGTGTCCATGATGTTGAACCCTCAACTATATCAATTCGAGTTGGTTCATCAAATTATAAAAGAGGTGGACAACATTTAAAAGTTAAATCAATTGATGTACATCCAAAATATGATAGGACAATAAAAGATTATGATTTAGCAATTTTACATTTAAATGGACATTTTAAATTTGGACCAAAAATTCATTCAATTGAAATTGCTGATAAGGAACCAACTGACGGGAGTATAGTTACAACCAGCGGATGGGGACGTACTGTTGTAGGTAATAAAAAACATCCAATTCTATTAAATGCTGTCGATTTAGAAGTAATTCCTCGAAAAGAATGTTTTGAGAAAAATCTAAATAAAATCGCCATAACTGAAAATATGATTTGCGCTGGAGCTAAAACTGGTGGTAAGGATGCGTGTACTGGAGATTCTGGTGGACCACTTGTTCAAGGCAAGAAATTAGTTGGAATTGTTTCGCTTGGTATTGGTTGTGCAGATGCAGAATATCCTGGAGCTTACGTAAGTGTTGTTAAATTTCATAATTGGATTAATGAAAAAACCAATTAGAAAGTTTTAATAAAATTTATTATGAAAAAAGAAAAAATTCGTTCTTTAATTTACCATTTTTAAGTGCTGTTGGTCAATAATCATTTGGCCAAATATTTGGCGATTAAATATTGCAATGTGATGTTAGTAAAGTTTGCAACATTATTGATAAAATTTAATTTGATCAAACAATAACAAAATATACCAATCGATGCCATTCATATTTCTCTATAAGATATATTCAGAGCCACAAAGTCCTTATATTCGCAAAGGATTTTAAAAAAAATGTTCTGTATTGTCAACATATTTTAACTCTAAAATTCGAAAAAAAGGAACAACAAAATATACTCATCGACGGCATTCATAAAATGAAAGAATTCAAAGCTTAAATTCCTTATATGATTTGAAAAAAATTGTCTCTACTAACCAATCCAGTACAAAATCCAAACCGTAAGAACTAAATGTATAAATAAGAACAAATTCTCCTCGTATATTTTTTCCTAATATTTCATCTAGTTTTTTAAGTGAAAATTTATGGGCAAAAGCAATTTTACATATCTTATATTATTTATGGTTTTGCTTGTTACAACAATCAAATCGGACTAACCCCCTATTCTGAGCGCAGTCATAAAAAGTTCTGATTGTCACAAAATGACGTATTTGTCATAACTTGTTTTTAGAGACTTGTCGCGTCTACTACACGCAGCGCACTGGAATCTAGTACAAAAATTAATTTTACAATATATATGTTGACGGCTATGCTTCACATGGCGTCAGTTAGTAAGAATCAGATAATGAAAAGAGTTCGAAGTTAGACATCTAGAATTAAATAAAATTGTTAAGTTAGAATATAAAATACGCATTTTATTTCGACCATTCGCATCCATTAAAAATAGTGGCGCAAGATTTCAAGTAATATCCTGAAATTATCGAACACGCCAAAGACTCTTTGGTATTCTGACGAGCTCATAACTAATAACTGTCATAAAAAAATATCATAAGTTCTGACCGATAATATTTTACATCATAACGAAATTTTATGTGTTCTTTGAGTGATTCAATTGATAAATATGGAATAACTTCCACCATTTTTTTAAACACACAAATAATTTTACACCTATAGAAAAATTTCAATCCTATACAAATATATTCCAAAATATTTCTCAAAAAAACATGACAACTCGCTCAAATTATAACAGTTTAAACTGTTATAAAATCATATTTTCGACATAATTATTACCCGTTCGCTAGAATACGAATTTTCGCACCAGTCATAGTTACAGTCAGAATATTATTGTTATAAATATTTATGACAGCAAAACTGTCACAATGCCAGAATAAGCGGGAAAATTAGGTTGAATTATTTAACAAATAGTCCATCAGGACTTCTTGAAACTTCTGGACAGAAACCAGTAAGAATTATTTAACATTGTAGGTAAAATTCTTCTTAAAAATTTAGATATCTAAATAAAGAAATTTCCAAATAGAATAAGTAAATTTTTATTTAAATAAAAATTTATATATTTATTATTTACAACATGTTAATTAATAATAAAATATAGTATTTTTGGTATTTTTAATTAAATTAATTAATTATACAATTCAAAAGAAAGTTAAAACAAAAATTATCACAACATTAAAAAATATAATAAGTAATAAAAAAATAATATAATAAAATTTTTGATTTCATATAAATGCGATTTTTTAAATTGTAAAAATTCAACACAAATTTTTTGAGTTTTTTTCTTTTTTTTTTAACTTAAGTAAAACGCCATCATTGAAACAATAGTTAAAATACTAAAAGAGAGCTTTTCTGCCGAAGCTTTATTTAAAACTTGCAACTTTGAAATTTCTTCAATATCCGAAACCAATATGACTGCACGATTAAATAACGGCTGAATACCACGGAAATTATTTTTCAAGAATTTTCCTTCAGCATTTTTAATAAGAGTGAATTTTTCTACCTAAAAAAAGAAAATATGAAAATTAAAAAATAATACGTTTATTGTCATAAAAGATCTTCGAAACTTTTAGGATTATCAATTGGTATATACCAAAAAGACCCAACAACCAACATGTTAAAATAATAAACGAAAAAAGAAATACTATTTACTTGATCCAAAGTTAATGGTAATGTATCAATAAAAACTGTCCAAACAACAGATTCATCACATGATGGTGTTGTTAATGATCCTTCATATCGAAAGTAATGATTTAGACGAGTCGGAAGAAATTCTTCAGGTTTTATTCCTTTCGGTAAATGTGTTTCATCACCAACTTTATCATCAATTGCATCAAGTTGTTGTTGAACTTTTGATAATGGATAACTTTTCTCGTGGGTTACATGAAATAGAACTGCTAACACAGCAATACCACCACGATTACCTACAGCACTTGTTATATTCGGATATTCAATATTTCGATGAACCAAATGTAATTCTAAAGGATATCTAAAAATGAAAGGAAAATTTTAATTATTAATGAAAGTGATAACAATCATATGAACTGTTTGGGATTAATTAGAGACATTTTGCCATTTCTTCAATTTCTGAATATCTAAATGAGCACAAAACATACTGTAACTGAAAATCGGCCTATAGCTGAGTTTTTGATGGCCAATGGTAGAAATGGAACAGAAAAACTTTCAAAATTCACAATATTTCAAGGTTTTCTCTTCATAACTTTGTTTACTCTTTTCAGAATTTCCTCTAATTTGCGAGTAACCCAGACCCTGATAGCACAAGTCCAATCTGTAAATTTTATTCAAATCGGTGTATTAGTTTTTAAAGTACATCAAAAAAAACTTTATAAAGAGGGTTATTTTCTCCTAGGATTATTTATTTCTTCTTTATCTTCAGACCGATTTGATTGAAATTTAACATGGTATCGTCTATTTATGTAGTTAACCTATGTAATGTAAATTTTGCAATTAAATACGAAAAACCATAAACAAAAAAACGACAAAACTTTCTGGTCATCTTGGTTTTTCCTTTATAACTTTGCTCCCCCTGGATCAATTCTACTGAAATGCAATACCAAACCAAGTTAAGGTATAAGCAACTTACATTGTAAATTTCTTCAAAATCGGGTAACGGGTTTTTGAGGTATTTTGTATACGAACGAACGGACATACATAAATCGATATAACTTTTGATTCTCTACACATCCATACCCTTGAAACCTTGCTACGACGATTATTTCGATGTTTTACAAATGGAGTCACAAAACTAATATACCCTCTGATAGTACCTACCATAGGGCATAAAAATGACCATTATTAATAGTCTGGATGAATTTTTGAGAATGCAATTCAACAGGCTATCTGGTACGTGAATTATACTGTTTCCCAGTTTAATCTGATAGTAGTTGACTGGGCCTCGGTTGAGATCATGGATTCTTTAAATTACTCTTCGAAATCATTTTTCTTTGGATAAACAAAATATACAAAACGTTTCATAAAAGATTCATTTAAATTCTTTTGAATAGAATTAATTTAAATAGAATTTTTAAAGCAATTTAACAAAAAAATGTAAATCACTGTCTCTTATTTTATCAAATACGAAATGATTCAATTAAAGTATACACTTTTTTTTCATATAAATTTGATCGTCCACTACTGCCCCACGAACCCCATTTAATCAAAATAATGAAGTAAAATACGATACTGAAATTATGTATGAATGAATGGATAACATCAAAGTGTTCATAATTTGAGTTCTTATTCTGGGCACTTTGGCGGATAAACTAATTTATCCATTTCCGATGATCAGTGAGTTAAAATAAGTTCATAAAAAAAAAGAAAATGGAAAATTTTATTAGTATTTTAAAAGGTTCTCTTTTACCTTCGTCCATTGATTGTGTGCTCAGACCACCAATGCCAATGCATTTGTTCCATGATATATGTTCCAGGTAATCCACCACCGCTTATTTTATAATGTTGATTTTTCGGGACGTTTATTTGAACTGAAAAAAATGGTGTAAAATCTTTTATTTATTGTTAGAAAAATAAGTTTACTAAATGAGTGGTATATATGGAAGATTTTCGTAGGAATTCTACTAAAGGATGTCCCAAAATTTACACAAGAATAATTTTGATAGAAAGCACAGATTTATAATTAAAAATTGTAAATTTTTTATTGTTTCATAAAGTATACAGTATAGAGGGTTATGTATGGAATAGTATATCGGGTAAATGGGTCCACGGCTTTGCTAGCACATACGCACTCTTTTGTTGAAATTTTATATGACCGTCTTGCATAAATGTGGCTGATTTTCGTTTATATGTACATACAAGTACATGTAATCATTTCTATATAAATTGATGAGACGTTTGTAGCGCTGCAAAGCCCCTTCGTTTTTAACAGTATTTGTAAAAAAGACTGTAAATACATGAGATTTTATATCACACAGAGTCATTTCAACAAATACTATTAATAACTTGATGGTTGCAGACGTGCCCAATTTGGAAACTCTCATTATTGTATGCTTTTTGATATAGAGCTTAATTTTCTCCTTCAAGGCGTTGGTGGTCGTGAGATTGTTGGCACAAACCTTAGACTTCCAAAAACCCCAAAGAAGAAAGTCCAATGGCATTAAATCGCATGATCTGAGCGGCCAATTCTGATCATCAAAATGGGAAATTACACAATCAGAAATTGACTCATTATTTTTAAAATATTGCTCAACAATGAGAACGTATTGTTCTTCCGTGTAGCGCCTGAACTGTCAACTGTCACACTGTTCTTTTTATTTAGTTGGCAAGACTTTACCGCTCAAATGGCTCAAAATTCAAATCTTGCGTGAACTTTGGGACACCCTTTGGGAAACCGATCAATGCTTAAATGCATATAACACTTCTAGCATCAACATCGTCAATTAATAGCTTAGAATTTATATAAATCATTGGAAATATGCTACTCAGAAGGCCAATAAATTGATAATTCACCCTATTTATATAAATTTATAAAAAAATTAAAATTCTTTATTTATAATTTGTTTCAAAGCTATATCAATTAGAAGAGGTGATAACAAATTTGTTGAAATGACGCCAAATATTATCACCGAAAAAAAAAACAAAATGCGTCTACATATTTGACCTTAACGTCAAAAATCTTTCAAAAATACAAATATTTTTTTAAATTAATCACAAAATATTGAAAAAAATGGGTTTTTCTTTAAAATGATTAAAAGGCCTACTCTGAAGATATCAGCAATTTTCATAGTCACAAAAATTTGTGATCATAATATTCTGTCTTCAAAATATTAATGAAGAAATCTTTATGACTATCATTAGTTATGATCGGTTGTCAAAGAAAAAAAATTCTGACTGTGTTGTCAATTACTATTGGAATCGGGCTGTTAATTTAGTAAAACACATTAAAAACAATTGAGAAATATTTTCTAAACTACTAAAAATAATTAAGACATAAAAAATATCAATTTTCAAATCACTTAACTTTTAAAACAAGAATGAATTTTCCGGAGAATTTTCAACATTAAAATGTGAAAATACATTTTCAATTTTTTGTTTTGTTTTTGATCAAAATTAAACAGAACAGAATTTACGGTCTTAATTTAATGTATTTTCTTCATCACGTAAAATAATCATAAAATAAAAAATTTTTTAAAAATAGAAAATTTTGAATTTGTTCCCAAAAATTTGTTGCAAAAAACATTTTAAATTTACGACCATTAAAATATTTACAGAAGCCAAAAAGTTTATAATAAAATTAATTAATTAAAATTAAAACATTTTTATGATTTAATATGTTCATGAAATTTAACATAATATAATTAATTAAAAAACAGGACTTATTTAAGAAAGAACTAGTTCCGGAAGTCAATAAATTAAAGAGAAGATTTGATTTCTTATAAAACCTACTTGGAACAGTTCCAGCTATGTCCTAAAATCATGTCAGTTCATCTGTCAGTCATTCTGATTTTATGTCTGTCTCTAAAACTATCTATCCTGCATTTTGTGTGGAACTGAATTTTCTATTCACAATAACTCAAGAATTCGGTAATCAATTTGTATAAAATTTGGGGAATTATAGTCGTTTTTAGTCAGGATATTAAGATAAAGGAAAGAAGTCCAACAGGTGCAAAAAATTTGTATGAAATTTTGTATCAGACTTCATCATCGTATAAAGGATAAAAAGGGCCAAAACATAGAGAATATTTGAAAGGGATAAATTTTTTTCCAACTTTAGTGATTTAATGATTGATATTGTCAGTAAAGTCTATGAATTTTTTCTTACCTGAATGTCCTGTATTTCTTATGACAGCACCTTCAAAAATTTCACCATAATTTTGAAATTGTAATTCTGGAAAATCACCATGAAATGCAATCGATGTATTCAAATTGATTGGACTCTGACGTTTTCCATTATCACACATTCCACCCCATTTTGGTTCTTCGGGATTATCTGGACAGAAATTTCAAAAAGTTTATATACAAGTACATTAAAAATATCATTAAATTTTTATGATTTTAGTAAATAAGCAAATAACCCGAAATCCATATGCAAAACTTTATCCAAAGGGGCAATAAAAAATCTTGAAATTTTCTGTTGCTTGGCAATCAAAAATTTCCATTGTACATCTTTACTATTGATGTTAATCGAAATTGTTCTTCTGCAAATTTAATTGGAAATGTATTCTAGGACGTTTTGTAAATATATACTAATATATGAGGCTTTAAAAAAATGGTCTTGGTAGCTCAAACCAAAACTTATCGAGATATTAGGCTTGAAATTCCTGAAAAACTCTTTTAAAATCCTAGAATTTAAATTACATTTTCCAATTCGAACCAAAATTAATATCTTCAATTCATAATATCAACGAAAAACTGAATGATCTTGAACTCCATCTGCAAACCCTTTACGACCATTGTTTCAAACATGATAATTATCATAAAGTCCAAAACATGTATTTAAAATTTAATTTAATTGTCAATTGTTTTGTCGAATCATGTAAACATTGAACTTTGTAGACTCTTTTTTTAAAAAGAAAAGATATGTAACAAAACTAAGGTCAATGCAAATTGTTTATGTTCTTTATCATCTGGTCAGCAAAAAACAAATCTCAAGATTACAGAAGTACCAAGAAATAATATTGAAATATAATTTGTCACTTCTTGACATTGGATATGGTGTATTTTTTTCATCTCAATATCATCTGTTTATAAAATTAAAAACAAAATAAGCACCTAGCCTTAAGAAAAACGCTTAAATAAACACTTTTATTTAATATTAAAGCTCTACAAAGTAAATGGTATTGATTTTCTTTTTATAAATTTTCAATCGAAGAATAAAGCTTCCAAGTGGGATGCTTTCTTAACGAGATAAATTTCTTTTATTTTTAGTTTCTATTTTTAAATTTAATATTGTCTCATTTTTAAAAAACAAAAACGTTTCTTTTTTCTACAGAATTACAGTGAAATCTCGCTAATATATTGTTTGAGCGTATTTTAAACTGTTGATATTGTGGAGACATAGAAGTGGCTGAAGACATCAAGCACAATTTATGCGAATGCTAAGCTCTCTGTCGAGCTCGTAACAATTTTTTGGGCAACCATTTCTTCGGGATTTTAGGGATGCTTCAAGATACGGACACGAGCAGGCTAATGAAATTTTGTAGGAAAATTAAATGCTTTTAAGAGGAATAGGTTTCCCAATAGGGTAACTCTTGGTCTCGTAGGGATCACAATGGGCCCATAAGGTGCCTGGTGTTGTACGCAGTACCCCTACTCTACCTACTTACCTACCTAAACTGAGATTCAAACGTGCAACATTACTTTATTTATCAATACAAGTATTACCTATCACCAATTATCATGATTTTGCTAGGGTTTCCTGGAGACCAACAACTTCTTCATACCTGTTTTCGATTCGATGTTAACTTCTTCATAAATTTCTTTAATAAATCTTCTTATAAGCTTAAAAATTCGATAGAATAGTTCAAATTAGCGAGACTTAACTGTATTCTCAAATGAATTGATTCAAATTAATTAAAATTTATGATAACCTATTCAGTGCTATCCTTCATTTTATCCAAAGCATTTACTTGTATGTACATATTGAGAAGGATATTCCCATGTCCATGAAATGCATCATGCACCAATGGTCTAGAAATTACCCAATAACATTTTTCATAAATTTATTGCCACATTATGATAATATTATTATGTAGTAGTTCCACTGGAGGCAAATGGATTACCATAATTCCATTTAAATTGATTCTAGAGCAGTTATCTAATGATAAGATAAGATATTACATATATGTATATTGTTTGTGTGAGCTTTTATAATCACTTATTACTGAGTGTTTTAAAGTTAAATTGTGCAAATTTTTAGTGCACTTAAATCCTAATAAGAGAGAGGTGGATAACATTGTGATATGGATACAAAATTCAAACTGTTTCCTTAGACAAGTCATACTTCATCAAAAAAAAAAGATCTTGTCTTGCAGTAATCAGTGATCTTGTTTTCGCTTAGGACTTCCATTGCTGGTAATTGAAAAGGTTCATTTAGATTCCTATTCCAAATTTATTTTCCCTTTTGTATTCTTAGATTAATGCGGAATATGAGTCAGTAATGATCTGCCTTGTAGGCCTGAGTTAAAAGATGTATAACTTTTGAAATTTGAAAAGTTTTTTTTTATTGTTTTAAAATATATTTCATAGAATTATTTGACATCAGCTCATGTAGATTAGATTAGATTAGATTAGATTAGCACTAGGGCTGGGCCTACAACCCAAAAACCACCGCGGCCAAAACTGACCTATGGTGGTACCCTAAAAATCCTAGAGCTCTCCAACGAACGCTAGGTTGCCAATAAACCTAGAAACGTCCTTGAGAGGGCTGGATGTGATATCGATGGGTATTAGGAAACTTTGCCCGAGGATTTTGAATCTACATGTAGATAGCCCATCACAGTCACAAAAATGTGCTCGGCCGTTTTCCCGTGTTTACCGCAGATTCTGCACATCGGAGATATTGATCTGTCCAGCTTATTTAGGTGTTAATTGAGACGACAGTTGCCTGTGAGGAAGCCTGTCAGCTCATGTAACACAATATTCATCAAACTGCGCCATTTTTTTTTGCCATTCAAGTTCTTTCTAAAGCAATTTTTGGCACTCTAAATCTAAACTACTTCAATCTTTCTTGGAGCATTCTATTTCGTTCTAACTTTTTAAATTTATAACATTATATTTTATACTTTTTGAATTGAATTAGAAAAATTAAAGAAAATATTTTATTCTTGGAGCAATTGAAAAATTGACGACGATATTGTTTGTCAGAAATTCTTCATGAAATTCGTATTTCTTATCCAATTTAATAATTGAAACTGATTCTTATCAGTTTTGTGATAAACCGACCAGAATTTAAATAATAATAATTATGGTCGAATAAAAAATTTAAATTTTAAACTTACCTTTAGAATTTTCATGATCGGGATATCCCCAGTGATCAGCTTTTCCAGAGAAAATTAAACCTTAAAAGATAGATTAATATAAATTGAAAATTATTCATTTTAAACTTTAAAAACTATATTCCTAATTTACATGTGACATTTATTCGGCGAATTTCTGTCTGATAATAAAGTGTAATTGGAATTTCTCCATGGAATACATTTTATACAAATGTAGTTTTCTTTGGTAGATAAATGTCAGAGGCAACAATTTCCAGACGAATCTTGAATATAATTCTTGAACAAGCCTATAGAAAACGTTGAATATGGTTAAGAAATTCTACTAGCTTGTTTCTTGCAACTAATTTACATACTAGCATGGACAAAAAGTAATAAGACTGTATTTTTAATAAATACGCGCGCAATGAATATCAATGTGTATATTTATTTGATAGATTGGTATGACTGTTGTGAACAGCTAATAGAAATTCTCAGGATGTTTGGTTTATTAGTTTAAAAATTTCAGTGTCTTTTGTAATTGTGAAAAATTTGTTGCCGCTACTTTTTAATATGGATAAATCAATTGAACAAAGAATTAACAAAAAATTTTGTGTAAAAAACAAAATTTCTTGTAGAAAAATGTTACAGCGATCAGTGTTTATCACGATCACAAGTTTTTAAATGGTACAAAGCATTTAGTGAGGGTCGTGAAGAGGTCGAAGACGAACCTCGTTCAGGAAGGCCACCAACCTCAACTACTGATAAAAACATCAACAAAATCAAGGAGCTTGAACTTTTCAATCGTCCATTAACTCAAATACTTCGTTTACATGCCGATTTCAGAATTGAGTTGAGATCGACTTGAAATCCAACCCGAGTTTTTTATCTTTACCGGATTGAAAGATTGACTTGAAATCGACTTCAAATCAAAGTCAATTTCATAGACGCAGCCAAACAAATTTTTCTTTTTTAGGTTATGTTTCCTAAATTTTCAATTCGATTTGAAGTCGATCTGGGTATACATGCAAATTTCAAGTCGATCAGAAAAATTTTTGTGATCGGATTGACTCAAGTCGATTTGAAGTCGATCTGGGTATACATGCACAATATTCGGATTGAAGTCGACTTCAATCCGATCATGTAAACGAAGTAAAAGAGACCTTGTAGACATTGTTGGTATATCAAAAGGATCAATACAAATAATTTTTTTAATTTTTGTCTCGTGTGTCTTGTCATCTTGTCCCAAAATCATTTAAATTTGTTTGAAAAACAACATCAGTTTTTCATCAAAAATCAAGTGAATGTCGTTCCGCAAGCACTGTATTCGCCAGATATGGTTCCGTGTGATTTTTTTAGTTTTCCTCGATTGAAATTACCACTTCGTGGACATCGTTTTAAGTCACCCAAGGAAATTCGCCGCAACAAATTTTTCACAATTACAAAAGACGTTGAAATTTTTTAACTAACAAAGCAAATATCATGAAATTTCTATTAGCTGTTCACTATAGTCATACCAATCTATCAAATATACACATTAATATTCATTTTGCGCGTACAGTCTCATTACTTTTTGTCCTTAGTAGTATATTTAAAATCGATATTTTAGTAAGTACTCAGTTGGTTGTAAAAATCGTCGTCAAATCACGTTTAAAGGAAATAGAAATCAATTTATATGATTTCCTTTTTTAATGAAATAAATCATTAACACGCCAATATTTTTAAAATGGCAACCATTAAAATAATTTTTAAAAATAGAAAATTATTTCTTTAGAATGAAAAATAAACTTTAAAAAAAACGCATTAAAAATTGTCAACAAAAAACACAAAATTTTGTATTCAGAACCAAAAATATATAAAAATTTTCTTTAAAAATATTTTAATTTTAGTATTTCTATTCTAAAAGCATATTTCGAATAAAAATTAATATTAAAAATTTGTTAATATTTAAGTGTAAGAATAAAATCATAAAAATTAAGGCGCCAGAAAAAAAATGTTTAATTACTTTTTTCCCAAAACAAACTAAAAATCAATAAAAATTTTAATTACTTATTAATTTTTTTTTTACTTTTTAAAGTCATCAAAAATATTTTGATTTAATTTGAATTTAGTATGCATTCATATAAAATACTAAATTACAGTACAATCACGATTATTGCAACTAATTAAAATGCAAAGTTTGTCGAAACTATCAAAAATTCCTTAAAAGGTTTTATTTTTATAACGTTTCTAAAATAAATATAAGTTTTATTTCATCTTTTAGTAATCATGCTATAAAAATTCAATAAACAAAATCGATAAGTTCATGGGCTACGTTTACTACAAGTTAGGTTTGGTCAGACGTGTTTACACCGTACTAGACCTAAGTCTAAAACAACGCCATATGTGAGCATTCATGGAACTTGCTCATTAAGAGATGAGCTATCATCTGTCAAAGCTTTCAGTGAAATTTAACATTTTGGAGATATTGTGTCCAGGTTAATGATGGAATTAATCATTCGGCAAAAGGCTCTTAGGTCGATTTAAATTTAAGGTAGGTCTGTAATTTAGATGACCTAACCTAAGTTACATTGGACGATGTTTACACCGTCATATTTAGGTCGATCTAGGCACTTAGGTCTCTTTTTAAGTCTCGGTGTAAACGTAGCCATGGTGATGGCTGCTAATTCATTCTTCTACTTGCAATAATTAAATTTTAGAACGGCTCCGTTCTGAAATATGATATAGTTTTTATGATTCTTTGAATCAGTCATGTCTAACCGAAATTGTCGGGCCTTAAAAAAATGTGAATCGGACACATACAAATAGTTTAGATTAGATTAGACTTCTTACTATAGGGTAGTTTAAATGGGACACTACAAATGTTTTCCAATGGGGACAGCGCGAACCACGCAATATATTTTTTTTGTTCTTTTGTCATTTATGCTCATGAATAGTTGCCATTTCATCATGGAGCAGTACACACTTAAACAACGTTTACAAGTTATTGAAATTTATTACCGAAATTCTGAGTTGGTTGCCGCAACTTTAAGAGTATTACGACCAATTTATGGACGACATCACCGACCTGCCCGTTCGACAATTGAAAATTTAGTGTGAAAATTTTAATCGACATACTCGCTACATAATGTTCCAGTACCAGTGAAACAAAGAAGTGCACGCAGTGAAGAAAATATCGCAGTCGCTGACGCTTCAATTCAAGAAGACCCAAATCGTTCGCTTACACACCGTTCTCAAGAACTGGGCATCTCTGTGACGTCATTGTGGCGAATTTTGCGAAAAGATCTTGCCGATTTTCATCGAAGAATCATCTTCAGTGATGAGGCTCATTTTTGGCTAAACGGATTTGTTAACAAGCAAAATATGCGTTATTAGCCGTAACCCACACATTCTTCAAGAGACACCATTGCATCCCCAACAAATAACTGTGTGTTGTGGATTACATGCTTTGGAATGAATTACGTGATATGGACTTGGACAATATGTGGTTTCAACAGGACGGTGCCACTTGCCACACAGCGAACGTTACAATCGATTTATTGATAAGTGTAGTGCCCTTATTGAAAACTCTTTATTTATTGAATTGAAAGTATAAAGAAAAGTCTTAACTTGCCTGCAGATTGGACATAGCTTGTCTAAACCAATGTCTGTCATAATCTCAAAAAGCCCAAATTATAAGGGGGCTGTAATATTACTGGCCTAACACTTTAAGTGGTATCTAACCGGTGCTATCTTAAACCGAGACATCATTGGCAAGGTTTCTTGGTCTATTATTAAGCGTTCTTAAGATTATCGTGGCTATACTGTATTTTCAATCGAAATATTTTATATCGAAAATTTTGTGATTTTGTTTATAAAATTGTATAAAAATAGTTTCATTTGGCAAACGTGATTTTTTGAATGAAATTCTTGTATAAATTTTCGTGATTTCATGATCATGAATTTCCCTACGCAAGCGTTACAAAAGTTACCCAGAAATCGTAGTGCAAGTATTTTTGGCGACCAAATTATCATTGCCAATGTCAGGGAAATTAATTTTTCATGAAATTTTTAAGAAAATTTCTTTATTTTCCTTAAGAAATTTCAAGATTTCTTTCAATAAAGATTCTTAAGACTTCTTTTTAGAGTTGATAAAGTTTTATTATCCCACTGAAGTTACTCGGAAATGAAATTAAAGGTTTTTTCGGGTAAATTCATCAAATTAACAAATGAAACTCTTACATTAATTCATTTCTTTTCTTCAGAATATTCTGCGTCCTCTCTTTGATTAAGTAATTAGAAAGACTCCTGTTAATTACAAGACCTTTATAACATAGAATACATCAAATTGAAAAGATTTTAGTTTAATGAAGAAATTAAAGCTGCATATTGTTCGGCTAAAAGCATGAGAGTACCTCAGAAAATCTTCCTGTGTGACATGAGTTAGCACATTACTAACTAATTGCGACAATTTCCCTCGAATTTATTCGCGGACCTTGAAATTATGTTCCTATCTGAGGTTCAAATATTTCTGATTTTGTTAATTATAATTATTTTAATTAAATTTAATTAAATTGTTTAAAAACAATAAAATAACTCTAAAGAATATTTTTTTTTTTTTAGAAAAAGTGTTAATAAGAGGTTCTAAATTCACATTGGTATGCTAATATTGTTTTGAACTTAATACAGTCAAACCTCTTTCTAGTACATATAGGGAAATAAAATGATGGTCCACTATCTGGAATTTTGTACCAAGTTTATATAAAATCGAGATCGAATCATCTCTGATGTGGCGTATTTTTTTTTATAGCGGCTAATCAGAGAAAACCCAATGTTACTGGTGCTATACTATATTAAGTTTATGATTTATTACAATTTTTGTATACCTAAGTATTTTAAGTATATGTAAGTGCATTTATAAAGAATGACTAAAAGGTTATTTGAAAATTTACACGTCTATTCGCCGATCTAATAATTTATTTCCATTTAAAATTGATGAAAATCAATAAAACGGACTACTCTCAGGAGGTACACAATCTTTTGTATATCTTATCGAAGTTACAGCAGTTCTGATGATCTTAAACTTGTACAAATCTTATTCAAATTTAATTTGGAATAATCCAGAAGTTCTTATCCGCAAAACTAATTAAACAACTTTACAAATTCGATCTGAGAATTTGAGTGTTTCACAGGGCACAGTCAATACCTTGTTCTTATTAACAAGGTTCACATGTGAAAAGTATTCACGTATTTGTCGGAATTTCCTTTTTTGAGGGAGTTAAGATATCACTATTGTCTATAGATTGGGTTGATGCGATATTAAGAAAGCATTGATAAGGCATTGATAAGATAACGTCTTAGTGAAATAGAAAAATCTGTGAATAAACTGTGCCAGTTCTGTGCAAAATCATTTATAATATGGGACCTAAGCTTTTGCATAATAAAGAAATTCACACCTAACACACCTTCCTAGCATCTGAGGAAGTTCGAAACATTAAACAACAGAACAAGCTTGCCAATGGCGACTTAGAACACCAGTTTTGTCTTGTATCGCAAAAATTTAAAATATTAAAGGTTTTACTGTTTTATTATTATACCCTATGAAAGGTACTACCAGGAGGTATATTAGTTTTGTAACTAAGTGTGTAACACATCGAAATAATCATCCTAGAAAGCTTTCAAGAGTATGGTTGTGTAGGGAATCAAAAGTTATATCGATTTATGCTTGTCCGTCCGTTCGTATACAAGATAACTCAAAAACGCGTCATCCGATTTTGATAAAATTTACAATGTGAGTTGCTTAACTTGGTTTGGTATTGCATTTGAGTAAAATCGATCCAGGTGGAGTAAAGTTATATAGGAAAAACTAGGGTGACCAGAAAGTTTTGTCGTTTTTTTAAATGGGTTTTTCGGATTTAATTGGAAAATTTGTGAACTAATTTTGTTTAAATTAATTATATTGATTAACTACATAAATAGATGATAGAATGTTGGATTTCAGTAAAATTCGTCCATGGATAGTGGAGAAAGAAACAATCCTAGGAGAAAATAAGACTGTTCGTAAAGTTTTTTTTGATGTACTTTAAAAACTAATACACCGATTTGAATCAAATTTGCAGATTAAATTTATTCTGTTAGGATCTAGATTACCTGCTAATAAGAGGTAAATTTTGAAAGTGAAAACAAAGTTATGAAGAAAAAACTTTGAAATATTGTTAATTTTGAGAGTTTTTCTGACCAATTTCTGTCATAGGGCATCAAAAAATCGACTATTGGCCGATTTTCTGTTATTGTATGGTTTTTAATTAAATTCTATAAAATATAAACTCCTGCTTAAGACAAGAGCATAAATTATCAAGCGAAATTTATAAAATTTTTAAAAATAAATTTAATCATTCAACAAAGTTTATTCAATATCATATTTCTGATATGAAGCTTATCAAAAGAAAGAATAAATAAATAATTTTTAAATGATAAATAATGTCTATATTTTCTGTGTGTTTAAAACAGAAACAATAAATATTTGTCATTCTTTTTTTAACTTACTGATCAATTACTATCAAAATAAGTCATTCAAAAAACCAATAAATATGTTCAATAAAATCGTGATTTTAAGATAATTTGTTTTTAGTTTCAGAATTCGTTTCAAGTATTTTTTAAGTAACAATAATTTTGTAAATTTAAAACTCTTTTAAAAGAAAACAAAAATATTTGAATTTTTAAATTTAATCTAATTCGAAATTAAGCCCATTGTTCGATAATTCGATTTGATATTGATTTTTAAATATTATTTAAAAATATTAAAAGAATTATTTTTATTAATTACCAAAAAGAAATAGCACAACAGATTTATTCCACATAATTTAATTTGAAATATATTTTTGGTTTTTCAATTTTTTTTTTTAAATTTGTTTTAAATTTAAAACACTCTAATTTTTTTTTAATCAAAGAACGAAATTCAAATTTATTTGTATATTATTTTTTAATTAAACTTGAAATATTTCAAATCACTATAATTAAAAATAATATTTAATTTTCAACAAATCAGTGGCCGAAATGCTTCAAGTCCCGACAGTCACTGATTATTTAATAAACAAACAGAATCATTTTCACCCGGGTTTAAATTTTCTTTTTCTTTTAATCTAATCTCATGCGGGGTAATTTAAATTGGCTGACAATTCATTCTGTAAAGTAATAAACATTTTGTTTTTAGATTTAAAAAAGATTTAAGATCGAAAATAAATACAAATAAATGATTATTTAAATGCAAAAATGAAAATTTATAATTGAAAAAAAAAAATAGAATGGAATGGTTCTTATAATTTTTAAATTATTCTTGATGATAGTATTAAGTTTATTGTAGTAAATTAAATAATTAATTCAATTTAAATAATTTATATTTAATTTTAAATTTCGAAAATTTTTTCTAATATTGAATTAACCGGAAATTGAAAATTGAAACTTTTCAAAATATTATATACTTAAACCATTTAATTTAGTAAATACACAAACCGTTTTAATATATGACTTGAATCGGAATTAATGGAAATGAAATATTTTAATTATTTACTAATAAAACTTATTAAAATAATTAATTTTTATAAAAAAATATCTAACTGAAATTATAAAAATTTAAGATTTCTTTTTACTTCAAAATCCATGGTACTTAAACTTATGTTAGTAATTTCGTTTAGTATTTCTTAATTTAATATGAATGGTAAAAAATATAATATATACGGTTTAATATGAATATGAATTGAAAATGAATTGATTAACAATAACGACAAAGTTTTAAATAGAATTTTATTATAACTCTTTTTTTCTTTTAAATTTGAATATTATTATCTTTTTTCAAATTTCAAAACTGCATTAAAACTACATTCAAATATTAATATAACTGAAGTTAGCCACATTTAAATTCTGTAGAAAATTTCGAGAATATCCAAAATGGCGTTAATAGAACAAAAAAAAAAAATTCTTTGCAGCCATGTATATAGGAAACAAAATACGAGCTATTTGTTAGTATTGAAAGAAATGATATGAGTGTGTGTGTGAGGTTAGCGCGATCAAACCTGCTAGAAATAAAAAAAAAGAAAAAACTTTAAAATTTTCAATTTTTGAGTCCTACACACGCGATTTCAGGAATTATTTTATTTTTTTTTTTTGCAAAAAGAATAATTTTTTTTTGTTTAAACATTTGTTTGGAGGAGCGCGAAGCAAAAAAAAATTTTGTAGTTAACAAATCGTTTTGAATTTGTTTTTTTTTTGTTTTTGTGGAATTTCGAGCAAAATTAATTGCTCGGTATTTTTTTTTTTTATTAAAATTTTGAAAAAAAAAAAAAAAAAATTTTTTGTCAAGCAGCTACAGGAAAAAAAAAAATATATATATATATAATAAGAATCAGCACACAAATATAGAACAGGAGTAAAAGATAAAATGGAGGATCTGACGGTGGAAGTTTGCGGCGAAAATGGAGCATATTATAAGGTTTGTAACATTTGAAGTATATAAATTAATGAAATGTTGTTCAATTGATATAAAAGACAAATTTCTTGGCAACATTTTAATATAAAATTTATTGAAAAAGTTCTGTGAAAGTGTATGAAATTTTTCATTTGAAAATTGTTCTATTTTTTTTTTTTTTTTTTGTTTTATGAACTCTGAAAATTTTTTCTTTATGGACGCCATAACCCTTAGTTGACAGGGCGTGAATTAAACGCCTCATGTGTTCCGGAAAAAATTTAATAATTAAAGAAAAAAAAAAGGATTAAAATGTTATCCAGAAAATTTAGGAATAATTTTTCATATTTCAGAAAAGAAAAAAATTATGAAACAATGAAATGACAGATGGCTTCCAAAATCAATTTTGATTTTTCTTTTTTTCTTTCCCCCTTCAAGTGCACTAACGACTTTTCAGGAATTTTATATTTTTATTATTTCTATTTTTTCTTTTTTTATATCTAATGTTTATTTTATTATTAAATAATTAGGAAATGTTTTTTCAGGGCACGGTGACTGACGTTTTTGAAGATGGTGTTTTAGTTGCTTTCGAAAATGAGTAAGTAAAAAAAAGAAAAGAGTATCATAATTTTAAATCAGGAAAGAAGAAGTAATATTCAATAATTCTATTTGAAAATCTCTCGACATCAGTTTGTTTAGTTTTGAAATTTCAAAAGAAATAAACAAACCTATCAAATTTCATACTTCGGTAAATCTTTCAAGATAACTTTTGGAAATGATGATAAAATTTTGCATAATAGCAAATCTTTAAAAAAGCAAAACGAACATTAATATAAACAATTTGGCATTTTCAGTTGAGTTATAAATGTTACAAAACTGTTTTATCTTTTTTATTTAATTATCACAGCGCTTGTAAGAATTTTCAAATTTAATTCTTTAGCTGTGTCACACAGAAAATATATTGTATATACTTTCTGAATGTGTGTCTTTGGAATCATTTTATGTAATTTCAAAGTTCAAAATTAATTTGTACGAAGTTCAAACATACATTATTGGATAAAATATGTTTTTTTGTATGAAAATATTGATTAGAATATAAGAATATTACTAATTGCAAATAATTCATTCTTTGTCTTTTTCAATAAAATAAATCATAATCAAATATTAACATAATAAGATTTTTTATATTTTATTAAATTTCTTTTCTTTATTATATTTAGCTATCAAGAGGAAACAAAATTTCAATTTTCGCAAGTACGTTTTCCACCAAAAGAACCAGAAACACCACCATTTTATGAAGAGGGTATGGAAGTAGAAGTTTTTACACGATCGAATGAACGTGAAGCATGTGGATGGTGGACAGCTATTATTAAAATGATGAAAACCGATATATGTGCTGTAGGTTATCCCGGTTTTGATCATCCATATACTGAAATAGTCGAATTAAAACGTTTAAGAGCGAAAAATACAAATCCTCCAGTAACATCGAGTAGTTTTTATAAATTTGAAATTCCTGTACCCGAAGAATTAACAGACGAGTGAGTAATTTATTAATATATAATAAAATATTTATATATATTTTGTAGAAATGTATTTGCTTCTCTAAATTCTAGAGCCAAAGAAGAAGGTGTACATAAGGATTTTCAAAAAACCATATTTGCTGGTGTATGCCGTTTTTTACCAGAACGTTGTGTATTAGTAGTTATATCGAAATTTGATTCAACACAAAAAAGAGCTACTATGTTACAGGATATGTATTTTCGGAATTTATCACAAAAGGTAAAAAGAAAAAAAAACAAAAACATATAGTAGCGTAAAATTGGCCTTATAGCTGATTTTTTGATGCCCTATGGTAGAAATGGGACTCGAAAGTTAACAAATATATAATTCAATGAATTAACTTTGAAAAAGACACACCAAAACTACTAATATTTAAATGTTTTTTTTCTCTATAACTTCTTTTCGTCTTTTTCAAATTCAGAGGTAGGCTGGGGCCTAATAGTATAAACACCTTTCGCAATTTTTTTTGAAATCGGTATATTAGTTTTTAAAATACATCGGGAAAAACTATGAACAGGGTTATTTTCACTGAAATTTACCATGCTAGCGTCTATATATGTAGTCAACTCATGTAAATAATTTAAATGAGATTTTTGTACAAATTTTCAAATTAAATCCGAAAAACCATAAGCAAAAAAACGACATAATTTCCTGGTCACTGGTTTTTGCTTAATAACTTCGCTTCATCTTGGTCGATTTTGCTGAAATGCAATACCGAACCAAGTTAAGGAATGACCAACTCACATTGTAAATTTCATAAAAATCGGCTAACCCGTTTTTGAGTTAAATTGTATACGGACGGACGGACATGCGGAAATCGACATAACTTTTGATACCCTTGAAACCTTTCTACGATGATTATTTCGATGTGTTACAAATGTAGTGACAAAACTAATGTACAATCTGGTAGCATCTCTACCATAGGGCATTAAAAGGAAAAAGTTGTGAAAATATTGTTGATTGTTTTTTTTCCTTTAAAATAGGTTATTTTATTAAAACGAACAGAGGAAGCTGCACGTCAACTAGAATCAACGAAACTTCACAATCAAGGGTGAGTCAAATAGAAAAATATTCAACAACGTCCTACAATAAACTGGAAAAAGTATCTTTTAGTAAAATTTTGTTGTTTACTTCTTTAAACGTTATTTTTCATTATTATTATTATTATTCATTATAACATCGTTAGACTTTAAAAAACAAACACTCACAAAAAAAAAACAAAGTACTTAGTACATATTTTCTGGTCATTTGTGTTACAGCGATAATAATATAGTTCAACAAAAGACAAGACATTATGATGGAGGAATGTTATTGTATGGAAGGTAAAATTCAATGTTGAGAAATTATTAATTGTATTTTATTAAAAACAAAAAAAAAATTAAGAAAAAAAAAACGATTGAAATTGCGTAAAATTTAACAAATAAGAGTTTTTCCATAACACAAAAAAGTTTAGGATAATGCGATAAATTAAAAAAGATTGTAGTAGCATAGTTTTTTTTTGGTTTTAGCCAAGAAAATACTTAAATGTTATTTATTTTTTGTCTATCAAAGGATTTCTACGAAATTTTCCAATAAATGCACTGATTTTTAAAGATTGTAATTTATCATAAACCTAGGAATTCGTTTATTCTTCTATAAAACAAAAACAAAAACAAAACAAAAAAAGCAATAATACTAAATTTAAGAATTTTGCTTTATTTCTACATCATTCGCTTTCATATTCATATTTTATTTATTTTTCTTTTTATTTAACTAATACTTCCTCCGTCCGAAAATATGATATACATTTTAAGAAAAAACATATAATAACCTAAGTCGATGCCCTATGGTAGATCGATAGCGCTATATGAGCCTACACATGTTCAATGTTACTTGTCAATAATCGTTTGGATGCTCTTCAATGCTCTTGTGTGGAAGCAATTTCCATCAATATTACTTGACGAACATTTTCATCAATAATACTTGTGTCAAGTAACATTGAACGTGTTTAGGCTCCTTATGGCAGCCATGAGATTCGTAGTTAACTAATCTATAGTTCAATGAATTAACTCTAAAGTAGAGAACCAAAATTACTAATATTTTAAGATATAGTTCACAGGTAGGCTGGGACCTAATAAATATGTTTTGCAAATTTTATTTAAATCGATATATTAATTTTTAGTAATTACAAGATAAAAATAACTTTCTCTACACCACGTTTTTAAATTTTCTATTAAATCATATAAACTTGACAATTCTATGTATTAATAAATATAAATACTTTTTAAACAAATTTTTTTCCAAACTAACTTTCCACACAAAACAATATGTACTGAAAATGAATTCAATTTTGCTGCTTAAAGATGGCTAAAAGTATTAAAAGAATGCATTGTCATCGTGTTCTGAGCTATTATATAAAAGTTTTAAATGTCTAGCTAGTCGAGAAGTTAGTTAAAAATCGATTGCAAGATTTGTACTGGACAAACAAACAAACAAACAAGAAAGCGAGTTAATAAAACCTGGTAAAATATAGGGTATCCCAAATAAAAGTGCAAGATTTAATTTGCGTTACTGAAGTTTGTGTATATCTCGGGTATCTTATAAAGACGACCCATACCTCATTCGACGATCAATTTAATAAGGAATTAAATGCCATTCACTGTTTTCAAAAATATTCCGTTTTAGGACAGGAAACACAAGAATTCTCTTGTATGAATGTATACGTATATGTCAGGTATTCTGGGTCCTACAGGTATGAATTATACCTCATTCGATAGGGAATTTAATAATTATTTCAATAAAAATTGCTCCGAAAGAAACGCACAATTTGAATTTTGTGGAATTGTCTTTTTGACAACAGTAGGCGCTCGAAACTTGACAAACTGTCAATAATAATGTCGTTCCTTCGTGCAGAGTTCCATGACTATTAACAGCAACAATAGTAGATGACAGATTTGAAGATTTCAGTACTGTAAACTTAATGAAACGAAAATAGCACGACATTTAAATCCCTTTACATCGCGAAAAACTTTATGAACTGGATTATTTTCCCCCTACAATTATTTCTTTCTCAATTATCCTTTCACCGGTTTTGTTGAACTTGAGCATAATATCGCCCATTTATGTTGTGAACATCGTATGGAAAAAATTTCAATACTAAACTTCTTCCCAATTAAATGTGTGCTTAAATGCAATAGCAAAAGAAGTTAAGGAAGAAGTAGCTCACATTGTAAATTTCATCAAAATCGAATAATCCGTTTTTTAGTTATCTTGTTTATATCGAGGAAATTTAAAATCCACATTTTTAGTAATTTCCTTTATGCGAAGGTACAGCACAAAAGTTACAAATATACCTTGTTTAACTCCTTTTTTTTTATGGGGAGTTGCACAGACTGGACATACTCGTGTTGGAAATTTTTTTTTTTTTTTGTCAAGACAAGGAATTGTTTTGAGTACATGTGTGTTTATGTTACCTGATAATCGCCCAGATGAATCTTATTTTGAAGCACGAGAAATCTCGTTGGCGGTCGTTTAAGTGTTATGAATAAAATTAATGACTGATATTCGAAATGTATACGATAAATTCGGACACAAATAACTTCGAAATGTATATCATATTTTCGGACAAGAGGGAGTAATTGTTTTTAGTATTTTCTCGAAATTGAAAATTGCAATTTCATTTTTTTTTTTTTTGTTTATTAAATATTTTTCTCTACAACAAAAATCGCTTGTAAATCAGGGTGTTTTTCAAAAACAATAATTTTGCACATAAAAAACATTTCTTCTCTGCCGTCATCATATAATCTCATCAGCGACTCGGCATTATTTAAAGGCCAATCTCCACACAGCCGACATCCTATTCTGACGAGAAAAATCAGAAAACTAGAAAGAGATGGACTTTTGCAATTTTCGCTAGGATTGATCGAATAAAAACATCAGAATCTCTCCCCACATAATTTAGAAGAATTGGTAGTGTGCGACGATATCGTGTATGGTTATTGTGATAGTATGCAAACGCAGATGAAGTTCCATTAAATCAGATAAACATGTTCTTCTGCTTTTGAGGGGAATCATCTGGCAGATGAAGAATCAGATGGGGAAATGAGAAATGCAGAAGACGACAAAATTTGTAGGATGATTGTTTCTCCCTTTCTGTTTAACCAAACTTTGCATAAGTGTATCCCATACTTTCATCAGAATAGGATGTCGGCTGTGTGGAGATTGGCAAGGCTCTTGCAGATTTTATTTCTTAAAAAAAAATTTTCTTCAAAAATTCATTTCTAAAATAATTGCAATACTATTATAAAAAAAAAATTTCTATTTTTTTTTTCATTTCTTCTTTTTTTTTCTCCTCTATTTTTAGTTTTACAGATGAATTTAAAGTACGCGAAGATTTAATGGGTTTAGCAATCGGAGCTCACGGTGCTAATATACAAGCGGCAAGAAATTTAGATGGTGTCACAAATATTGAATTAGAAGAAAAAAGTTGTACATTTAAAATAACTGGTGAATCTGATGAAGCTGTCCGACGTGCTAGATCTATGCTAGAATATGCTGAGGAATTTTTTCAAGTACCACGTGATCTTGTCGGTAAGGTAATTGGAAAGAATGGTCGTATTATACAAGAAATTGTCGATAAAAGTGGAGTATTTCGAATCAAAGTAAATATTAAAATAAAATTAAAATAAAAATTTATATTATTAAAAAAGAACTCTCTATTCGAAAAGATCGCTGGCGATGATGAACAAGATCATAATATTCCTCGTGAAGGTGGCCATGTACCTTTTGTATTTATTGGAACAGTTGAAAGTATTTCAAATGCAAAAGTTCTTTTAGAATATCATTTGGCACATTTAAAAGTAAATATTTTTTGTGTGGTTTTCTTGTTTTTATATATAAAATATTTCTATTTCTATTAGGAAGTTGAACAATTACGTCAAGAAAAATTAGTAATAGATCAACAATTACGTGCCATTCAAGAATCAACAATGGGATCAATTCAAAATTTCCCAGTTACACGACGTTCTGATCGAGGTTATAGCAGTGATTTAGATTCGGTACGATCTGGACGTGGTGGACCACGTGGTCGTGGTAGAGGAAGAGGTGGAGGCGGTGGCGGCAGTGGAAATCCACGTTATCATCAGGGTAATAATAATGTTCACAGCAACGAAAATAATTATAATAATGTATCATCTGACACACAATCACAACATAAAAAATATCAAAGAGGAGGAGGAGGCAGCGGTGGTGGTGGTGGTAGTGGTAGTGGTAGTGGTAGTGGTGGTATTGGCCGAACAAGTAATGGACGACCAACACGTGGCGTTGCCGTTTCCGGTAGTAATAGTAGTAGTGATTTACTACCACCGCCAACACGAAGGCCAAACCGTCCTCCTGTTCCTGCAACAGCTAAATAGCTTCTTTCTCTTGTTGTTGATATATTATATGTTATTATATATTCTATTATTCGGCTCGGCGGTTGCCTCATGAAATTATTTATGATCATCCATCAAAACGAATATCGGAATGTTTCGGTTTCGTTTTCTTGGCATACATAAAAAAAAGAAAATTAATATTTTTGTTTAAAATTCGCGTTTATTAGGAACTTTTTGAAAGGCTATTTTTTTTTATTGTTTTAAAAATCAAATTACAATCAATTTAAAAAAAAAAACGAAAAATTATAAAAGAAAAAATTATAAAATGTTGGTGCTTTTTTTTTTATATATAAAAATTAAGAAAGAAAAGCTTTTCTAAATTTTATTGATTTTAAAACTTCCGTTTTATATACATAATATCTCTCAGGGGGCAACATAAGAAATGAAAACATTAAAAATAAAACAAAACAAAAATAAAAAATATATAAGATACTTTTTAAGAAGACTGACCCGGCTTTGGAGTTAAGATTTACCCGATTACGAGAATATGACAAAAATAATTAAAAAAAATAAATATAAAACCAAGAAAAATTAAAAAAAAATTAAAATAAAATACGGTTTTAAGATCTTCCGAAAACAATTAACGGAAAATCACTTTAACTACACAGAATTTGTGTAGAGATTTATAAGAAAACAAAACTTTTCAAGTTGATTTCAAAACGATTAATGCTGGAAACAGAATGAACTTTATTTTGAACTTTGATGTTAATTTTTATATTCTCAAAGTTGATGAATCTTTTCACAAATTGGTTATTATTTTCATAGAAATGTGATTTAGAAAGTTTTTAACTAATGAATTTGGATGTCATGAAAGATATTTTGATAGTAAAGCACGACTCTGCCGAGCAATATAACTTGGAATAGAATTGTGTACATAGCAATACTTTTTGATTCGATTTAACTACAATCGAATTTTGCGATTCCACTCTTGACCAAGTTGAAACTGCTAGGCCTACATTAACTTCAACGTTATCGTCAAATGATTCTTTTTTTTTTACGATCTGTTAACAAACATATATGCCATTCTATTCATACGTTTTGAAATACTGTTCAGAGCGAATTAGATAAAACAAATCCATCCAAGTGCTTCCAACGTTTCTTTCACATATTTCATTTAGATGGCGACTTTAAAATTAACTTGAGATCGACTTGAAATTCAACTCAGATTGAAAGATTAACTTGAAATCGACTTTAAATCAGATTTAAATTAACAGATGCTTGCAAACAAAGTTTTACCAAAGATATTATTCATACATAAGTAAAGATTGTAAAATTCAAATAAACTTTTATTTACCATTAGTAAAGTGCATTAGGCCTTGGGATGTGAGATTAAAGCTCTCTCCATAAGAACTAATGTAATTTACTTATACTAAATAAAAGCTATTTTGAATTTTCCACATCTTCTCTTTATTTATATCTTTGGTTTTATTTTTTAAGTTATGTTTCGTCTCTGTTCCATATTCTATCTCAAAGTTTCAAGTCGATTTGAAGTTGGATCTGTGTATACATGCAAATTTCAAGATCAGAAAAATTTTTGTGATCAATATCGGCTCAAGTTACGGATTGAATGAAGGTCAATATGGGTTTACATGGATGATTTTTGGATTGAAGTCGACTTCAAGTAGATCATGTAAATGCCATAATTGTGAACCCAAATCGAAGATCAAAATGAAGTTTATTCTATTTCCAGCATAAAAAGTTAATATATTTTAATTTACTACTTTTACTATTTTTGTTTGTTTTATGAAACAAGCTTCTTTTTTTTTAAATTTACTTTTTTGTTTTTGCCATTTATAAAAAATCGCTTTTAGTTAGTTTATTTAAAATAATATGTTTTTCTTTTTTTTTTTTTAACATAAGATTGCATTTTTATTGTTTTAATTTTTGTTTGCTTTTTTTCCCAAAATATTTAAATTAATTTTTATATATTTTATCGAAAATACTTGAATGCAATCACAATTTTAACTGTTTAATCAATTTCTTTATATTTTTTTTTGATTTTACTAATATAAATATTAAAAATTACTAAAAAAAAAAAAAAAAAAAAAAATAGAATACCACACCTTTGTGTGTGTTGTGTCGACAAATTACTAGACGAGAATCTTAAATGTGTAAAACTTTTAATTAAAATTTTTTATTTTTACTAATTGAAAAATCAATTTTAAATTAATTTTTTTAAAAAAAGCCATTATATTTGGCTTCTATTCGCTATATTATCGAATTCAAAATGTTTTAAAATATGATTTAATTATTTAAAACAAAAAAAAAAGAAGAAAAATCTCTTTAAAACAAAAATGATTGTGAATTGAAGAGAAAGTTTAATCACACGCTTTTAATATCTAAAAAACACAGTCCCTTTTGTAACGTATTTAAAAATAACCTCTTCTCAAAACTAATAATAATATCTCTAATTTTAAACATAATTTTTTTTTTTTAAGTTTTCCATAACTTTTCCATAACTAAATTACAATCATTCAATCGATTTAATTCGGTTTAAAAATCCATCAGTTTTATTTCAAAATTAAATTCTTGCAGGTAATGGAAAAAAGTTATACGCGATTTCTTTTTAATATTAATTAATTTTTCTTCTATCTAAAAGGCGTGTAGCGCATAATTATATTTTATTTGAAAACAATTCGAAATGAAATTTAGATTTTTTTAATTGATTTTATACATGTTAATAATGTATTTTGAAATTTATTAATACGCATCCGAATCTCTTTATTTCGTATTTACAAAATTTCAGACAATAAATCTGTATACATACGCAGGAGTGGAATCGTGTGTAATTCGTATTAATGAAACGAAAGCATGTCGAAAAAATACATTACGTTTTCGGGATGCTTTTTCGATATGATTTTGTTGAATCTCAAATTAGGTTACACGATTCTATTTCTGTTTATTTCGTATTTCTCTAAAGATATAATTTTTCAAAGAAATTTACCTTTGCCTGGAGTTTGTAATTTTATTTCTATGCCTTTCCTCGTCTCTGTTTGAATTCATTCTCTTCTTACTATTCGAGTTCATGAATCATGATTGTCTTCGATTGTAGGAGTAATCTTCACTTAATACAGTCGAATAACTTTTACTAAGTTTTCATATCTCACAACTAAAATTCTTGGTTGTCAAAACTGGACAAAAGCTTTGTGATTTTTCTGTGTGTAATTACTGGAAAAACTTACTCTGTATTATTTTCTGGACAAATTCTCTAAACTTCTTTTTGTTTATGGAATATTTCATTCTAAAATCCGGAAAAATAAAAATGTATGGCTAGAAATATTTTTTTTTTTTTTTGTTCGGGACCCACCGAGCATTCCAGTTAAAAGAAGTATGATTTGAAAGTAAAACTAATACTAATTATGCGTTACCCTAATCCTAAATTCCATTAAAGAATTTAGAAAAGATTTCAATTTAAAATCATCACACATAATTGTTTAAAACAAAAAAAAATATATAAATAATATTCTTGATTAAAATTAATGGATACAGAGCTAGCTTTAATTAAGAAGAAGAAAAAAAAAATTATGTTTACTAAAATCAACAAAAAATTTTAAAAATATATATTTATATTTTAAAGTAAAATAAAAAAAAAGAATATTTGTCTAAAAATATAGAAATTTTGTATGTACAGAAGTTTAGCAACGATCAGTGTTTTAGTGCAGTTCAATTTAGTATGATCTCAAACACAAATCATAAAATTTTTAATGAAAATTCTTTTAAAAATTAGCATTTATCTAAATTCAGACTCATGTATTGCTAATTTATTTATGTGAGGTAGCAAAAGTTCTGACCCCCATATTTATGGTATGTATTCTGTTGTGTACAAGGCATTCATCAATGCCCAACCAATTTGTTTTGAATAAACAGTTCGGTGGAATTTTGAAAGGCAATAATGATTATCATTTTGTTAATTTTCAAAAGGGATATAAAGGAAAGATATTACCTAAAATATCGCCTAAACAAGAATTCAATAACTGTCGACTTAAGTTTATCACTTTCAAGTGACGAATAGCGACACCGCCGTTTTAATTTTGTTTTAAAAAATAGAGATAATTTCGCGATTATAAAAGCGCTACAGCGTTTTCGAAACGATAATAATTTTTAATAGTAAATTAGGTTTTATTGATCGTTGCTTTTGTTCTGTACGATATATATATATATATATAATACGCTTAAAACGCAAACAATTATTTAGAAAAATCTTTTAGAATTTTTACTAAAATGAAAAACAAAAATAATAATAATATTTCAATGTTTGCATATTAAATTTCTGGACATTTACAAAATTCAACAAAGTTCCCTTTAAAAATGGTCTCAAGAAAATTAGTACACAATATGGATATATTCCCTTTCTCCGTTGTAAATCGTGGTGTATCGTTGTACATATATAATTCGGTCTTTCTCTATAGTCAATGGAAAACCAAGATTTACAACATCAAGGAAATATCCATACAAAGTCTATGAAGTAGTTTTATTTGTGAGCTGCCTTTCGATGTTTGTTTTTAATCTTTATAAAATAAAATTTTTCCTGAAAGAAAATTTAGGTAGGGAAAAATATAATTTTGTGAATGTCCAGTTAAAATTATGATTTGATAAATTCTTGAATTTGGAAAAAGAAAATAGTTTAATTGAAGAAAAGAATATTTATATTTGTGTCTTAGATATATTTAAAAATCGAGAAAACAGGAAAAATAATAATTCTTTTTTATTTTTTTCTCTCTTAATTCAAAAATTTATTCAAAACATACAAAAAAAAGAATTAATTTTTAAATAATAAATAATATGAAAATTGTTTTAATATTTATCACCCACGAAAAAAAAAGAAAAAACGAAGAAATTAATGTGTCGTGTACGTAATGCCCAATTTACATCATCGAGGCATGCAAAATAAATTAGCAAATTGAGTTGAGATAAACGCGATCCGATATGCAAAAAAAAACAATCAATTATTAGTATGAAAACTACGGAAACCATTGAAGGTAAAATTTTGATCGAGATCGTGTAACTTCGATTTCGATCAAATCGTATCGAAAAAGCATAGGAATTGCAATGTTATTTTCGATACGATTTACTATTAATCGAATTACACGATTCCACTCTTGCTTGTTGTGAATACGTGTATTCATTTTGTCGCATCTAAATTTAAATTTAACTATCTCACTCACATTGTCAGTAAATTTTGCATGATTCGATGATGGAAATTGGGCTTAAGCGAGAGAAAAAATTAAAAATACCAGACAAACAAACAAAAAAAAAAACATAATTCTAATTAACCATGATTGTATCGATTTTCAAATTTGTTTTAGAATTTTTATAAAAAAAAAAGATAAAAAATATAGATATATATATATAAAATAATATTTACTTAAAAAATACAAAAGAAACAAACAAACAAACAAAAAGAGCGTGTCATTTAGTGTCAAAATGACGAAATGTTGTGTGCCCTTTTTTCTTTTTTAATCAATTTCTCAAATACTACATCTTTTTTTGCTATACACTTTTATTTAACGGACAGAGACCCTATTATGGAATACGATCGTAATCGTAACGTTAACGTAAGGCGTGTTGTTATTATTGTTTTCCACTAACAACAACACGCCTTACATTAACGATACGTATTGAATTGTCCTAATTTAAAACTATGCACAAGAACCTAAATACGGAAGTTATAATTTGATTTTTAAGTTTTAATTTTACGATCCGACAAATGGAGACTTTCTAAGCACCAAATCATGCCATACAAAAAAGTATCTTTACCAAACTGAAGTTATTTAAAAGTGTATAATGAAAGAAAAAAAAAAGAAAAAAGTCAAATTTTATTGCTAAAAATATCGTTAAAATTGTTCTTATACGGATCCGAACTTCTTTATTTCGTAATCGTAAAGCGAGGGCTAAAAGAAATAATACGAATTACTAAGGGGATACATAATTTTATAGCAGTTTATTTAAAAAGCACAAGTAAAGAAACTGATGAACTCGAATAGTAAATGAAAGAGAGAGAGAGAGGTAATGAATTCAAACAAAGAGGAGAGGCATAAAAACAAAAATACGAACTCTAGAGGTAAATTTCTTTGGAAAGTTACGTTTTTGAAGCTGGAATTTTATATAAAATCTGGCATGCCGGACTAGGAATACGTATTAAGCAACAAAATATGAAATAAAGAGATTCGATCCGTTTATTTTGGTCTTTATTATTCTTATTTTTTTTTTTTTTTTTTTTAGGGCCAAACATTTTGTCCAGACACTGTGACATGGTCCGTGATAAAAAAAAGAATTTTTGATAGGCAAAAACAAAAAAGAAAATTAAAAAAAAAAGATTTAAAATTTTTTTCAAATTAGAAAGTTTAAATTTTTTAAAATATTTTTTAAAAAAAAATTAAAGAAAAGCTTTTTGTAACGTGCAAAAAAAAGGGCGCTAACATTTTACCATTTCGACTAGAAAACCTTATTTTTTCTTTCCATTCCATTTTCAGATTTTTAACAATTTATGGCTTGAGAATTTCTCTTAATTTTTAATTTTTGCAATTAATATTTTTGCTTATTAAAAATGTGTTCGTGTGTTTCCCGAATATATTACAAATTAAATTGTTTTCCAAACTTCATTTAAACGAACAGCGAATGTTTCAGTTAAAAATTAAAGATGTCCATTGAATTTTATTTGTTTCCCCTGTGTCGTTGCATGTTTTCTTAATTATTGCTTTTCTTTAAAATTGCTAATAATAAAAAAAAAGAAAGAAAAGAAAATGCACTCATATGCGATAGGATAATGTTTTACAGAAAACCGCAAAGAATTACTCGAAATCTGAAAGAAATTCATAGAGAATAATAAAATAAGTTGAAAAGTTTTTACTTAATCAAGAGTGGAATCGTGTAACTCGATTTAACTCAATTCGTATCGAATAGCATAGGAATTCCAATGCTTTTTCGATACGATTTAGTCTCAATCGAAATACACGCTTCCACTCCTGAATTATCGTCGCTTTCCTGGAAACTTTCGATACCATTTGCCATCACTAGAAAAGATAGTCTGAGCATCAGATCTGCATGATTCTTTATAAAAAAATTAGTATCAACTTATCGATTTATGTTGATATTTTACCTCCAATTTTGTAATGATGATTTTACTAATTTCTCTAGCTAACGTCGGAATTTGAAGCCTCGTTTCTACCATTAACAAGAAAATGATTTTCCAATTAATTGCAAATTTGCATAAAATATACATCGTATACAAATAGACTCGAATGTATATGCATTTAATAAGAACTCGGATCCTATGAGTTTTATTTTCTCTTGACTTCCATTAAAACCTTATTAAAGGGAATCTAAAGTAATATTTTTCTTCATGAAAATATTACGAGTTTAATTAAAGGAAAAGTTATAATAATTTAGGGTACTAATACCTTTAAATTCAATTCAAATTATAATTCGTTATTCAACAAGAAGCCATATTACAATGAGAAAGAAACATAATACAAGGAAAACAAATAAATTTTTGCTACATGAGAATATATCTTCCTTTCATAAAATCAACTTCCTTTTTATCAATTTATGTGAATTAAAACTTTTAATTTTTCTTCGAAAAATGTTAATTGTGTTTGCTTCTTATTAACTTTCTCCTTTTTTTTTGGAACAAAATTTAGGTCCTCGCCGAGGAGATGATGAAGATTATTCACGTGGAGATCATCAAAGAGGTTATTCTGAAAGAAGTGGTGGTGGTGGTGGTGGTTATCGCGGAAATAATGATAGACGTGGTGGTGGTGGTAGACGACCAGGTAAATCTGATTTCAATGGCCGAGAAAGTTATAGTCATGACGAAACTCACGAAAATCGAGAAGTCAGTAGTGTTGAACGAGGTAAATATATTAGTTTATTTGATTCTTTAATATATTTATCTTTTCTTTTCTTTTTTTTTTTTTGATAGCGGAAAGTCATTCATCAAATGAAGGTGGAAATTCTAGAAGGCGTCGTAGACAAAAAAGTGCTGCTCAAACAGGTGAAATAATAAATAAAACAAATAAGTATGTAGAATATAAATTTTTTTTGTTTTATTTTAAATAATAGCTAATGGAAATGTATCAACAATTAATAATAAAGCAAAACTACAACAAAATACGGAATCTGTTAGTAAACCACAACAACAACAAATAGAAATTAAAAATACTAATGGACAGCCACAACAACAACAAACTATTGCGACTACTACTACGACTAGTAATAATAATATTAAAGAACCAATTATTACCACAAATAATGGACAAACTGGAAAACCGGAAAAACTTCAACCGTCAAAAGCAGCACGTCGTTCAAAGAGCAATAAAAATCAAGAAAATTTTAATAACGAACCGAAAAAGGTTGTTGCTGTTGAAGGAGCAGCAGCACTTGTGAATGGAACTTCTTAAATTGTTTACAAAATATAAATATTCAGAATTGGGATTTCTTTATTTAAAAATTAATGAAATCAAAGAAAAAAAAGGGATTTTTTTTTTTAAAGAAATTGAGCCTGTGGATTTTTTTTGGTAAACAATTTAAGAAAACAAACGCTTGGAAAATGCTTTTTTTGTCTTTCTTTCTTTTTTTTTTTTTATATACGTATATATTATATTTTTTTTGATTTTCCAATAATTATTTTCAAAAAAAAGAAACTTTTCTTTTAATTTAAAATAATTAAAAAAATTATTTTGAGTTAACTCTTTTTCTATATATATGTAAACCATTTATATAAAAACTATCTGAACTATGATTTTTTTTTTCGTTTTCTTGTAATTTATTAATAATTTTAGTTTATGAATTAATAATTTTTTTTTTATTATGATTTAATAAATATATATATATATATATATATTTATAATATATAAAAATATTTTGAATAATATATTTGCGTATTTTATTTTTAAAAAGAAGAAGAAAAAAAAAACAAAATAAAAAATATGATCAAAAAAATCATTAATCATAAAATTGCCCCTGCTCGGGTGCCGCAATTTATCATTGTAACAAAATGTTTCAAAGCCCATAACACGTACACATGATCAAATCTATCATCCGTTTTTGAAATGACGAAACACTGGATTGGGCGCTAGCTTTGACCGTGTGTATAGAAAACTTAATGGAAAACTTTAAGGAAAGTGCTGGGCCAGTATTTCGTTTTTCGACTCGATTGATCGGATCGACAAAAAGTTTTTGTCGATATAATAGAAATTTGGTATTTCACAACAGAAATAGAGATCGAGCCGAGAAACCAAATACGGGCTTCCTTGCATAGTAGAAATACGAAAAAAACCTATTGAGTACAAGGAATGTGTCAGTCAATACCGATCTCCGTGTGTATGCAAAAAAACCATCAAATTTGTCTTTTATCAACAAATTCATTCAAATTTGAATAAGGAATAGTTATTGGAATTTCTTTAGTATTTTTTATGTTTTTTTTTTTTTGAATAATGATTTTGTGATGTATTTTTTTCATATAAAAAATTTGTATGATCGAAAGACGGATGTAAAGTTTGATCGTGTGTACGCAGAAACTATAACAAACGTTTCGTCCAATCTAGTTTGCCATTCCAAAAACGGATGATAGATTTGATCATATGTATGGGCTTTTATATATTTTCATTTAAACTTTTGAAATAGTTATATTAATTTATATAAACAATTTTGATAATACTGTTTTTAATTATTTCCTTAAAAATTATGAAAAGTTGGCTAAAATTAAAAATATACCCGGATTTTTTTGTTGTTGAAATTTTTCATTTTTCTCGTAGATCGCAGCAAGAGTGAAGTCGTGTAATTCGATTTAATTTGATGTCTCAATTGAAATACACGATTCCACTCCAGATTTTAACGTTTACAATCTGACAAATCTCTAAATACTAATTAAACATTAAGACAATCCTTTTAATTTTAAATGGAAATTACCATGTTTATAAATTATAACCAAATAAACTTTAAGGATTACCAGGATCTCATTGGTCCATGAAGAAATCGTACTAGTTCCATATCTTTAACAGCCAACGTAATTTTGGATCTGTATGCAAGGCAATGTGCATCTATAACAATCTTAAGAAACATGAGTCAAATAAATTTCGCATGCTTCTTGTAAAGCCTGTAGTGCTTCTACTTGTTATTCGTATGTTTTGATTTTGGTAATCAACATTCAGTATTACTTCTTGTATAACTTTTAAAAATGATAATTTTTGGTATAAGTAAATTTGTTGTAGTTTATAATTTTCTTATATCTCTTAATATCGTTTTTTTGGCATTTCGGTGTTCGTTTATTAATTACGGTTCGATTTGTTTTAGTTCTGTTTTTTTTTTTTTTTTGGTGGTGATGTTTCACGCCGAGATGTACTCAGTTGTGGATTCTGCTGTGAAATTCCAACTTGACGAATTTGAAGTACATTTTCTACTTGGTTCGATTGACTTCCTTTTTGTCCTACTGTGAATGTTTTCGCGGTGTTTTCCATTGGGATTCACCTTTTATCAATGATCTTGTAATCCTTTACGATACCGTGTTGTTTTAGTTTTGGAACGTGACATTCTTTTTGGTAATTTTCTTTTCGTTTTTGTTTACGAGAGAAACTGGTTACCGAATGTCGTGTACTAGTTCCTTTTTGTTTTCTTTCACTCATAAATTTATATTATTTTTTAGTTTACGATTCAGAAATAATAATGAAGAGTTTAATAACAAAATTTAAAGAGAAATTAAAATTGAAATTGAATTAAATGTAGCAACGGGATTGTCTGACGTCTTTATGAATTACTATATACATATAAATATTATTATTATAAATATCATGATAATAAATGATCTATTTTTAAAATTATAATAAATATCTCTATAACGGCCATTTCAGAATATCTGTTTTGTGTCATAGGTTTTCTCAAATGTTTTTACATTTGTGTTTTCATATAAAGGGGTCCCTTGTATTAAATCTAGTTTTGATATACTATATGGACCTTATATTATTCCCAAACTGATAGATAAGTAACTGTTTTCTTTATACAAATCTGATAAATTGTTCAATAAAAAAGTAAAACATAATAATAAAACAAAAATCACAACAAAACTATAAAAGTAACAGAAGAAGCAAAAACATAGCGCAGCGCGCACATCAAATGTAATTATGGATAGTTTAAATTTAGAAGAAAAAAAACATATGTTTTCTCATATGTCTTTTCATGCGATCTGAGTTGACACTTTTCATAAAACACAGATACTCTAAAGTGGCTTTTAAGAATTATTTATGTATAAAATGAAACATTTTAAAGTTACAAAAATAAAAAAAATCACAATAGCATCGTCAAATAAATAAATAAAAATAATTCAATTCGTTTGTGATTGTTTGTGCCTTTAATTTCGCTCTTAAATAACCGAAAACTATATCGATAAACGCAATAATAGTCCACAAAAAAAAAATAACTATATTAACAAATAAATACAAATATAAAACAATATTACATAAAGGATTGAATTTTATTTAATTTTAGATAGAAATATGCAAATATATTAATCGAACTAATTATTTTGAAAGGCTTTTATTTGAATTATTATTAAAAACAGAAACAAGAAATATACAATAAAATGAACTTAATAAAATTAATCAAATATTATTACTAATATTTACAACAATTTACTAAAACAATTTGGTTCGTATTTGGTTCGTATTTGGTTCCTCGACTCGATCTCGATTTTACTGTTGTGAAATACCAAATTTCTATTATATCGACAAAGACTTGAAAACGCTTTTTGTCGATATCCGATCAATCGAGTCGAGAAATCAAATACCGGGCCAGGACAGTATTCGTCTCTAAATATGATAAAAACCGAATTATTTTAAATAATAATTATTAAATCAAAAACAACAAATGAATTAACATTTTTTGCTTTTTAAATCAATTACTTATAAATCGGCTACAAAAAAACAAAAAGTCTCTCAGGAAATATTATTTTGTTTTGTTGCTTTTATTTTCTTTTTATTTACCTAGATTTAATTTTTATATTTTATTTTTAATTGTGTTCTTTTTTTTTCTTATGCTTTATTAGGAAAATAATTAATATTTAATCGATTTCATAAATCATGTTCAAAAAAGGAATCATTAAGAATTTGTTTTTAATTTAGTAATTTTCTCTATTTAGAATTTTCCAAAAAAAAACTGATGAAACAATTTGTATTTTAGATATTTAAAAAAAAAAATTAAAATAAAAAGAAAATGTATAAGTTATGCAATTATAAAGAAAAGAAAAAGAAATATACGAAAAATTCGAAACAATACCAAAAGAATACTATTTCTGTGAAACTGCGTAGATTTATGAAGATATTTTATAAAATCCAGTCTTGTGAAATTTCTGTTTGTAGCCACTTACTTAAATAGTATCGAGTTTTGCGGATTTTGCAAGTAACAATAAATTCGATGGAAGAAATTTTCGTTTACAATTTATTTTTTTTGTTTATAAATATTTATTTTAATTAAAAAAAAATATATCAAAAACCAGGGTAGGCATTCAGTAAGGTGATATCACCGTCAATATCGCCTCATATTGATGAATTTGAAGCGACAGCTCAAACCCTGTCGCTTTCATATGATTTTAGAAGTTGATGTCTATGTTTTTGGCAATTTTTTTTTTCGAAAGAATTAAGTTGAGGCGAGAACGAAAGTGATTGCCCTACGTAATGCTGAAATATACGGTGATCATTTTCAAATTGGCCACAAGTGGCAATCGCCTGTCGCTATACAAAATGTCAGTCCTGAGTTAAATAATGAAAAAGATCTAAAATATTTCAATATTATGTACACTAAAAAATTATAATGGAGGCCTTTTAAGTAATGCCTAAATTGCTGTAATTATGCAGCAGTTCGATCACCACAGAGCATGAAAAACTGAAAATTATTCATTCCGCGTTTCTGACCAGATTTATGCAATTCATGTCAAATTTTAGACTTCAAAAATTCGGTGTCATCTAAATCCATTTTAAATCAGATAAATTTATTAACAACAGTATTTAGAAAACTAAATAAAATGAGACAAAATGTATGTTTAGTCGCATGTGAAAACTTTATACTGCAAAATATGTCATATTTCTGCATGATTTCTGCAATTTAGAACAGGCGACGATTGATTTTGCAGATTTTTAACGGTTTACACATGCTATGCGCATAGTGCGCAAATTATGCATTACTGAAAAGGTACTACTCCATTTTCATTGTTAATCGAAATGTAATGTGGGTGGCTTTAGATTAAGAGAATGCCCTTACTGAAGTGTTAGTAACTTGTTTCACAGCTTGTGTTTCCACCAAACCCCACAACACACAAACAAACTTCATGTGATTGAAATGCCATTTTTATGAAAAGTCGAAACACAAGCTGTGAAACGAGTTACGTACTTAACATCCCTGTTTTTCTATATAAAAGTTCATTGGCCAGTATTGGTAGAATCATGTAAATGTTAAAGCAATTCACTGAATTTAGGGTAAATATTTTGAAAATTGGTGTGGAATCATGTAGTAATTCGATTGATACTAAATCGAAAAAGCATTGGAATTTGATTCAAATCAAATGTATTTGACAAAACAAAGTTTATAAACAAAAAAAGGAATAATTGAAATTTTCGTGTGAAATCGTATAATTCGATTTGATGTAAATCGTATCGAAAAAGTACAGATAACACTTTTTCGATTCGATTTAGTCTAAATCGAAATATACGATTTCCATTCCTGGATAAACTTCGAAGAAAGATTTGATATATTTGTTTATATCTCAAAATTATGAAAAAATATTGTCTTAAAGAATCAGAAAAACATGTTCAAGTTCAAAACGTGTTTTATGTTTCCATCTCAAAATAGAAGATTATATTCCTTGATTATCATATATATTTCTGGTCGAACATACAGTACTGGTGAGATGTTAGAATACCTGTACTTTCCATAGTCGACTAATTTTGGAAGTCTACCATATCATCATTTCTCTGAAATTTGAAGAAAAAAGTACGTGGTTTTCTATAAACGAATTTAAGTTAGTTTTAGATTTCGATGTAATTTATATGTTTTGATATTAGTTTCTTTATTATTTTTTTGTTTTTTAAATAACCGAGCTTAAAATACAATTTTCACATCTTAGGATCAAATTAAAAATAATTCGATAAAAATAAATTCTTATATTAGAAAAAAAAAAAAAAAGAAATCGTTGGGTTTGTATCTGAAATGAAAAATGGAGTGTTCATTATTTTTACTGTCTTTGTAATTTGTTAAAAACAAAATAATATTACTAAACAATATGCAATTTCAGATTTATAATACGAAAAGAAAAAAGAAAAATTATGCAAGGCAAAGAAGCGCCCGAATTTAATAAAAATTAAAATATATTATTAAAAACAGAAAACATTTAATAAATTTAAAACATAATTTATGTTTAATTTAAACACCAAAAATCAATTGACATGCATTTGAAATACACAAAAAAACTAAGGAATTATTACAAAAACTACTATGCCTTGAAAATATTATATTTGTTAAAAATACAAACAAAAAATAAAATAAAATAAAACTTAATTATTATGAAAAATAATTTCCTTAATAAAAATAAAATAAATAATAATTAAAAAAAAATAAATCAAAATCTAAAATCTCTGATAGAAAACAAAATTTGAATTTTAATTAAAACCTAAAAAAAAAAAATGGAGGATTAAAAAATTTAAAAACAAACAAGAAAAAAGAATGAAAATGTAAACAAATTATTTGTTGTAAATAAATAGCCGTTTTTTAAAATTAAAATTACGAATTAATTCTTGCCAAATTTTCGAATTTACAAGCATATTTCGTATAACAATGTTTCTGTAACAGCCGATTTCACAGTGGTTGCTTAAGCCAAACAAACTAGGCTTAAACCACCACTGTGAAATCGGTGGCTTAAGCCCAGCTTAAGCCTAAGCAACAAACTAGGCTTAAGCCACCACTGTGAAATCGGCCCTAAGAGTTTACTGGAACTTCGCTATTTAACTAAAAAAAAAAGAAAAAAAAGAAAGACATTCTCAAGTGTAATATTTCATAATGTGTCGCTGTTACAAGATGTATTAGTGTATAAAGTTGAAGAAAAGCAAAAAAGGAAGAAACATAAATGAGAAAGCAAGTTAGAATTGTCAATCAAACGGAAGCATAAGTATGATGGACTACAATCAATCTAGAAATACTCCATAAATTTATATATGGTATCTATCTTCTATATAAATAAAAGTTAAATGCTGTTTGTTGGTAAGCGCATCACTTGGGAACGGCTAAACGGAGTTCGCTCATTTTTTTGTTAAAACCTTCATAGTAGTCCGAATAAGGTCCTTACGCGAAGAAAAATGGAAAAATTTGCCCGGAAAATTGGAAAATTCGGGAAAAACTGAAAGTGCTTTTCTTCAATGGGATTTTTGTCTGAACTCGAGACCATATGCGTGGATTTGTGTAATTCTTAGTTAAATACGTTATTTTCTCATTTTTACTTTGTACATTTTCAATAGCTTTTTACAAATCCACAAAACGATCACAAACAAATTTATTGAAATTTGGACAGGACAACGTCTGTTGGGTCAGCTAGTCATGAATAGAAATGAAAGGACGAATAATTTTGGTGATTAGATACGAAGGCAAATTCTAAACTACAAACAAACGACAATAGTAAAACATGGAGGATGATACAAGCTGTTCAGAAGAGAATACAAATTCTTGGACAAAATCTTTAAACTATTGATATTCAAAGTAAGCGTTTTTTGAATTTTTTATTAAAAACTTTTTATATTTTATTATATTTCAGGAAACTATTAGTTTAAAATATATTTTTTTCCTAACTTAGAAACGTAAATCCTTTCCTTTTTTTTATTTATTTTTAAAATATAAATATCCAAAGTTTTTCAAAAGAAAGTTTGTGTCAGATTTATTACTTTGGGTATTTTCTTTAATGTTTTGAAAAACATTCTTTTTCTGGAACATTTGAATCGTTAAACTTATTCAAGATGTCTCTTAACTTTCTCGATAAATATGGTAAAAAGGAAAACTTAATCCAGTTACTTCGATTGGTTTCAATTGTCATTCACCAGAATCCAAACCAAACTTGAAATTTCTATTATCAAGCCCAATGCAATTAAGTGCATATTAAAGATTTGTCAGATTTCGATATTTTTGAAACTAGTTGGTTTCATCTAAATTCATAGGACGACCTGTGTCAGTAAATGATATAGGTATAAAGAAAGTTGTCCTTTTATTTATTTTCAAATTGATTCTAAAGAAGTTTTTCAATTTCATTTTCCATATTTTCTAAATTTGGAACATGAGATAAAATTTTTAGGAAAATATTTGATTAAGCTTCTTCTGGAATTTTGTTTCTTTGGAAATATATAATTATATTTCATTTATTTCTGACTTATTACTGACTTAAATTCTATTTTTTGCAGATTCTGCATTTCTATGTGAAAAAGATTTTCATCAGAAGAATTTATTTCATGAAACTTTTGCCTAATGGATATAAATCAGAACTCATGATTTCTTGAAGTTGAATATCAAAAGAAAATGACAAATCAAGATTTTTATATGTAAGAGACATCAGACACTTATCTAAATTGAATTATATACATATACCTAATATCACAAAAAAAAACAGAGAAGGATGTTTTATACATTTCAACTGAACTGAATTGAATTGAAGCCAAAGTGAGTACATTCTTAAAATTTGTATAAACTTTAATAAAAGATTTCATTCATTATCAAATTTTAAACAATAAGTTGATTTGAAAAATGATATAAAAAAAAAAATAAATTTTTAAGAAAACTCGAAAAATTGTTATTCAAATAGGATTCTACTAGAAAAGACGCCATTATTGAGTCAAAAATGTTTATGATATTACTTATGTTTATGCCCTATGGTAGGCACTACCAGAAGGTATATTAGTTTTGTCTTTCCATTTGTAACACATCGAAATAATCGCCGTAGAAAGGTTTTAAGGGTATTTGTATAGAGAATCAAAAGTTATATCGATTTATGCATGTTCGTCTGTCCGTATACAAGATAACTCAAAAACGCGTCATCCGATTTTGATGAATTTTACAATGTGAGTTCCTTAGATTGGTTTGGTATTGCATTTCAGCAAAATCCATCCATAGGGAGCAAAGTTATAAAGGAAAAACCAGGGTGACCAGAAAGTTTTGTCGTTTTTTTGTTTATAGTCTTTGGGATTTAATTGGAAAATTTGTGAATCAATTTTGTTTAAATTAATTATATAGATTAACTACATAAATAGACGATACCACGTTAAATTTTAGTCAATTCGGTCTAAGGATAGTGGCGAAAGAAATAATCCTAGGAGAAAATAATCCTCTTTATAAAGTTTTTTTGTTGTACTTTAAAAACTAATACACCGATTTGATTAGACTTATTCTATCAGGGCCTGGGTTACCTGCAAATTGAAAAGAGGAAACAAAGTTATGAATAAAAAACCTTGAAATAATGTTAGTTTTGACAATTTTTTGTCCCATTCCTAGCAAAGGGCATCAAAAAATCGGCTACAGGCCGATTTTCAGTTACTATATGTTTTTAATTCTAAAATAATAGTCCCTGAATCAATATTTTAATGGAGGATTTTCTAGGTTCTTGTTTTGTACTCTTACGTTGTCTTTTCTTTCAATGCGTCAGATGTCAGTAAAATATGGATACTAAACTCTACAGCAGTGTTTCCCAAACTATTTTGGTCGTGGAACCCCCAAATTTTTTGCGAATGATCGCGGAACCCTGCATATTTTTTAAACCACGACTTCAAAATACCACCTGTCCAAAATTGGAAAATGGTAGAGTTGGAAGATGAGGCTGTAGCTGTACGGAACTGGAAGTTGATGGCATTGTGGGTTCCAGAATGCCTGTATCTGTAGATTCCGCGATTTCTGCATTACTACTAACAACGTCAGTTTTCTTTAACGACCCATATCTTTATCATCGATCCATTATAAGGGCAATTCTTTTTTATAGAAACAAAAATGGTAAAAATATTACAGAGTATAATGAATAAATTATAAAAACTATTTATAGCCCTACCTGATTTATAAAAGCACAAGAGGAATAGAAAATACTTATTTCTGTTCACTTGAAAAAATAGTTATGTTAGGTTTAAAGTAACAGCCTACGCGATCAGAGTACGAAAATTAACCGAATTGCTATCGATGCTTATGTTTTCAGTCGCCTTATTTAAAAATTTTAAATTTAATTTGGTAGTTGATTGTACACTTTTCGAGGAAAATGTGAATATATTAAATACCATTCTTATTTTTTTTTAATGAAATAAAATTTGTCACGCGGAACCCCTATATTTTTTTGTGGAACCCCAGGGTTCCACGGAACACACTTTGGGAACCACTGCTCTACAGTATACCCAAAATATCAAATTATTCGAACATTGCGCTCTGTCCTATAAAATATTGACATGATCATTTCATTAGTTCCTAAAATAAAAAAAAAATACCGTCGTTTCTAATAAGATTTAATTTAAACTAATTTCTAAACAACATAAAGTCGTCATTCAACTCTTTATCTATACTTTAAATTCCTTATTCCTTATTATACTATATATCCTTTTTACATGTTAAAATTTCATCAGTAAAAATTAATGTCAACAGTTTTCATTAAAAATATACTTCTGGATGTTTTCACATCTTAATTTTAAAGATAAAAATATTTTAAATCTATATCTCGTTTATCTTCCATACCTCAAATTACATAAAGACCATAAAACTTGAAATACGAAACATTCTTGTTGGGTTTTATGTTCAAAATGGTTATATCTAAAATATAATCTATAAATATGTAGAACCTTTTTGGGAGAGTTTTAAATAAAATAGACCCGATTATGTCGCCTTATCAGATTTTAACCCAATTACCCTTAGAAAAAGAAAAAAAAAAGCTTTCATAAGCAGAAGAAATAAAATAATGTAGACGAAAATTTACTACATCTGAGGAGAAAACCGCATAAAAATATCTAGATATATAGCTTCTACCGGAAAATAAGAAGAAAATAGAAGAAAATACTATTATAATACCTTCGAGAGGCGTAAGCTTAACTATATTAAAATGGTATCCTAGAAAAGGAAATTACATATATCTAAAAATGGAAAGCGTTAAAGTTTGTGGTTTGTTTTTGTTTTTTTGGGATCATCTTGTCGGAACAAGTAAGTAGATGGTGTCATGAAATTAAATAAATTTTCTTCTTATATATTGAAAGCCATTACCGGAAGTTTTGTATTTAACCATTCTTTTTATGGATGTGTCTTTGTGTTTGTTTGTGAAAGGATATAAATATCCTATCATCTGCCAAATCAATTTTATTTTCATCCAAAGATCTTTTTATCAAGAAAGTTTCTTCAAGAAATTCTATTCACGTACCTGCAAACAGTATTTAATGATGAAAGTTGTTTTTTTCTTTCTTTTCTTTCTTTTCTTTTTTTTTGTATCTTTCCTTTAAAACAGATAGGATAAAACTTTGTATATAAGTATTCCTTTTTTTTTGGAAAATTTCTTTTAATAAAATAAATATAAAGGAAAATTCAGATAATGTTTGCTTGTGAAACTTCGAAATCCACTCCAAAATACAGGAAATAAGATTTGGCAAAAATCATATCGACTTCCTTTTTTTATTCATTTTGGTTTGTTTTAATGACAATTTCCATTTTCTTGTGAATTCTCAACGGAACTCGTGTTCATCACCTATCAATCCATGATATCACACCAAGAATTATTAAGAAAATGTTGCCGTAAGCAAGAATTGATAAAATTTCCGACAAGGAATCATGAAAAAAATAAAACAATATTGGTTGAAATTTAATAAAAACACTAGAGGCAAACCATTCAGCTTTCTTATACACAATGTTTGAAGTTTAATTTTGTTATATATATATTATATGATTTAAAGTTGTAAAATTGCTATCTCAATGATAATACCCAAAATGGTTTACCATTTTCTTCTAAAAACTAATCAGGGTTTTCAAGTTATCGCGTAGATATTGGAAAATTGACCAGAGACTCACAGATGTCATTATGAGAATGGGTTGATTTGTATTTCATTTGAAAACAAGATCCAGCTATTAGAAAGTTATACTGCCTTTGCGGTTTCCAATGAAAATGATTTATTATTCAGTCAAGAGTGTTATTTATTTATTACATTAGCTGACAACTTTTTTTTAATGAGCATCCATCTTATCACAACTTTAAAAATAATTTCCGAATTATTACCTCATCTCATCTGTCTTAGGTATTTCCTGATTTCAACCATTTCATTACGTCCTTAGTGACTAGAGTTTCAGTATAAATGGACGATCCTCTAAAGTTTAGAGTCTAAACTAAGTGATATTTAGAGAAGATTCAAATCGAAAAGTATCTTTTCGGCTGAACTGTGTTCTCATCTTTTTTCCGGACAAAATATCGTTTGAAAAGTATTCCCAGCGAGGAAAGGAATGTATACAGATTTAACCTGTTTTGTATGTGTGAAGCATGATCATATCAGGAGTGGAATCGTGTAACTCGATTTAAATTAAATCGTTTCCAAAAAGCATAGGAATGACAATGCCTTTTCGAGACGATTTAGTCCTAATCGAATTACACAATTTCACTCTAGTTTGTTTCGTTGTTTACTTATTAACTTAAAAAAAAAAGTGGTTCTATAACTCTTACTCTTACACGAGCATTTTTAGAACTGATTGAAATATCTCAGTTGGACAAGCATCAATTACCGGATTCATTCGAATTGTGGCAACTAATTCTTTTCTTTGGGTGTAGAAAATTTGTGATGCGCAAAAAATTAGAGAGAAATCTTTACAGACAAACGTTCTTTAATTTGATATAAATCTTCTTATTACAAAAGCTAACAAAATAAGAAAAACCCAAAACAACAGAGAAAAACAATATTTTTACGAAAAATAGAAGTCGCACACTATTTTCTTAATTTAATTGTTTAAGATAGAAATCAAGTTTTCGAAGAATTCTTCTTACTAAAATAATTTTCTTTTCTTTTCATAAACAAGAAATTTATACCATTCAAAGAAACACTTCCATCCATTTCGCACTATATTTCATATCCTTAGGCTGTTTTTTTTTCTTTCTGTTTGTAATTCATATATGTTCAACCACATTTCATTTATGTGTAAGTATAATACATTTTATTTTGAATTCGATAAGTGTTAAGCAGAAAGTGAGAAAAAAAAAACATTTCATTTACCCATATCCTCGGTGTATCCTTCTATATTTTGTATCTCTACAAAAAAAAAAGAAACCAAGGCAAAAACCACTCATTGGATGTTGTTCCCAAAGGAATAATGTTAACAAGGTCAGACGACATGTTATAATATACTCTCTATCTCGAATTGTATCTTCATCGCTAGATTTTCCTCACCATTAGACATGAAATGAAATTGAGAAGAAAAAACAGAAAAATTAGTAAGGAAGAAGAAATTCTTTTGATAATTCCAGGATGGAATATGAAATTTAATGGCAATGTTGACAGACATCATATGATTATTTCGGATATATTTATATGTATATAAGAAAGGTGTCAATAAGTTTTCTTTTTAGCTTTGTGGTTAGGCGGTCCCAGATGCTTTTACTTTGTGGTTAATATTTTTGAAATTTTTAAAAGAAAATATTTTCTATACAATATAACAAAATTTTAATGCAAAAGTTCTGATAAAGCCATTTAAAAATACCTAATTTTATGATGTAGTATCTCTATTCACCCCCTTGGTCATAAAAATGAAACATGTCCTTATATTTTCCATGGAAACTCCTTTTTTTCGAATGTAATATACAATATATTTTTTTATGAACATAATAAATACTCGTATAATTGAATTGAAATTAATTTTATTAAATTTTTATTGAATTATTACATTACATTTCATGTCCTCTTCAATTAATCATATTTTGTTTTAATTCGATTATCAATATCAATAATTAAATTTTGTAATAATTGTATCAGAATACTTTTATCGAAATGAAGTAAAATGTTATCAAAGTTAAAGCTACTAAATTAAAGAACTTTGTGATAAGATTGTTTTCCTTTTTAATGGAAAATAATTAAATAAATCCTATTTACATTTTTATTTCTCTGATTTTGGTACAAGCTATAAGAATACGTTTGACAAAAAATTGTAACGTGTAGCTAATACAGCACACTTACTTATAATTTTAAGCCTACACGGCAACCCTATTTAAAAATTAGCGTGGTCAGTTTTTGCGAAAAAACGCATGGTTTGCAAAATTATTTCCAGAACTTTCTTTCCACCTCATATCCGTGGTGGAAATAAACTGATAAAAGAGCCTTTCCCTCCCCCCAGCGAACGAAAACGAAGGAATGGACCAAAGGAAAATGAAAAAAAAATTGAACGTGGCGAAATCTGATAGGCGGATAAAAAATTAAAAATTAGAAAAACCGGTTTTTTTTATCCAAACAGATATTTTGGAACAGGAGATGAGAGATTTAAAAAAAAAAAAAAAAAAGGAGTCAGTTTCAGAATGTTGACTGAGGAGGTTGGCTTTTAAAATTTGGGAAGAAGAAATATATAAAGAAAAAAATTAAAGAAAAGTTTTTGTTTGAAGGGAGAATAAGTTTTTTTTTTAAAATGTGGACATCAGAAAAAAGAGTTTTCAGAATGTTGACTGAAGAGGTTTATTTTTAAAAAAGATTTATGAAGAAAAAAAAAATATGTGAAAGAAAAAAGAAAGGAGTTTTTTTTTGTGTTTGAGAGGGTAGAAAGGAAAGGGAGTATAAAAAGAAGAAAAAAATGAAGATTAATAAAAAAATTAAATAAAGTTAATAGATTTTAATCATATTGTGTAGGAAAAAAGAGTGGATACAAATAAAAAAAATCTTGTTTTGTGGGAACATAAAAAGAGGCTTACTAATTTCTGATTAAATAGTGGAAATAAATTATTAGTTAAAGAAAAAATGAATAGAAAAAGAAAGGAATTGAATCTAAGATTCTTCAAATGAAACAAAATTAAAATGGTGGATCTAGTAAATTATTAAAAACAACAACAAAAATTCTTTTTTTTTCTAAAACGCGCATTTTTTTTTTCTCTTGGAAATGACGCCATGAAATCAATCGTTCACACGTAATGTAAGATGTGGTTGCGATGGTAAACCATATTTAATCGTTTATACAAGTTGTCATGCATAAGTAAATTGCAGTAAATCACCACTTAATGGTCAAAGGTATTCATCAGATGTTCCAGCAACTTCACAAGTGTTGTAAATTTGGCTCGCTTGGGAAAAAACATCAAAACCCATCACAACTTTACCAATACCGCATGGGATTCCAAATACATCATCATTTAGATCATCAATATTTTGAGGTTATAAACATCGCATTATCCAATTAGGAATATCTGGACGAAGATATATTTATAGTCATCGATAATTTGATCCACAAAAGAAATTTTCATATTTGAGTCGGGAAGAAGGTTAACAGCTATAATTGACAAGTAGGCTTTTAAATTAAACATTAGAAAAATCTAAATCTTAAAAGAAAAAAAAATATATATATGATACATTAATAATATTTTCTTTCAGTCAGAAACATTTTTTTTTAAAATTTAATTGTGTGAACCTAACCTTAAAAGGAAGCTTCTTTTTATATGAGTTTAGGTATCTGCGTATTTTCCATTGAATGAAGAGAAAAATTTTCTAAAGAAAGAAAAGAGAAATTTTAATATAAAGAAAGAATGTGACGCAAATAGGAGCTTTTTTTTTGTTCCAATCATTTGAGATCTTGTTTCTTTTTTTTGTGTTTTTCTTTTTTTGATTTGCTAATCTTTAGTAATTAACTTCTGTATTAAGAAGAAAGTTTAAAAGTAACGTACAATATCATTTAAAAATATCAATAATTGAAAATATTTGAGAAAAGAAACAATTTTGACATTAAAATTTTTAAGTTAAGAAAAGATTTTTTTTTGTTATTGATACACCATGCATAATTCTAAGTTTTATGCAACAGAAAAGGGGTGCATCAATTGATTTGAATATAAATTCAAAAGAAAATAAATGAAAAGAAAAACCATTTGAATCATTAAAGTAAAGTAAAGTACTGAAAAATAAAATTGCAGGTAATTACAATTTGTCACATTCAATTACGATAAATAAAAAGGAAAAATCAAAAATTTTTTTTATGCAAAACAAGACAAGTCAGTTTTCAATTTTTTTTTCTGTATCATAAATGATTAAGATAATGTCAGGGAGTTCAAGAATTTCATGATCATGTACTAAGTCTAAGAAAGAAAAAAAAAGAAAATTTGGTTTTTTTATTAAAGAAATAATAAGGTAAAAATAAATATGTTTCATTAAAGAATGAAGGGGGAGAGAGAGGCATGAGAGGTTGATGCGAAGGAGACATAAATAAAACAAGGGTCCATACTCAATTGTAGGGGCGAGTATGGACATACGGGGATCGGCATTCTGCTGTCGATCCAAGAGGGAGGGTAGTGCCCCAAAGACCGACTTGGCAACAACACCTTTGCCAATCGGCCCCGACATGCCTCGCAAGGCTTTGGGGAATAGCTGGTCAAGTTCGGTGACCAGCAAATAAACGAACATCCCCCTTATTCGGTTTTTATCTCGCGAAAACCGAATTTCCTTGCTTGATAGCTCGCGCTATCACAATAAAGTCTCAACGACGTTTTCATACCTCTTGCACGCATATAATTTATGTGTAACGCGATGGCAGATGGTGGTGAGCAGCGACCCACCCCTCCGGCGAGCTAGCTAGTGCGATCAGCTAGGCGTGCAGCCTTTTAGCTGCTCACATTGCTGCACCATCTCATATCTTCTCCTCGCAAGGAAGAAGATATGCTATATAGGTCATCTGGGGATTTGCTCCTTTCAACGGAAATCCCAATAATATGTGCAACCCCCTTGTTACATATATGGCGCCCAACGATTTGAGAGGGGTGTAATTTAACTTCGGTTAAATTACATATATGGCGCCCAACGATTTGAGAGGGGTGTAATTTAACTTCGGTTAAATTACATATATGGCGCCCAACGTATTCGTTGTTCGCTCGGCGAATTCGCTTCATTTTTGTTTGCCATTTGTATTTTCAACTTCGGTTGAAATTACAAATGGAGTTCAAACAAAATTGTTTTGACACATTTTCGAACGAGTTGATGTTTGAAAATGGTGTTTTGGTTGTTACCTTTAGGTAAACCAAAGTTTTCAGAAAACAATTTTTTTTTATTTTAAAAAAATTTGAAAAATTTTGACTCAAACGTTTTTTTCGAAAAACTTTCGAAACACCCTGTCTTCACTTTTAAAAATTTTCAATCTTTTTTTTTATTAGTCAAATTTTTTTTTCTGAAGGTGTGTTCACACCATCAAAATTTTTAAACGAAGTTTTGGTGTGAACATAATTTCGGTTGTTCGTTTATTTGTGCTATTCGCGATTGCGTTTATATTGGGTCCAACTGTCGTCATGTTTTATTTACGGTTGCGTAGTAGCAGTACTTCGGTTTTTTTTATTGAATATTCCGCTTGCCGCAAAAGCGTTTGAAATATGGATTACGTGCTACATGAATATTGTAGTCATTGCAACGCTTCACGTTTCAATGCAGTTGAGACTCCGGGAAATGAAATAGATGCGGATGTATGAGCTTTAGTGTGCCTTTTCGCACATTCTCGTGCTTAACTAAGCCCACGAATAATGCGGTGAGGACACGAGAGTCATGCAACCACATCAAACATAGTGATCCGGGATTGTGCCAGTCGTTTGGATCGGATCACATGCTACAGGCTTGGTTGCCATTGCAGGTGTCCGATCACTCGAACTGGTACCATTCGCGGGTCACCCATCAACATCCAATTTTTCGTTTTGGGAGTGCATGTCGGGTTTATGTTTTCTTCGTGTCGTCCACTTGTTTCGTCTCTCTCTCTCGCTCTTACGTTATTACGTTTGATTTATTTTCTAAATTGATTTGTGCGGAGTTTGTATGATAGATTAGTTTTCTTATCTTTACGAGGAATTCACGTTGAAGGATTTTATTTTCTTCTTCGGTTGTTTTCTCGATTCGGTTAGCTTTAGTTTAGTTAATTTAGTTCTTTTGCGGAGTTTATATGAGAAATTAGTTTTCTTATTTTCACGAGGAATTCACGATTGAAAGATTTCATTTTCTTCTTCGGTTGTTTTCTCGATACGGTTAGATTTAGTTTTATTAGCTTTAGTTTGGTTTATTTAGTTCAGTTTATTATAGTTTTTTTATTATTTTTTTTTTTGGTTAAGTTTTCGGAGTAGTTTATTGGTTTAGGTTTCTTGAATTTAATTATTATTTGAACATTTTTATTTTTATTTACTTTTTTTATAAAATATATTTTGGTGGGGGGAGTTTCTTTTATTATTATTATTTTTTTTTTATATATAATTTTTTTCTATTACTTTTATCATTGCGTTTTTTTTTATTATTACTTTTGTCCTTGTTCGGTCCGATTTTCTTTTGTCCCTAAAAATTCCGTAAGAAGGAATAGATTTCTGAATACCCGATATGACTTTTAGAAATACTGAGTTTCTGGCTATTAATCTTTGCTTAAACAAAACCATGACTACTATGAATGCAAATTCTGCTGCAACTGACTGTTACGATGCTCGCATCGAGAAGTGGAACTTTTCGTTCAGTGGCGAGATCGCTAGTATGCCTGTGGAGGACTTCATATTCCGAATCGAAATATTACAATCAAAATATAATATAAGTTGGAATGCCTTTTGTAACCAAATATTTACCCTGCTCACTGGTAAAGCAGAGCAGTGGTACTGGCACCTTCTTAAGCGAGAGCCATCCATTGATTGGACCGGAATAAAGTCAGCTCTTCTACAGCATTATGGCGATCTCGACACTGACAATGACATCTTGCTACTCATGCTGCAAAGAAAACAAACTACTACCGAATGTTTTAATGATTTTTACGATTCGATCATGTCTATGAACCTTCGTTTAACAGTTCCAAAGACTGATACGGAATTGACCCAAATCATGCGCAGCAACCTTAAAGATAGCGTAGCAAATCTCATTTTCACAGTGACGACTCCCACTTTAAGTTGTCTTCAACAAGTTTGTCGCAAAGCAGAACGTCATCTCTCTGTTAGGGAATCTCAAAAACCTGTCTGTCAGAATCGACCGAGTATAACGAACGCGTCATCTGAAATTGCTAAGGCTAGAGTTATACCACCGGTTGAAGAATTTAATGCCGCTATTGTTCATTTGCCTAGTAAAAACTTCGAACCGAACAAGACTTTTAACATTAATATTCCGCGTCAACAGTTAGTCAGAACAGAGTTTCCAATAGTAAATGTTAATCAGGCTTATCAACGCGATTTGTTAAGTAAAGGATATAAAGTCAATGTGGTTGGAAATGGTTGTTCAATGGTTGTATGTTGGAACTGTGACAATGTTGGTCATGAATTCTTTGAATGTATAACACCACAAAGGTCCTTATTTTGTTATCAATGTGGTAAGAAGAATGTTTCGTTTCCATTGTGTCCTAAATGCCATCCAGAAAATATTCAACAGCAAGGCATTGGCAATGACACTAATGAACCAACCATCACGGAACCAACATTGAACTTTGAACGATCATCTCCACCAACACATTTGCCAGATGACAAAATCTTAAAACCGAAAACACCAAATAACATCTTGTCCGATAAAAACAAACTGGAACAGACAAATAAAACATTACATCAACGTCAAATGGAATATGACGAAGCTAGGAATAGAATAATCGGTGCTCGACTAAACTCGAGTAGAATCAGTAGGTTTAGAGAAAGGTGTAAGCAAAAGAAGTTGTTAGGTAAAACGGTGGAATCTGCTTTTGTGAAACGTAAACATGACGATCGACAATATGCTAAGGTGGAAATCGATGGCGAATCCCTTTTTGGCCTATTGGACAGTGGTGCAAGTGTGTCCTGTCTAGGCGCTGGCGCTTTAGATTTCCTCGAACGTCATAAAATTTTAATTACTGGTCGTCCCACCACAGTCAAAACGGCTGATGGTAAAGCTCAACCTGTGCATGGGCAAATAGCAATTCCAATTACCTACAACAACATTACAAAAACACTTTCTCTATACATCGTACCAGGACTTACCCAAAATCTATATCTAGGTGTAGATTTTTGGAAAGAATTCGATATAGCTCCGACTATATTTTCTAAAAACGAAACTTTAGATTGTTTGTCAATTGACGATCCCAACACACACGCGCTAAATTCGGAACAACGCGCGCGTCTTGAAAGCATCTTAACTTTATTTCCTTCCTTCAACCAAGTCGGTTTAGGAAAAACACATTTAGAACAACATATAATTGAGGTAGGAAACGCGGAGCCTGTGAAGCAACGCCACTACCCTGTTTCCCCTGCGGTGCAAGCCCTCATGTATGCTGAGTTGGACCGTATGCTGGAATTGGGTGTTATCGAAGAAAGTGACAGCGCGTGGAACTCTCCTGTAGTCTTGGTGCGCAAACCTGGAAAGGTTCGCCTCTGCCTCGACTCCAGGAAGGTGAACACCCTTACGAAAAAAGACGCATACCCACTTCCACATATAGAAGGCCTTCTCAGTAGACTTGAGAAGACGTGTTTCATATCAAGTATTGATTTGAAGGACGCCTTTTGGCAGATACCGTTGGAGAAGCAGAGTAGGGGAAAAACTGCTTTCACAGTGCCTGGTAGACCGTTATACCAGTTTACAGTGATGCCATTCGGGCTCTGTAATGCTCCTCAAAGAATGTGTAGACTGATGGACAAAACAATTCCAGTCGAGTTAAGAGAAAACTGTTTCGTCTATTTGGACGATCTGTTAGTAGTTTCTGAGGATTTCGATTCTCACGTTAAACTTTTGGCAACCATTGCACGTTGCTTGTCCACTGCTGGACTTACGATAAATTTGGAGAAAAGCAAATTTTGCATGAGAGAAGTTAGATATTTGGGTTACATCGTTGGAAACGGATGTTTAAAGACCGACTCAAATAAAGTATCTGCAATATTTGACTTTCCTGCACCTACCACTCCAAAACAGGTTCGTCGATTTTTGGGTATGACAGGATGGTATAGGCGGTTTATTGCTAATTATGC